>PVJH01000395.1:0-330860 GCA_004026705.1 Nesogale talazaci | reverse complement strand
CTCCAAAATGTCACCAAATAACATCATCAAGCTGTGACGTGATTGACAGGCTAAATTCCTCCCCTTCACTCTTAAGTCAAATTGACGACAGATTATGTAAGTATCACACCTGACAATGGGTCCAAAGTATATAGAACAAAATTTAGTCATGCTTGCCTCTAAGAAGCACTCTGATTATACCTTCAAGGAAGATTTGTTTTTCCAGCATAGAAATTAAACTAATCAATTCTTCTGTCTTGTTTCTCCAATGCCTAGCTTTACATACACATGAGGTGATTGAAAATACCCTGGCTTGAGTCACAGCAACCTTAGTCCTTGGAGCAGAACCTTTGTTGTTCAACACCTTCATGAAGTCTTGTGTAGCAGACTGATTGAATGCAACACACCACTTCCCTGCTACTTCCAGGAGCATTGATTGTGGAGCCAAGAGAGACAAAATCCTTGACAGCTTCGATCTTTTCTGCTTGTCATGACGTTACTTACTGGTCCAATCATGAGGATCTTGGTCTTCTTTTCACTGACTTACAACCTACACTGAAGGCAGCAATCCTAGATATGCATTATGAAGATCCCCCAAAATAATGAAAAACATATCCAAGCCGTTAGACTGGTGCCACTGAAAACTACAAGGCTAATTGAAATATAAGATTTGCCTATATGATATATGCAAAGATTTCTTATTAGAACAAGACATTAAAAAGATGGTGATTTTTGTCTTTATTCTAATACCTCTAAGCACATTGTTGATGGAACACAGCTAAGGTATAAAGATTGTTCAAGACATTTAATAAATAAACATGACCAGAATGCTATGTAATGTTTTTAATGCCATCATTTGTGTTCTCTATTTTATTCTTCTATGTTACTATAGGATTTTCAATTGTATTCTATGCATATCAAAGTTAGATACTATGTAAGGAAAACCGAAGAATGGATGATTTTGAATTATGGTGCTGGGGAAGAGAATTGCACATACAATAGACTTCTAAAAGGACCATCACGTCTGTATTGGAAGAAGTACAGTTAGAATGCTTCTTAGGAGCAAGTATGGAGAGACTTTGTCTCACATACTTTAGACATGCTATGAGGAGAGACAAGTTTCTGGAGAAATACATCATGCTTAAACGTGAAAGGGCAGCCAAAAAAGAGAAAGGACCTCAACAAGATGGATTATCACCATGGCTTTAATGATGGGATCAAACGTAAAAAAAGATTTTTGAGGACGGCACAGGATAGGGTAGTGTTTTTTTCAGTTGCCCATAGTGTTGCCATGGGTCAGACCCAACAAGATAACATCTAACTGCGATCTAATTTCATTTCTCATGGTTCCAATATTCAGTGCAATGGCTGTGCAGAACTAAAACACAAAATCCATGATTGAAGTATTTATTAAAGAAGTTAATAATTTTACTATCAGGAAAATATGTTCACGGTTGAGTTATTTATCAGGGCATGTTACAAAGTTCTGCCACACCTGCTAATAAGTATTCAAAGGGCATAAAACTGCAACAAGTCTCAGCTGGAAGACAGCTTAAGCTCCTTGGGTCAGCAAATCAAACTTCTGAGTTAAATCCCCAGAGGCACGCCACTCCAGTGAGCCTCTGCCCAAAGGCAATCATATTAACTTCCACGTGTCAGCAAGCCTAACTTCCCCAGTTAAGTGCCCAGAGATGCCCCACTGGGCAAGACAGCCTCCTGCAGTGTAAGTTGTAAAGTCTATCACTCTGTTCCCTAATCTGGGTCCTGGCTTTGCTGATGTTCCTCTGCTGGTATATCTGTCTTCAGGATCCAGGGGATGCCTTGCACAGGCATCTCAGGTCAAGAGAACATGCTCCACTCCTGGCCTTTGCTTATAATGAAGTTTTTCCCCTTGTTTCTCACATAGCTCATTTTATATGTAGCAGGATGGCACCTCACAAAACCTATTCACAATTACTCACAAGTGAATCCTATCAGTATCTCAGGCAACCTTCTTACAATACCCATACAGAGAAAGGTCCTTTGGTGGGAGTTAGAGCCTTAGCTGGAAAAGCCACATTAAAGTATTCACTGCTCTTGAAATGTTCACACAACATCTAAATTAGGCAACTTCACATATCCAGATCATGTTATGGATATTAAGCAACACATGACTGTATATAGAAAATAAATTCTGATATAGTGCCTTGGCACTATGATACATATCAATACAATTATTAAAAATAATACTTCTAACACAAATACTATTCAATTCCATGTATGTATTCACATTTCCTAAATTATTTCAAATATATAGCTTAACAGTCAGTCTGATGTCCAATCAATAATCCACATGCAATGAAGAGAAAACTATCAGACCTAAAGTTGTGAGCACTCAATTTATCAAGGGTTATGGAGGAGAGTGGGAGACCAAAATCCATGTGCAGATTATCTAGTCAGACTGAATCACTTACAGATGCATTCTCCCAAAGGCAAGCATCCCCAACAGCATTACTATCAGGCAGAGAACATTGTCCTCTTCATTGTGCTGTATCATACTTGTTACTCGGGCAGTTGACACAACCATAGAAACCACTGGAACTTGTACTGGGGGCAAGTAGTGTTCCAGAAATTTCCTTCCAGACTTTTGAATGTTGGTGGGTTTTTTTTCCCTCATACACAGTATTTTTCTTTTTGTCTTTATCCTGATATGATTTAAGCCTTACCACCTTAGTGTGATTTTGTTTTTAGTTTTTCATTGTTTTCTGTTGGGGTTCCCAAAGGTGAAGCACTGGGGGGGTGGGGTAGATGCATCATAAGAATACGTGATGAAGGGAAGGGAATGCTTAAGCAGACAGATTGCACAAATAGGATGATAGGATCCAATCCTGATACATGCCTTTCCTGATTTACAGTCCAGCTGTTCACACAACTGTCTCTTGACATGTAAAACTTGTCCATGTATGAGTTCTGTATGAACATAGAAGTGTTCTGGAATTCCCATTCTTCCTAAGACTATCCATGATTTCTTATGATCGTCACAGTCTAAAGCCTTGGAAAGTCAATAAATCAAAAAGAAACGTCTTCCTTCAGTACCACCAGTTCTGACTCAGATGCTACCTCTCAGACTGGTGAAATCCCTACTAGTTTTCTCAGTACAGTGACTCCAAGTATTTTTCCGTCTTCTCTTGATGCTTCCTGCATCATTCAGTATGTTGCCTACAGGCTCTTTAACTTATGCCACTTGAAGCTCTAATTACATCCTTCAGTTTAAGAATATACTGAGCATGCTTTTTGCATATTTGATTATACTATTGATTTTGTCTTCTCTCATCTGTTCTTTTGAAATTTTCTATTTGAGCTGCAATTTGGAATTTTTTATTTGCCTTTATTTTTATTGCATTATTTTAAAATTCCTTATTTTTGCCATATCATCCCTTATTTCTGCTGTCTGCTTTAATAATTTGACCATTTTGACAATAAGCAAGTATTAACAACATGAAATCCAATTATAAAATGATCTGCTGACTTTTGACTTTTATTTTTCTATTTTTACTTTCATTATATATACTTTAAGTATTACCCCCTCTGGTAACGTTCTTTATTTTCCCTGAAGACCTGCACCCCCCTGCTTTGGATAACAGCTATTAGAGCAATTTTAGTTAATTTCTTTTAATATTTTGATTGCTTTGTGTTGTTATTTAGTTATTTCAATTTTAATGATTGAAGTTCCATTTATTATAACATTCATTATATTTTTTCATTTGAATAATTATACTTATTGTTTTTTAAATAGCTATGTAGTATAAGATGTATTTATATTTTGTCTGCTAATATAACAGAACATGGAACTCATTAGCAATGTTATTTGCATATTTCATTTTATTTTATTGTGCCTTCATTTATAAATTCATAAATAAAGATAGTGCCTTTATTACAATTTCTCTGACATCAGCCAAATCAAATAATTTCTCTGATTTCTGTATCTATCACTCTTCCCCTCTCTCGCTTTGGACCTATTACTGCAGATACATTTGGTTTTCTTATATATTTCTTATAAGTATACATCTGTGTCCAAAGCTGCCATCAACCAGAAATACAACTCAAATTATGATTCTCTGAACCAGAAAATGTACTCCAACTGCCTTGTTTCAATGTAACCATAGTTAAGTTAACAGAGCTGCAGTACTACAACTTTAACCATTGGTTCTCGACATATGGGTGGTGACCCCTTTGGGGATCAAACATCCCTTTCACAGGGGTTGCCTATTTCATAACAGTAGCAAAATTACAGTTATGAAGTAGAAACAAATATAATTCTATGGTTGGGGGTAGGGGGTCACCTCAAGACAAGGAACTGATTTAAAGGGTTGCCACATTTGCAAGATTGAGAACCAGTGGCATAAACTCTTCCCTACTTTCTAGAATTCCAAAAATGTTTGATAATCAGGATAAAGACTAAGATGAGTATCACCACTCATCTGTCAACTTGTCATTTTGTGGTAGCTTGTGTGCTGCTCTGGTGCTGAACACTATGTCACTGGTATAACGAATGCCAAAAAAGGTTACCTAAAATGAACATGCTTCGTGAGAACTTCCTGAATAAGACCAAACTATGAAGAAGGAATAGACTGCCCACTTGTGAAAAATTAGTCATTGGAAGCTTTGTGGGTAGAGATGAAGCTGGGGATTACATGATAAAGCTGGAGATTGCATGATTACATTTTGTAAGATGAATGATTCTTCATAGAAAGTCCTTTTCTCAACAAAATCAAATTGACTGCATTTAGGGGAAGAGACAACGGAGAGTCTTAGCAGCGATCATCAGGTCCGGGGCTGATTGTGGAACAGATCATCAATTGCTCCTATGTAAGCTCAAGGCGAATCTGAAGAAAATGGATAAAAGCCCAAGAGAGTGAAAACACGACCTTAAATATATCCTATCTGAATTTTGAAAGAATCACAAAAAAGCAGATTTACTGAATTGTACACTATTGAGCTGTGTGGGAGGACATCAAAATATCATACAAGAAGAAATAAAAAAGAAATTAATATGGCAGAAAATAATGAAAACTCATCGTGAGTGCCAGAAAAGACTCTGAAACTTGCTTTTCGTCATAGAGCACTTAAGCATATGGAAGAAAGGATGAATTCAAGGAGCTAGATAGAAAATTTCAAAGGACATCTGGAGAAGATGATTAGAATATTATAATGAAATGTGCAAAGCCTTAGAATTATAAAACATAAAATAAAACCAGATGCTCTCAATATGTCTTAGTATGAAATATCAAAAGAAAAAAATCAACTTTGAATTATAATACTGCAAGAGTCTATGGGTCACATATTGAAATATGCAGGAACTATCCCAAGAAGATGGAAAGAACACACAATTACTATACCAAAAAGAACTAGCCAACATCCCACCATTTCAAGAGTTAACATATGAGCAAGAATTAATAATGCTGAAGGAAGCAACTCAAGCTATAATAAAAGTTGATCCCAAAACAAGGGTCCAGGAATTGATGGAACACCACTTGAAATGTTTAAACTGGAATCACTCAATTGTCAATACAAAATATATGGAAGATAGTTACTTGACAAATTGACTGGAAGAAATTCATTTTTATACCCTTTCCAATGAAAAAGCGACCCAATAGAGTTCTCAGCTTTTAGAACCATATCATTAATATCATGTACAAGTAAAATTTTTCTGAAGATTATCTAACAATGTTTGCAGCAGTACATTCTTAGACAGCTTCCAGAATGCAGAGAGAATTCAGAAAAGATATTGAACAAGGGATATAATTGCTGATATCAGATGTATCTTGGGTGAAAGCTAAGAATACCAGAAATATGTTTACTTCTCTTTCTCTGAATATAGTAAGCTGTTCAACTATATAGTTGAATTGGTAAACTGTGACTAATGAGCCGTATGTGAAAAAAGTGAAATTGAAAATTAAAATAAAACTATAACAGTTCTCTTTATTAAATTTTTAAGTTATTTTTCAGACAATGATGCTTTATTTGTAGATTTATATTTATGGCTTTCTAATAATTCTTAAATCATTGGGAGGGACAGGATTAACTCTCACACCTCAAAAATTTCCTGACCCTGATTATAGGCCATAACAAACTATGGATAGCCTTGGGAAGGATGGGAATCCCAGAGCAGTATATTGTGCTCATGGAGAAATGAAATATGCATCAAGTGGCTATCAAAAGGCATCAAGTGACATATGCAAAAAGGGAATGCTACATGGTTTAAATTCAGAAAATGTGTACATCAGAGAATGGTTTATATCTTCTCACTATTTACATCTATTCTGTATGCTAAACAAATAATCAGAGAAAATAACAATATGAAGAATGCAGCACCAGGACTGAAGGAAAGTTTATTAAGCACCTAAGATCTTCAGATGGCATAAGCTTGTTTGTTGAAAGTAAGGAAGATTTGAAGCACTTGGTAATAAATATCAAGGATAGCAGTCTTCGGTATAGATTGCAACTCAATGTAATAAAAACCAAAACATTTCCAACAGGAACTGTGGATAACATTCTGATGGATGGAGATAAGTTTTAAGTTGTCAAGGATTTCAACTTGGATCCATTTTCCATGCTCACAAGAGCAGCAGTCAAGAAATCAAAGAATGAATTGCATGGGGTTGATCTGTTACAGAAGACTTTTATTGTGCTGAAATCAAGGATGTTTCTTTGAGGACTAAGGTGCACCTGACCCAAGCCAGAGTACTTTCAGTTACCTCATATGTGAGTGGAAGTTGAACATTGAATAAGTACAAAAAAAGGAGAAGTAATGAATTTGAATTATGGTGCTGATGAAAAATATCCATAGTACAAAAGACTGCTAAAAGATCAAATAAATATGCATTGAGAGATATACACCCAGGATGTTCCTTATAAGCGAAGATGGTAAGACTCACTCTCAAATACTTCGAACATCTTGTCAAGAGAGACTAGTCTGTGGAGAAGGACACAATACTTGGAAAGGGGAGGAAAAGCTAAAGAGAGGAAAGCCTTCAACAAGATAGATGGACATAGTGCCTACATTGGTGGGCTCAAACTTAAGAACCATTGTGAGACTGCCGTGAGATTGGACAGTGTTCATTTTGTTGGATTTAGGATTGCGATGGGTAGGTACTAAAACCATTAGACCCAAGTATAAAAACAGTAGGATGGACAACAGATTCTATGCTTAAATCCTCTGAGACATTCTACAATGGTGTCAGATTCAACCCAAGTATTATTTGATTGTACACATAGTTACACAGCCAGAGCCCTTGATAAAGAATAAAATAAAATTGAACCCAATATGAATTTAAAGACTCTCCATTTGCAATAATTATAAAACAAAAAAGTTTCTTGGAGAAGATAAAATATGGTTTGCTGTATTAATTTTATTATTATAAAATATTTAATAAAAATTGAGCCCAGGTGGCCTAAGTGGTTGAGTGTGGGACTGCGGCCCACAGGCTTGGAGGTTCAAATCCAGCGGCTGCTCTCAGGAGCAGTGCTGGGTAGCTCCTACAACCACCAGAAGCAGTGATGCCCCCCAAAAATATTTAATAAAAATGTGGCATCACACGTTGGTCAAAGTTCTCTAATATTTCAAGTTTTTCCTTCTCATGTGGCTTTTTTCTATGCCCATCACCAAAAAATAAAACAACAGCACTAAAGCAGAGTCAGTATGCAAGAGCATGGGAATAGCCTCTGTGATGTTGCCTACCTATTTTTCTAAAGACATTCAAGCCTTAACATTTTTGAAAATAGCATCTAGGATCTTCAAAGCTTCTATAACCCAGAAAAACTATGCACATAAGATGAGTTACTGTATTGTGAATGACCAAAGAGTCCCACAAGATGGATCTTGACAAATAATTAAACCTGAAGATTAGGTTAAGTATGAGGAAGGTGAATATAATTTCCTTAATAGCACCCTGCCTCAACATGCCTCAAGAAAGCCATACCCCCTCAGAGCAACCAGTGCCCAGAGAGGACATTAGTGTTAGCCTCACCACGAGACATGATAACCCCTTACTGAGCCACAGCACAATGGGTGTGAGGACAGCACTCAAGAAACAGTGCAGGAATTGTGCCCCGTCTAACTTCTACACATGCCAGTGCATAACAAGAAGGGAGCACAACAGAGCAGCAAGGAGAGCAAAGCATCAACGTCACTGAGGAATTCTGAAAATAGACTTCAGATTTAGGGAGCAGGGCTTGGCACTGCATCAGATCCAATTGGAAAATATTCATAAGGGTCCGTACACAGACTTTGAACTATTTATAGGCTATTTATGTTTTTTTTTGTTTTCATTTTTCATGTCTATCTATATAAGATAGGCATGATTGTCTACTTATATAAGATTGGCAGAGGAAAGCAATGAGATCAACAGGTCCAGGGGGGCAGAGGCGAGGAGAAGGTGGGGCCATGGGAACAACAAGCGATCTAAAACTGATGAGGAGGAAGATATATAATGTCTGGTGGAGTTTGATCAAGAGGAAGGATAGAAAGCTGAGCAAAGGACAAACCTGATAGTGAGATAGGAGAATAGTGAAAGGAAATAGAGGAAAATCATAGAAAGCAAAAGACATTTATAGAGGTGTAAGAATAAGCTTGTGCATATGTAAATATATCACTATAGAATGATACAGATAAAAGTCTATATACATATATGTATAAGTTAAGCATGGGCTGAGCCCTGGTGGCATAGTTGTGTGCAGGACTGCGGCCCACAGAGCTGATGGTTCAAATCCAGAAGCAGCTCTCCAGAAGTGAGGCTGGGCTTCCTACTCCCACCAGGGCAATGATGCCGCAAAAAAAAAAGTTAAGTGTGAAGGTAACAGTCAAATATTGGGCCTCCTCTACACAAGAACCCTTTGTTCTAATAACCCGGCATTCTCTGATGCTCATCTTCCTGACAAGATCTCCGAAGACGAAATGAGAGCAGAAGCTAATGTGGTGAAGAAAGTTTATGGTAGCCAGTTATTACAAGATATTGAGTCTGGGGTCTTAAAGGCTGGAGGTTAAACAAGTGGCCATCTAGCAGGGAAGCAACAAAACCCATATGGAAGAAGCACACCAGCCCATGTGATCATGAGATGTGGATGGGATCAGGTGTCAAGACTCAAAAAAACCAAAACAATAATTTTGGTATGAGCAAGGGGACTCGTAATGGAGACCCCATTTTTAAGCAATTGATATTTTCCCCCACCCCCAACTCTCATGACCTGAGTTCTACTTGGCTAGACCAGCGTGTGTACACTGGTACAGATAAGAGCTGCTGACACAAAGAATCCTGGATGATACGCCCCTCAGAAGCAAAAATGAGAGTAGCAATAGCATTAATTTAAGGTTGGGGGGGGGGCAGAAGGAGATGAAAGGGGGAATTGATTGCAATGATAGATATGCAATCCCACCCCACAGAAGGATGAACAATAGAAATGTGCATGATAGGACACCATAGATGGTACAAAATGTAAAATAAAAATAATGTAGAGATGATCAAGGCTTCATGAGAGTGGGAGGGAATGGAGAATGGGGTTAAAGGAGGAGTTTATACCAAGGGCTCAAGCAGAAAGAAAATATTTTGGAAATTATGATGGCAACATATGTACAAATGTGCCTGATACAATTGATGTATAGGTGGTTATAGGAGGTGTAAAAGACCCTAATGAAATGATTTATTAAAATTAGAAAAGAAACTAAAGTAGAACAACAAAGATAAAATAACAAACAAGATAAAGTCCATAAAAAGAAAAATCCCCTGTGCTAATATTGAATTTTTGAAGTAATTGTTGATCAGAGGAGGGAAAGATGAAGAACATTCCAAAATTTTAGATACATGTTAGGACTAAGGAGTCTGACTAAGAGGCCAACTTTTTTTTTTGGGGGGGGGCATCACTGCCCTCTGGTGGTCATGGGAGCTACCCAGCGCCACTCCTGAGAGCCGCCACTAGATTTGAACCACCAAGCCCATGGGCCATAGTCCCGCAGTCAACCATTTACAAGAGCTGGGCTCAGCCAAGAGGTCAATTTTTATAAGAGAACAGATTTCCCAGTTCTCAATCAGAATTTTTTGCATCATAAGTCACAGCTTGGAACGTTGTATAAAACATTGTACAGAATATAACTGGGTAAAACTGAAGAAGTACGGTTTTTCCAGGCTCCTGATATGTGGTCAGACAATTCTCAAAAAAAATCTCTTTCTGTTCCTTAAAAACAGTGGGAGGAGGCAAAAATGAGTTTCCTTCCATAATCTTGTTCTAACCTCATTGAATGTTAGCCAATCACAAGAATGTTATCTGCACTCTTCTTGTTGTCTTTATAAGTCTTTGTAAGTGAATAGCCTTGGAAACACATTTATTGAGATAATTGGTTTTGTCTTTCCCATTTTATTAAAAACATTTTGCCATTAACAAAACTTGAGGTTTTTAGTTTAAATAGCCTTTTATTAACTACAACTATAATATAGAAAAGAACTGAAAAAATTAAAGTTAAGCTGTCCCCCCAAACAGGCTGCTGAATATTGTAAAGCAAACTCTTATATTTCCTTAGAAATAATGCATCCTTAATCTACTAGTAAGAACATATTTTATTAAGGAATATCTTGTTTATTCTCAAGAAAATAGCCAGTTTTTAAAATCTGAAAATCAAGAGATTTTGGGTTCATACTGAAATGGAGACATGCCCAATGAAGCTAAGTTAATGACATTTTGCTCCAGCCAAGATAAAAATGTTTTGAAGTGGAGTCAAAACAAAAGACATTCCTAGATTATTGGAAGCCAAAGGAAAACTAAAGCCATCCTTTTGATTACCTGAATCAGGGAGATCAAGAGCTCTTGGCTAAAACAGTTGCAAGAAACTGGAAAAGTTTTTGCTGCTAACATGGCTTGATATTTTACAGATGATATAGTAGAGACAAACTCCAAGCAAATGATTTATAGCAAACTTGAATGAAGAATTCTAAATCACACTTGAAAATTCAAAATCAAGATAAGAAATAAAGAGTAAAAATTATATCAAATAGATATTCACATATTGGCTTAGTCAATTTATCTACTGATTAATGCTCAATTTTAGTTTTTTAATGACACATTTTATTTTTCACAAGTAAACAAAATTTGCTTATCTCAGTTTTACACACAAAGCAAAAGTGTCTTCAGCTTACTCTTCATGTTTCTTTCTATGAGACACCTCTATCATATGCTGGTGATTGGGTTAGTCTGAGCAAACTAGGGAAACAAATCCACAGAAACTCCTATGTATAGGAGAGAGTTTTATACAAAGCTTAAGTATGCATTCAAAAAGCATCCCAACTCAGTGCTGTCCAAGTCCACAGGTTCAATATTAGCCCATATGTCTAGCACCAATCTGGAAAGTCCTCCTCAGTCTCAGTAAACACATGCAATGATGCCAAATGCAGGAGGAATCAGAAATAGGTGAGCGTGTAAACATCTCAGTGCTGACTGCTCCAGTGCCCAGGGCTGCATCTGCATAGTTCCATGCCGCTTCTGTTCAGGGATGCCTTGCATGAAGTGAGCCTTGCCAGCCAAAGCTGGGAACTGGCTAAGGCAGTTGCACCCTGGTCTGAGCAGCAGAAAGCAAGAGACCAGAGAGCTAGAAAGGCGAGACTCACCGGGCTGTTTGTCTCTCCGTTTTTGTGGCAATCCCACGTGTTTATCAGCCAGGTTGGCACAATCAACATTAACACTCTCAGTATTATACTGAAACAGAAGGTGCAATTATTCTGAGGAATGCATTAATATCCTAAAAGTTTATTCTATAACCTGAAATATGCAAACTATAAACTTTAAATAAATTAGTCTTGTTATCAGTTGCTGAGTTCCTCAATTCTTTCTCAATATTATGATTGATATGTTTATAAACAAGCTACTTGTTGCTATCTCTGCATTGAATCTTTCATATGCCACTGCTAGTCAATTTCTGAGACAATGTAACAGCTATATTGTTTTCAGGGCATCATGTCTACATTTCTCTGCTTGACTTTTACTGATCAAATTTGGCTTTCATGTAATGCTCCCAAATTCATTCTCACTAAGAGATGTCCTCTAGTTCCTTTCTCACAGAGGTGGCAAACTCACTCCTCAGTTAATAATTCTACTTCTGCAATGTTTGTGGTCTAGGAGAAAACTAGTACTTCCTGTTTATCCAAATCTAAGATTTTGCTTGAGGTCTGAATCGAATTTCACCTGTTATTCGAAATATCTGCAGGGGCTCTGGAGACAAAATCTCTCACTTCCCACAACCTCTGGGCTTATTAAGAATTTAAACTACAGAGTCTAGAATATCATTCTATTTAGTGTGGTATTCAACTGTTTCAGGAATGTTAGCTCCAGATCCCTAATTAGATTTCCAACTTCTTGAAGGTAACTAGAATGTATTGTATTTTCTCTGAATTTCCCTTGCCAATATTTTGAGGCACTAAAAGATTACATAATATGTGATTTCTTAATTGACTACACAAGAGAATTTTTAAAAATCAAAGTTTTTTCAAAATTATGCATTTAAGCTTTATAAAAATATAACAATCTTTGGTGGTTCAAATCCAGCAGCAGCTCTCCAAGAGCAAGACTGGACTTCCTACTCCCACCAGAAAGCAGTGATGCCCCCCCCAAAAAACAAAAGATAACAACCTAATCACTTTCAAGGTACTCTCCATTTCACTTAATATATTTGTCAAATCTTTGATTCAATTCTTGGAAACAGTTTTCAAATTCATCTCTTTGAGTGGCTGACAGCACCTCCCATGTTTTTTCTTCACTTCTACAAATCACGTTCATTTCATATCTTTCTTCATTCTCAGAAACAAACAAAAATCACACAGAACGAAGTCAGGCCATTAAGGTGTGTGGAGAAAGAGAAGCATGCTTACTTTGCCAAAAATGGGCACACTGAGATGGCTACATGAGTAGGTGATTTGTGTGTGGTGGTAACAAAACCAGTCCCCCATCTTCCACAAAGCAGGATTTTTGGCATAAACACTTATGCAATCTTTTAAGAACTACTAAATAGAAAGCTTGATTAAGAGTTTGATCTCCAAAGGCACTACAAGTCCACATTTTCCTCTGTCTGGGAAATTGACAAATATCCAGAACAAGGTTTGCCATGAATCAACATTTAACCTTCGTGAAATGAGAAAATCACTTGTATACTTGAGTGCTTCCCATATCATGGTCCTGGTAATCTGTATTCAATATCACAACAGTTTCTGTGGCATTTTTCCTAAGCAGAAAACAAAATTTCACAACTATATGCTCTTATTTTCAATTGGCCATCACCAACAATGAGGTTCTAGTGAAATTGCTTTTATGAAAAAATTCACTGTGACCAGAGAGAACCTTCCCAGGCTGTGCCACTGGATGTTCTAATTCAAAGCATTACTAGATGCTCACCTAACAGGAAAAATGCATACTATGAAAACTCCACTCCTCCCAGGGCAATTCTGGTTTTGGGGGAGTACCCCCACATAAAACATGCCTTCCTGAATTAACAAAATGCTTACCAGTCATAAAAATTTATATTTAAAATTATCCAATATATTTCCTTTTATCTTTATAAAAGTGATTACTGTACATTCCAGATAATATTATGTTTGATAATGATTTCTTTTCATTATTTTCATATAATAAACTTGTTTATTGTGTGAAATTCATTATATATTCATGTTGAAAACTTTCTAGTGTATAATTTTAAGTGATTTTAAAAGATTTTATATTATTGAAATCTTTTAAAAATAGCAATAATGCTATTCTAAGACTATTTTATTGCATTATAAAATGATGTTGCTATATTTCACTAGTCAATCATAATTACTATCCCTAACTTCTATCAGCCGAGGTTTATAATATTTAAGTTAAATCCTAGTATGCTGGGTAGCATAGGTTTCTTAGATAAGATTTGAGTCATGTAGTTAACCATTATTCTACATACTATATAATCATAGCCTCTTATCTTTAATAATTACATTCTTCTCAGTAACGGTGCAAATTTTATACTTAACCAATTATATTTATTTGTCCAATCCCCTTAGAGCAAAAGAAGATATCTATTTCAAATTGACCACCTTAGGTTAATTGTGGTACTGTGAACTAAAATAAAATACAAACTCATTATTCCATATTGTTCATATTTAACATAGAGATATAAAAGAAACTGACATGTATTAATGCCTAATATATCCAAGGGGTTTAAAACCTAAAAAGTATGTTGTCAATAAAAGATTATTCTCTGCAGTACACTGATAGGGAAACTGAGACCCAAATAATTTATAGTTTCAATCAAAAACATTTAACAAGTAGGTTTTTGAGATGAAATTCGAAATGAATCTATTTGGTCCCAATATAATCATAATCAAGCTGTCAAAAGATAATTTAAGGATATAAAGGGACTTGACAATGGTAATGGACAAGTGAAATATAAAGACTATTGAAGGTGTCAATAAATTTATTAAAGACCTTCCAGTACATTTTTCTCTATCTTCACATCTATCTTGGAAATAATCCATCACTTACTACCAAACTGCTTGACTGAAATAGAATTTTTGCCTAAGCACATTCCCTAGACTCATTCTGAAATGCTTGTTCCTATATCATCTTGTTCCTGTGTCATCTGGCTGTAGGATGCATAACCCAAAATATGGAGCAAAGAATGTAATGAAAATAAAGAAGAGATCTCCCACTAGAGAAAATAACATGATCCATTGCTTGTTTACTACAGTTTTAACACCTGAAAAATAGTCGAGCCCAATCCACTGAGAAACACTGTGGCCTTGTGTATCTATTCAGTGGCACCATGAGTTCAAAAGTTAGATTGTCTATTCAAAATTAATAAATAGCTCTTATAATTTTTATTTAGCTGAGCCCTGGTGGCGCAGTGGTTGTGTGGTGGGCTGCAGCCCACAGGTTTGATGTTCAAATCCAGCAGCAGCTCTCCAGGAGCAAGGCTGGGCTTCCTACTCCACCAGAGGAGTGATGCGAGAAAAAAGGAAAACAATTATTTATAATTTATGTATTTTTGCTACTTTATGCTATAAAAATGCACCTTTTGATGAATAACATGGAGAGTTTTAAGAAATTGTAGTGTATGAATTCCATGTTTTTAGAAGCTTCCTTCCTTTGTTAATGAGGAGAGAATGTTAATGTAATGTAAATGTTAATGCAAAATAAAGAGAGAAATACAGAAATAGAGATAGAGAATATTCTCTTTTATCTTTTAAAAGTAGCATAATGTTTAGAATATGATCTGTATAGATGTTTAGTAAATTCTAGGCAATAGGCTTAAAATAATTAATAAAGACATACTTGTCTATGATTATGACAATATTGTCTGCTGACAAATTTTTCTTTTGAAGATAGGAATCATGTTCTCTGCATCTCACCATCTCCCAAAACACTGCACCAAGCATGGTTACTTTCACATTGTAAGTGAAAGAAAGTTTCCTTAAATTTAAATATATAAAAAAATGAACAAAAAAAATGAACACCTGCATAAGAGCTTGATTATGTTTCAAACTTGTTCTGTGTTCTTCCAATGTTCTTTATGAGTGTGACTCTGCCTAATCCCTGTCCAGCATTATAGTCCCCAAGAAGGTGAAATCAGACTTCATAACATTTTGTTCCCCTTTGAAAGAGAAGCTCAAATAAATGGCCACAGTTCACAATGCTAATTTAAATTTTACCATGCTCCAAGAAATAGAAAAAAAATCACAACAGAAAATTTCAGAAGCAATATGTCATGTGTCTAGTATATTGTTTATCTTCAGAAGTGATGATTAAAAAGTAAAATCCCTAAGAACAATGAAAAAAGCAAACCCTGCTTCTCTATAGACAGTCCTTCCGATTACAAAGAACAATCCCTACTATATTTGAAAGTATGGATATGGAATTTGTAACAAGTCACTACTGACACACAGGGTCCTTAAGGTCCCTGATAACATAGTGAGTTATACATTAGACCACCAAGCACAAAGTCAGCAGTTAAAAACCATCAAGCTTTTTGTGGGACAAAAATGAGGCTTTCTAATAGCGCAGCATTTTAGAGTCAAGGAAAGCCACAGGAATAGTTCGTCTCAAGGGTCCTATATTGGATCACTATGAGTATGAATTGCTTCAATGGTAGTGAGTCTAGTTTTTGGTTTAGTGCAAGAAAAGACATAAAATTTTCAATTATTTTATCCAGTCCTCCCCATGTGGAGATGTGCTTCATGTGTACATCACTACTTTTCAGCAGTGCTCCATTGTATGTATGTACCACAGCTTTTTAATCCACTCATCAGTTGATGGAAATTTGCACTGTTTCCAACTCCTTTTGATTGTGAACTGTGCTGGGATGAATATTGGGGCACAAATGTCTGGTTGTGGTTTGTTACTTGCCTTTTCTGGGTATATGCCCAGTAGGGGGCTTATTGGGTCAGATGGTAGCTCAATTTCCATTTGTTTTGGAAATCTCCAAATTGATTTCCATAGTGGCTGTACATACCTACAGGTCCATCAGCAGTGGATAAGAGTCCCTGTTTCCCCACAACCTCTACAACACTTGTTGCTTTCTAATTTTTTGAATTGGGCTATCTGTGAGAATGTGAGGTGATATCTCATTGTTGTTTTGATTTGTATTTCTCTTATGGCTAATGATCGGGAACATTTTCTCATATACTTATTGGCCATTCTGATTTCTGCCTCTGTGAAACTTCGGTTCAGGTCCTTTGCCCACCTCCTCAGTGGGCAATTAGTTTTGCTCTTTTTGGAAGCTAAGCAAATTTAGTCAAGCGCAAAATGACATGTACAATATGAGTCCACTGAGGTAAGCTTAATAATAATTTTGTTAAAAAAATACAAAAGTGGTATTGGGAAAAAACTACAGTATACAGAATATCCTGGGGGAAAGCCCAGATAATACAGCTGGGGCCAGACCAAATCCAGGGCTACACATAGTAGCCACCGAGGGTGGGATGCCAGGATGTGAGAGGTCAGATGGTGTTAAGTAGAGAGGGAATGGGGTATAACCCACTCCAGGGGAGTATATTTTTAAGATCGCTACAGGAAAACAGGAATCAAACTTAAATACGGTGTTCCAGGATGTGAATGCAGCATGAAGCAATGGAGAGGAGAACCATTGGAAGGTCTGAGAACACAACCACAATTACAACTACAGGGACACCTGCCGGTCCCCCAGGGAAGCTTGCCTTGGAGGTCAACTCCGAACCTGCAGCTTGGGGAAAGAGATATACCTGGTCAGAATACATGAGAATAAGTGAAGGGGGAGGAAAAATGAATGAAATCCTGCCCAGCAAGTCTTCTGGACAGTATTCCCACTCAGAACTGCCTAGACAAAGAGAGAACCATATGATCGGCCCCAATATGAAATTAAGCTACCCTGCCTGACCCAAGAAATTTTTGAATCAACAATGGAGAAACATAAACACACCAAAAAACTAAAGGTGTATGACAGAACAAGGAGCTCAAGATGGAACACCAAAGGTATACTTTGTGACCAGAGTGTGGCACCCCATGCCAGTCAACCAGGAGACAATCCTGGAGTTCAGCGAACAGACCTTAAACTATTTGTATATTTTATGTTGTTATAATCTTTGATTTTTGCATATACGTGTACATGTTGGATATTGGGTACTTTTGTTAATGTTTTCATTGTTTTCTTTTCTTTGGTTGCTTCATTATGGGATGTCCTTTTTTTTAAGCATGTTATTTTCTTTACAGGTCTATTTAGAAAGGGTGGGCTGGATGGGCAGTCTGGGGATGGGGACAATGGGACTTATGGTACCAGAGTGGATGTAGGGGTCGGGCTGTTGGCTGATCCAGGGGTGGGGTGAGTAACATGTGGTACAGAATTGGTGGCAGGGTGGGTGTGGGAGATTTGGTAGGGATTGATTAAGACTAATGTAATTGAGTGAAAATATTGAAGCCCAAATGGAGGTTGAACGTGATGATGGAACGGGAGAAGGTATAGGGAAATAGAGAAAAGAACTGGGGAGTAATATACATAGGTGCATATATTCATATGTTGATGGGGAAATAGATCAATATTCATATACTTATAGGCTTAGAATTAAGGCAGCAGATGGGCAATGGACCTCCATCTGGTACTTCCTCAGTGCAAGAACATTTTGGTCTATAAAATTGGCATTCCCTGATACGATCACAGAAAACAAATGTGTGCATAAGCAAGTGTGATGAAGAAAGCAGATGGTGCCTGGCTACCAAAACATGTAGTGTCTGGGGTCTTAACGACTTGAAAGTAAGCAAGCAGCCATCCAGCTTAGAGGCAACAAAGCCCACATGGAGGAAGCACACCAGCTTATTGAACCAAGAGATTCCAAATTGATCAATTATCAGGTTTCAAGAACTAGCAATCATAACATTATATGCTCAGTTTCCTGATATGATAGCTGACAACAGATATGTGCAAAAGCAAATGTGGTAAAGAAAACTGATGGTGACTGGCTATAAAAAGATGTGTGTCTGGTGTCTTAAAGGCTTGAAGGTAAATAAGTGACCATATAACTAATAAGTAAATCCACATGGAAGAACAACAATAATCTGTGTGACCACGAGGCGTCAAAGGGGTCCGGTAACAAGCATCAAAGACCTAAAATTATATTATCATAAATGAGGAGTTCAGATTGGGGACTCAAAGCCCATCAATAAATGAAGTGACATCCTCTTACAGAGGAGTTGCAGTGAGGAAATGAGCTAGTCTGGGTACAGTGTAGTAGCGATGAAATGTGCAACTTTCTTCTGATTTCAAATGCTTCCTGCCACCATCTATCATTAACCCAATTTTGCAAGACATATTCAACTAGACCAGGGGATGTGCATTGGAGTCAGAAACATGGGAATTTAGGATAGATAATCTCTTGAGACTAGTGGCGAGTGGTGACACTGGGAAAGTGGAGGGATGGTGCAATAGAAAGGGGGAACTAAACAGTTTAACGATAAACTACTTGCATGTAAAAAGGGGGAACTAATATCTGGGATCTACGTGTGACCTCCTCTCTCAGGTGCGGACAACGAGGGGAAATGGCTGAGTGAAGTGACACATTGCACAGTGTACCATATGAAAAGATAATAACAATTTGTAAATTATTAGGAGTTCATAGGGGAGGAGAAGGGGGAAGGGGTAATATGAAGAGTTGGAATTTAAAAAAAAATAAAGAACTAGATGAAAGAGGGAAAGAGGAGTGCATGCTTGGGGGTTCAAGTAGAAAATGTTTGTAGATGAACGTGGTGACATGTGTAAAAGTATGCTTAATAGGAACAATGCATTGAATGATATAAGAGCTGAAAGAATCCCCAATAAAATCTATATTTAAAATTTTTTTTTAAAATCTATATTTAAAAAAAATTAAAAAATAAAAAAATTCAATTATTTTAAAACAGTATGTGCAGCAAGTGGAAGGGACTAATAAGGAAGAATTTGTAACTAGCATAGTAGGTTTCTTTAAAAGGAAAAGAAAATTTACATAACATTACAGGGCAAGTAGGAGTACTTTGCCATCTCCTGTCTATCATTTTATTTACTGTGGTGTTTTGGGGTGTTTTAATACTGGAAGCTACAGCACTGGTACTTCAAATATCGGCAAGATGAAGAGATTTCTGCAGATCTTCCATAATAGATTATAAATAAGGTATAGCCTGCTTAGATAAGGGGAATTAGCTGCTGAATCTCTTATAGATAACAATAGGTCATTGTCAGATATTTAAAAAGTCATGAAAAGTAGTAGAACATTGTAAAAGATAGCACCAGAGGGTGGCCCCCTCTTGTTCAAAGGCACCTAAAATAACCCTGAGGAAGGACTACCTTCCAAAGGTATAATTGACCACAGCAACATGGATTGATTAAAATCTATGTTATTAAAGCCTTTGTGACCTTCATTTGCTCATGAGGCATTATTTAAAACCAGAAGAAATAGGTGAAAGCATATATTAATTATTGGAACATGAAACGTACAAAATCTGTATCTAGGAAAATTAGAAGTCCTCAAAAATGAAATGAAATGCATACATATCAAAGTTCTAGGCCTAGTGAACTGGAATTGGCCATATCGAGTCAGGCAATCATATAGTTTACTATGCCAGATGTGTTAGAGTAAAATATCTTAATATAGCTCTTTATTCAAGTCTCAAACAAACTGTGGCTACCCTGGAGAGGAATGAGAATTCCAGAACACTTCACTGTGCTAATGCAGAACTTGTATTTGGATCAAGAGGCAGTGATGTGACAAGAACAAAGGAATACCGCATGATTTAAAATGAGGGTTAGAACCTCCCCACTAAATTTATTCAGTCTGCACGCTGAGCAAATGATTAGAGAAGCTGGCTTATATGAAGAAAACTGTGCCATCAGGATGGTAGGATAACATATTAACTTGTAATATGCATCTGTGTTTGTCCGGGTAGACTAGAGGAACAAATTTCAGAGACACGCATATAGGTATAAGGAAAAGGTTTATATACAGGAGGAACAGGACATTGAGCTCAGTCCAGTTCAAAGTTTTAAGTCTGATGGTAACCCATATGCCCAAAATCAGTCTATAAAGTCTTCTTCCGACTCACGATGTCACAGGTCAGTGGGTGCAGAATCCCAGTGCTGGCAGGGCATATCGCCTCCAGGGCTCAGGATCCATCAACAGCAGAAGCAACTCATCGCTGGCAGAGGTTTCCATCTGGCTGCCCCAGCTTCAAAGGTCTGGCTCCATCAAGGCAAAGCTGTGTGGTCTCTCCGCCAGTTCCTCCAGCTTCTCAAACGCTGCCAGCTGGTCTTGTCCGTGATTAATTATCTCTGAAACTAACTCTCAACAACTGGGGAAGATAACTTCTTATCTTCACAAGAGAAATGTCGCGAGATTTCCCAGGAGTCTCAGGTGAAAGCCCTGCCCACATAGAGACCTCAGTGGCTACTCAATGGCTATCTCTGGATTAACAGGCTGGACTCCACCCCTACATTTCAATCATAAAATTAACATAAGCACATGACTGCCACAGCATCTGACATAACCTTGCATCCAGAGAGTGAGGAGAACTTGAAGAACTTGCTAATGAAGATCAAGAATTTCAGACTTAGTAATGGATTGTAACTCAATGTGAAGATGATGAAAAGCCTCACAACTGGACCAAAAAGTGACATTATTATAAGTAGAGAAAAGGCTGAATTGTCAAGGATTTTGTCTTGCTTGGACCCACTATCAATGCTCATGGAAGCACCAGTCAAGAGAAGAAAAGAGGTGTTACATTAAGTTAATCTACTGCATAAGACCCTTTTAGAGTATTGAAAAACAAGGATTTTACTTTGAGGACTCCGATGAGCCTCACGCAAGTCATGGCATTTTCCCATGTCCACATTTACATGTGAAAATTGGACATTGAATAAAGAAGGCCTAAAAATAGAGTTGAAATCCTTATCTCTATTCCAAGGGTGATTTGGAACTGTTGATCTTGGATTTAGCAACCCAACATATTACCATGACCCCATCAGGGTTCCATAAGAAAGCAAGGAGATCTTTAAAATAGTAACCATATGGTAGATCTCAAGCCACCATTGTTTGTGCACCCTAAAGCTAATAGATCTGAACTAATTCCATAACCGTGCGATGACAATCATTTACTTCTTTTTAAACTCGGGTAAGGCTGAGGGAGTATTTTCCTTCTTTAAATCTGCTATAGGTTATTTCGGGTCTGGTTGTTTGTAAGAGCAATGTATCAGGTACTGCCCAAGTTGAAGGTGAATTAGAACTCATCTGGTCCATTCTTCTCTCAATATATGAATTCCCTGTACACCTGTCTACTGTGAGGAAACCTTTGATTACTCTGATTCCCTTCTGTGGAAGTTCAGTCAATCTATTGCTTAGCAATTCATCTTTTAAAATGGTTTCTCTTAGAGAGTGCTAGTTTGTCTGCCTTTTTCCCTTTCTCCTGATTTTGAATTAGTCATTGTAGGGAAGACAAAAGGTGTATACTTTCTTTCCTTATGCAATAGACTTTAAATATTTTAGCTCCATTATCCTATTTCCATTAGTGCTGTACTAAATGTAATTGCTTAATTCTCTTGCTGCATAAATTAAGAAATGGCAGGTGCATTGTTTGTTGTATTTTCTAGGCCAGGAGACAATGTGTGTCTCCCTTATATAAGTCTATTTAAGTAAAGAGAAGAAAGGTGGGTTATTATTTTAATCATTAGTTTTAAATACAGTTTTCACCCTTCTATTATTCCAGAAACTTTGAAAAAACACGTGGCATTAGAGATCCTTGGTTGTTTTTTTTTTTTTTTGCTATCATCCTGAAGTCGATAATTAAGAAACAATTGTATAAGATGAGCTATATCCTGTTCAGTCCTGAAACCCAAAAGCAGCAGGGTGAAAGAAAGGCATATTTTTCAGTTGTTCGTGTTTGATGTCCCATGCAGAGCAGGATGTCTGCATGATGCACATATCTGCAGGGGTTTGATTATTATTCTATATAAATTAACTTCCCTTTATATTTTGTAAAATAAGGCATAGCACATGTTTTTTTTTTATGCTTTCAAAACAATTGCATTATACTATTTAAGCACTATGGCTTCCTGTGATGTTTCTAAATATTTAAATTGGAAATCTACAGATGAGAAAACTAGTAAATAGAATTAAACTCTTGCGGAGGAAATGATCCAGATGGACCATTAAGCCATTAGGAAACTATACAGGGATGAAAGTGAGGGGAACTGCAGTAGAACAACCCTAGCCCATAATGCAATACATCAAAAAGCTAATAAAAATCCAGGCAGCATTGAACTGGTCAAAATCTCTTAAATGGATTTAAATTGCATATACATGTGCTAGGATGTAAAGCCAGACCCATGCCAATATGAACTATAAATGATAAGAAATCCTGAAGACTACATTAATTTTAACTCTAAAGCTGACTGATACACGAATTGTGTTTAAAAAGAAAATGACAGTTATTAAATCGGAAACCTTCATGCCACTGTGTCAGATGAACCTTATAAGAAAGGTGATGGGGAACCTTGAGAGATCATAAATAATAATCAAGTAAATGGTGTAATGTTTAGGTGCTCTGTGCCCCCATGGCTCCCAGAGCAACAAGTGGGCTGCAGTTAGCCTGTCGATGGTCGCTCCTTCTTTCTTCCTCTCTAGAGGTGGAACACACATTATCTTTCTGCTTCACCTTCCTGTACGCGAACCAATTACAGCCATGCTGTTAACAGCCAGAGCCCTGGAGATGTATCCACCACCATTGGATCTACAATACTTTTTAGCCACTGGTCTGTGATCTTCCTGCGTTCGATATCATTGTGGGTGACTGCTTGAATGTGAAGAGGTATTTATGGACTAGTATCACACTTATAGAGCGATAGCAATTTGGAGTGAACTGAAGGTTTGCTTGATATTAACTATTTCTTGTTATAAAATCTCTCTTACACACATGTATATATGTCTCTGAATTTATTTCTCTAGTCAACCCTGCTTAACAAAAAAGACAAGTCTATTATTAACAGTATTATTTACGTTTTTCCACACTAAAAATTTGTGCCCCATATTTCTTTAAGAGCAATTTTTTAATTTCTTTGAATTATAAGAAAAATCAAAGTGTTATTGATCCCTATCTCTATGGTGAGGCATTAACTAACATAGATTTTTGCTTTTTATGTATGGCATCACTGCCCTGGTGGGAGTAGCAGACAAACATAGATTAAAGGAGAGTTTAAGACCAAATCTTACCAGCAAATTAGTACCACTGACCTATGATCACTTGGACCTATTCTGGCAATGAAATCTATATATTTCATTTATAAAACATTATAAATGAAATTTATAAAAAACGTCTGATAGAAACAATTCCAAGAACATCATTCATGTGTACCCCACTGACTTCTAAAAGCAGATATACACCGACACATCTAGAAGACACATCCACAAAAATTAAAGTCTTTTTAAGTGTACGAAGATGAAAATATATATGCATAAATTTAAGAAGAGCATTTGATAGCATATATTCAGAAAAGGTGAGTTTCATCCATGCATAAAGAGTTTTCAGAATGATAGTCTTCTGAAAATTGTTCTGAATTGTTATCTTCTCTTTCCAAAATTGTGAAGGAAAAAATTTGCTATATACTTATCTCAAAGAAATCATCCATACTTTTTCTTATCTATTGCATTTTCTCACTAAAAACATTAACACACTGCTATTTTAAAAATAGTTTAGATATAAAGAATTACTTGTAAATATTCACGAATAAAACAGTAATCTCCACTTTGATCTAACCTTTAGGTTTAATTTTCATATAACAAGGAATTCAAGGAATACAGAGCAAATTAACAGCATTGTAAAGAATAAATGAATCCAGAATATTGTATAAGGTCTGAATAGCTTCTCTGGCTTAGTCAGAAGCATAATATACAAAAATGTAGAACTAATTATAGATTATAGTAAATTAAGGCAAGACAATAAACATATAATATGTGATATTGATTTAGATTCTGGTTAAAATAAAATTAAACATGTTGTTGTATTATGGATTGAATGGAAGGTATTATCAATATGCTATTGATGATATTTTAGGACCAAAATTTGAATTGTGATGTGATAGAAATATAAATAAAGTAATAAAAGGATAACTATAAGAAATATACAATTTATATTTAAATGATACAATAAGATGCTTATACATGGGTATAAAGGTAATTAAAGAAACCATGGCAAATATTTAAAATTCTTGAATTTAGATTACATGTGTTCACTTCACTATCATGCGTTCATACACAACCGCATTTAAAGGAAAATAAACATATTCAAAAATATTGATAAGTAGACACATCTACTACGATTTCTTCAGTTACTCTGCTTCTGTCTCATTTGTCCTTTACATTTTCTCCACTGCATTATGAGTATTTCAAACTCAAGATCTTGGTAATAGCTATTTTCTGTGCATAAAATAACCTTGCCCCAAATTTTCACTTAAATCTTTGCCTAAATGCTACTTTCTCAAAGTTCTATCTCTGTGTCCTTCCTACATAGAATTATAACTTCATCCTGACTACATTTTCCATTTATTTTCTGTTCTATTTTTCCATATTATCTATCCCCTTTCATCATACCATATAGTTCCTTTAGTTGTTATATTTGCATATTATCTTACTCCAGCTGTCTGCTCAGTGAGAGAAGAGACTCTCATTTTCAACAATTGTGCTGAGATATAATTAGCATAACATACAATCCAATAGTTCAAGAATTTTAAGAGTTGTATAATCATTGCCACAATCAACACTGGAATATATTCTTTCTTATACTCATTGTTATTAATTCACTATTTCCTGAACTATTTTGTCATGACCCCTAGAAAATTATTAATCCAGTTGCAATCCCTAAAGATTTATCTATCCTGAATTCCCTACATAGAAAGACATACAAAACAAACAAGCCAAAAATAAGACCTGAGAATTATCAAACAAAAACCTCGATGGAAAAAGAGGAAATAATATTTTAAAACTGTAAAAAATTTAAACTGGATTAAAAGGAACGTGAAATAGCAAAATGTACTTTGCAACACTATCTGTTCAATATTAAGGCTATTTGCATTACTGAACTGTGGTCAGAAGGTATTCAAAGGCAAGTTCATCCACTAAAGACCCTACAAATGGGCTTGGGGCTTCCACTGTTGACCACACCACTCTGCAAAGTGGGTGTTCAGAATTCAAGATGTAACACATTGTTCTCTCCTCTGGGTTTATTATTTATTATTTACAATTTTTGAATCACACTAACTGGTGTGCTTTTACAATGTGGATTTATCTGACTTATCACTTAGATGATGGCTTGTTTTAAGAAAAGTCTTTAAGACCTCAGATTCTCTTCTTTCGGATAGCAGGACACCATGTGGTTTCATATACATTAATACAACACCTATACCTTCCATGATCTCCTCTTGAGGACGAGAAATAAGTAAGGCCATGCCATAAGAGAAAGTATTGCTCTTATATTAGGGGTAAAATTAAATGAGAGTCAAAAATACATTCATATATATCCTTTATTCTTTTTAGAGATATGTTTATCATTTTGTTGAACTACATTATAAATCATCCCCATGGGGCATAAATTAACTATATTGATAATAACTATATTAACTATATTGTTATTAACTAATAACAAATTAACTATATTGATAATATCAGGGAATTTAAAATATGTTGAGAAATGGAAATTTACCATGTGTAAGACTTTTTAAAAACAGCACATGACTTTTTATTTGTGTAGTTTTGAATCTTAAGTGAATGGACACTAACCACACAAAAAAGGAGGGTAGGTTATATGGCAAAACTTTAAGTAGCAGTCATTAACCAAGGTAGAACTAGGCCTGCCAGACTAACACATGTCACCAAAGAAATCAGAGCTTGTGACAAAAACAAATATATGGTGGTCTGAGTCACCATTTTTTGGGCACCCTCTAAGCAAGAGATCTGAACCAAATCAAAGTCCATCAACCACAAATTCCCTAAACTTAGCACAGTGAGTGGTTGTCATCTTCTCCCACTAGTACATTTCAGTTTTAAGTTCAAGGGGGTATTTCAGTTCCTTACGTCTGCTACAAATGAGTTTAAGGTAAAGTCCAGTTCATTCAGTAGGGTCCATGTAGTGTTGCCTAAGAGAGGTGTTGTGCATATCAAAAGGACAGAGTCCAAATTACTAATTGCCTCTAACATGCTGACTTGGTCACCAAGGGATGGATAGAAACTCGATCAAAAATGCCCAATTGAAAATATATTACTGAGTGTATTCTCCCCTTGAGGGTCTTTATAAGTAGTGTTAAATATATTTTTAACTGTCCCACCCAGTTTACTCAACATCAGAAATGTAATTGCCTTCTCTAATACAGACACATTCCCCACATCTCTTGATCTCGGTTCCCAATATATTAGTTACTCTGTTGGTTTGGGGGATTCAGCAGAACATTGCCATATGGAAGGAACTGATTAATATTCTTCCTCTCCCCACAATATGAGAAAATTATCCCATTTGAAGTGAGGCCACATTTTTAAGTGATTTTTAAAGATATTCAAATAAATTGGGGTTATATGGTTCACCGGAAGTTGGCAGAACAACTATTTCTTTCCTTGGGGGCCCAAATAAGATTTCATGTACAGAAACCTGAATTGAACTCTGCCTCTGTCTTGGTTTTTTTCCGTATATCTGTGAACTCATACAACATTTATTTCTTTTTGATTGACTAATTTCACTCAACATAATGGTGTTCAGGTTTATCCATACCATGAGGTGTTTCTTGGATTCACCACTGTTTATTAAGGATGCATATTCCACAGCATGTATGTAAATGAGTTTCTTTATCCAACTGTCTACTGATGGGCTTTGGAACTTTTTTCCAGCGTCTTGGCTATTGTGAATTCTGCTGCAATGAACATGGGAGAGAGTAGATATTTTCCTGTTCTGCCTGTTACTTTGGGGGGAGGGGATTTGTCTCACAGAGGTTGTAGGTGATAGATGAATTTATGTCAACTAGACATTCGTGGCTAGGGGTCAAGTCAAACCTGTCAATCAGATGATAGCTTAATGGTGCATCCTTGGGGATGTAGCCTTTTTTATGAGAGTGAGTGCCGCTCTTTCTGCCACTTCGCCTTCTTCCTCACTAGGACATCCGTGGGACTCTGTGTTTTCCTCCAGTGATCGCCCTGCCATGTTTTCAATGACCTTAAATCCACATGCTTTTGCATCCACTGACCTGTGATCTCCCTGCTTGCCTCTTCAGCATTTGGCATCAGCTGAAGAGAGTCCTGGCTCGCATAGTCCCAATGAGCTTGGCTGGGCTGCCTTCTGTTTATAGTTGTTTCCTGATATAAAGTTCTTTCTTCTACGTAGATGAGTGTCATTGATAGGTTTCTATAGGCCAGGGGTCAACAAACTGTGACGTCAGAGTCATATGTGGCTCTTTAATCAAGTACATGTAAGACTAAAGTAAAATTGAAAATGGTTAAAGGAGAATATTCAGATAATGGTGACTTAATTTGTTTGTAAATATATATTTATGACTTTCTAATATTTTCCAAACCCTTCTCTAGACAACCTGTGGCCTAACACGGAGATACTGTTAGGTCATAAGATATGTCTATTTCCAGTTGTTTTAGGAAGTGTCATACCATATTCCACATGTTATTCATGTTTGTAATCCTACCAAAACTGTATATAAGAATTTCATTCTCCTCATACGCTCTCCAACATTTGTTGTTCTGTTTTTTGAAATTTTCTTCTAATGTGCTATAGTTATGGGTGTAAGAAAGTAACTTATTATTTTGATCTACATCTCTTGCATAGTTTATGGTTATGAATAATTCTTCATGTGTCTGTTGGCCATTAAATTGTCATCTCTGGTGAATTCTTTGTTCATCTTTTAAATAGATTATTTGCTTTTTCCTCATTGAGGTTCCCCAGTAATCTATACATTTTAGTTATTAGTCCCTTCTCCACACTGTTATTGCTAAAGATTTTTCCCTATTTGCCTGTTCTCCTTTCACTCATTTTATTAAATCTTTTGATATGTATGCATATCTTAATTATGAATACATCGTGGTTATTTATTTTGTCTTCAACTGAGACAGCTTCTTTTACAATATTTGATAGTGTATGTATGCCCTGAAACAGGGACCTTAAATAAGTATCAATTTCCTCATTGATGATCCTCATAGCACTGGTGTTTACATTTAGATCTCTAGTTCACCTTAATTTTTTGTGTATATTAGGAAGAATGGATCCTGTTTCATTATTCTGCAGAAGAATACACAATTTTTCTCGCACCATTTGTTGAAAAGGATGTCTTTTCTCCTTTAATGCTTTTCAGTCCTTTTTTGATAATCAGTTTCCTGTGTGTGAATGCTCTTATTTCTGAGTTTTCTGTCCTGTTCCATTTGTCTCTGTGTCTTCATTGTACCAGTCCTGGGACATTTTTATTACTGTGGCTCTTTAGTAGGCTTGGGACTTAAATAGAGGAAGCCCTCTTATCTTGTTTTCTTGTTTTCTGCTTTTTTTTTCTCTTATCTTGTTTTTTTATCTCTCTCTCTCCCTCTCCTACTCTCTCTTTTAGGAATCATTAGCATAATCTGAGTCATTTCTCTCTTAATTTGAAGTGCATAATTAGTTTTCACATTTTTTACAGAATGAAGCCGGGATTTGAATCAGCATTTTGTTGTATTCATTAATTT
The DNA here is from genome assembly GCA_004026705.1 of Nesogale talazaci. NCBI lineage: Eukaryota > Metazoa > Chordata > Mammalia > Afrosoricida > Tenrecidae > Nesogale > Nesogale talazaci. Next base: position 301,650 of record PVJH01000395.1, on the reverse strand, counting down.
ATTTAAATAGTATTTACTTTTTCATAATATTAATTCTTCCTGTTAGGTCTCTTTCTTTTATTTGTTATACTGTTTTGCAGTTTTCTTTCTTCAGATTTTGGTATCTTGGTTAGGTATCTTGGTATCTTGAAAATCCCTAGGTTTTTCAATCTTGGTGTGGGTATTGTAAACGGAAATGTTTCCTTGGTATTTGTTTCAGAGCTCTCTTCAATTATGTACAGGAAACCAATTGATGCTGCTTCTTAATCATATATTCTGCTACCTTACCAAATTCCTCATTTTTCTGCAACATTCTTTTTCTGGAGTCCTCGGAGTTCTCTTTATATAAAATCACATCATGACCACATAGAGGGAATTTAACTTCTTCTTTGCCCAAATATAATCCTCTAATTTCTTTCTGTTGCTTGATCATTGTAGTTAAGATTTTCAGCATGATATTTGCTAAGAGGTGTCCTTTTCTAGTTCTACATATCAGGGATAATGTTTTAATTTTTCCCCATTGAGGCTGTTGTATTTTTATCTAAGACCTTTATTATGTTGAGGAATTTCCCATCTATTACTATGATATTGATTTTAATTTTTCAAAAATAGGTTTGAAATATATTCAAATGCTTTTCTCCATCTATTGATATGATCATGGGCTTCCTATTTGTTTCAGTTATGTAGTGAGTTACATTGATTGTTTTTCTATTTCTTTCTGGTTGTTTCAGGGCCTCTTTGTCAGAATTCTCAATTGTGCTTGGGAGATTTTGGGTCATTTGATTTTTTATTCAATATTTTATTGGTGGCTCTTACATCTCTTATCACAATTCACATCCATCCAATGTGTCAAGCACATTTACCCATATGCTGCCATCATCCTTTACAAAGAATTCTCTTTCCACAGGGGAGCCTGATATCAGCTCTCCATCCCCCCCTTCCCCTGCCAATCCTAACTCACAAACCCTTGATTTGATATAGATTATTATTTTCATATCTTACATCATGCCTCATTGCCCCTCACCCACTTGTCCATTTTTTCCCCCTGGGAGAGGGTTCTACATTGATCTTTGTGATAAATTCGCCCTTTCTCCCCCACCCTCCCTTAATCCTCCTGTTATTTCTACTCTCATTGATGGCCCCAAGGAGATTGTCTATCCTGGATTTCCTGTGTTGCTGGCTCTTAGCTGTAGCAGTGTGCATAGTCTGGTCTCATCAGATTTGTAAGGTAGAATTGAAGTCATGATAATCGGGGGGGGAGGAAGCACCAAAGAACAAGAGGAAAGTTTGTGCTTAATGAGTGCTCTACTGCACCCTGGCTGGCTCATCTCTTCCCTGAGGTGATGTCCAATTGACTACAGATTGACATTGGGGCTCCACTCCATAGCCCCCCAAAGAGAAAAAATCGTAAGGGGGTAACAGGGCACTAATCCACTCAAAGGGAGGGTATTGCTTATATCTCCACAGGAGAGGAAGAGACCAGGCTTCAATTCGATGTGCTAAGATGTGAATACAACATACTGGCATGTATCACAGAACAAATAGAGAGTTTTGAGGGACCGGCCACATTCCCAACTATGTGGATAGAAAGATGTACTTCAGAGGACAGCACTGGGGTTACAGATTGAGGAGAGGGGCATTTAGGATTAGAGCACTTGGGAGAAATGAAAAAGGGTGGAGAGGGTGGGAAGGACATCTTGGCCCACCAAGCTCTGAGGCCAATTTCCTGCTCTGAGCAGACAGCACAGAGAGGACCATAGTGCCGGTGCCCCCACAAAACACCCTGTCCCTCACTAAACCATAGTGCTGCAGGGGACAGCACTGGAGACAAGTGAGGCAATTGTGCACAATCTGACCTCTTCACGCTAGAGCTAAACACTAAGGCCATGCCATACAGCAGAAAGGGGAGCAAAGTGATGAAATCCATGAAGGAAAATAAATGGACTTCAGAGACTCAACTAGAAAACACTTGTAAAGGCCAAAAAAGAGAGCTTGTATCATTTATAGGGCTTTCCATTTTTGTCACTGGCTTTCTTTTTGTTTTTGTTTTTGTTGTTGTAATTCTTGTTCTGTGGTCTTGACTTCCTTTTTGTTTTATTTGGCTTTGTCTGGGTTTTGCACTTATTAATGTATTTGCATATCTATCTAGATAAGATAGGTGGGATAAATATATCGAAGATGAAAGCAACAGGAAGAATGGTTCTAGGGGAGTATGGACAAAGAGGAGGTAGTTGTTTGATTTTGTTTTTCTTGATTTTTGAATGTCCTGTGGTTGACTCCTCCTATCATAGCATTTTGGTGCAGCTGATAGTGGGGTGTGTGTTTCTGGATTGTGTGTGGGTAATTGGCTCATCTGAGTTATAGGTGAGAGGATTGATGAAAGCCATAAATCATATAGCCAGGAAATAAAGATAAAGAGAGAGAGATGCTGAAGTAGGTAAGTTTCTGGGAGGTGGGTGATGAAAGGATTAAGCTATAAGTGATTATAATAATAATAAGGGGCACTTTGAATAGAAAAAGAGATAATGAAATAATAGGAAAATGTGTTTCAGGGAGTTTAATAAGACTTAATAGTTAACATGTGTGTTGATCTGGTTGACTAGAGAAACAACTTCATAGCCACTTATATGTGTATAAAAAAGAACTTTATATTGAAGAGCAGTTGGATATTGAGAAAACATGCCAGCCCAGTCCAGGACAAGTTCATAAATTCAATATTATCCCATATGTCTAATAACAGTCTATAAAGTTCTCTTCAGACTGACAAAAAGCATGCAATGAAGCTGAATACAGCAAGGTCACAGGCCAATGGGTGGGAAGTCTTGTGGACCCAATGACATTGCAAGCATCTTAGTGCTGGTGGGTGTCTCCCTGTGGTTGCTTCAGTTCAGGGCACTAACATAGGTCCATGTATGTGGCAGTCATGTGCTTATGTTAATTTTATGATTGAAATGTAGGGGTGGAGTCTAACCTGTTAATCTGGAGGTAGCCATTGAGTAGCCGATGAGGCCTCTATGTGGGTATGACTTTCAACTGAGACTTCTGGGAAATCTCACGACATTTCCCTCATGAAGATGAGAAGCTATCTTCCCCAGTTGTTGGGAGTTAGTCTCAGAGGCGATGAGTCACAGAAAAGACAAGATGGCAGCCTCCGAGAAGCTTGAGGAGCTGGTGGAGAGACCACACGGCTTTGCCTTGATGGAGTCAGACCTCTGAAGCTGGAGCGGCATGCTGTTGATGGACACTGAGCCCTGGAATTGAGGAGCCATGGGGAGACCCCTGCCAGCGCCAGAATTCTGCACCCACTGGCCTGTGACTTTGTGAGTTAGAAGGAAACTTTGTAGACTGATTTCGGGCATATGGGTTAATATCAGATTTATGACTTTGTACTGGACTGGATTGGGATGCTTTCTTAATGTCCTATTTCTCTTATATATAAACCCTTTCCTTATATCGATATGCATATCCTTTATTTTGTTCCTCTGGTCTACCCGGACTAACACAATGTGTATTATCCGCTACAGAGAGTGTGTTTCCCACCTCCAAGGCTAAGCTCTGCTTGTCTGGCTAGACTGTACCTCTTCACTGTGAATCCTCTCAGATTGACAAAGGATTATAAAACTACCCCAACATGAAAGTACAATTCCGTAGGAGAGGGAGAAAGCGGAAGGAGATTGTAGGTGGGGCACACGAGTGGAAACAGACAGTCAAACCAGAATAAATAGATTATTTATGTGTGTATACATATAAAGATGCAGAAGTGAAGCACAGTGGAGATGGAGAAATAAAAGTGAGGGGAAAAGAAGAAGCAATAAGGAGGCGATCAGATAAGAATCAGGGAAAATAATGGAAAAATTGATGTGGGGCTTAACTTTGGCTTAATTGTGGAGTTCTATTACTATGGTAGCATGGACATGGGTGCATATTTGCCCTCAGCCGACAGTTTACCTCTGTCTGCCTGAGAAGCTGCTTTCACGCTTGAAGCTGCTGTGTTGGGCCACTTAACAATTTGCACCACCCAGAAGGAGAAGCTGCATGGAGAGAGGACACGAGATTTAAAAAGAGATACAGATTAAATTGAAATAAATGGAGAATGTAAAATTTAGAAGTGAAAAAAATAAACCTGTAGTTTGGATAGGGATTCCTATTTCTTTGGATGCCAGGTTGAGGATCCCTGGTGGCACAGGGCTTTTGCATTGGGCTGGTACCCACAAGGTTAGCAGTTCAAAACTGATAACCAGTTGAAATACCAGTTACTCATTGGAAGAATGATTGGGGCTCTCTACTTTCATAAACAGTTACAGTAGTGAAAACACACAGAAGATCTACCCTTCCCTATAGGGTTGCTGCGAGTCAGCATTGACTGGATGGTCTTGACATTCAGTGTTGTGTCTTTTGAGGAATGATGACGGAGAACTGGCAAAGGAAAGAAAAAATAAATGAATAGCATAGTAAAAAGTTCCTTGGACTGTGAGAAAGCCCGCACAGACTTCCCACGTGATCCACTTATGACTTAGGCTTCTCCAGTCAGTCCAGTGAGTTGAGGAGCTCAACGGGGTGGCTTGGGACAGGGTAGGAGACCAATCTGTTCTTATCAGTGATGAAAGGGAGTCAGAAGAGTTTAACCTGTGGTGCTGATATCTAACTTTGTGAAGAACATAAAAAATCTTAAAGAACTAAGTTTTTAAGTTGCCCTTCTATCTTCCAATGAGCAAGGACTCATTCCTCGTGGGACTTCTCTGCTCTGGCACTTGCTCAGGGGTTCCTGCTATGCCTGTTACCTGGCAGTCATATTCCCCTGTCCTTTTGTGATAATTAAACTGTTGCACCCCAAGAGTGCCTAGTATATAGCTGATGTTCAACAGACGTGTAATGATCCAGCTAATCACTCCATGTTTGCCCCTAAGGCAATTTCATTGTAATCTAATTTCACCCCTTACCACCCCCAGTATCAGGTCAATTACCATGAGAATGAGGTCAGAAATGCCTGTATCCTCCAACATTTTTTTAACTTATTCAGACACCAACGATTTTAATGGCCACAAACTCAAAGGGCAATATTCATGATTGTGGATGTTTATTAGAAAAGTAAACAGGTTACAACTTGGCATGGATACATATCTACATAGTTTATTGATATATATCTATGTATTTATCTATATATATTGGTGGGATGGGGTGTCTGTGTGTCAGAAATGCCTCTTTTTAGCCATGCTGCCAGGTATGCTTCCCTCTGGTTCTCAACCACCCAGACCAAGTCTTTGTCTCTGTCTCACCATGTCTGCGTGACTTCTGTTGCTCATAGTCTCAGTGACGCTACTCTGGTTGGTTTTGTCAAGTCAGTTCAAAAGCCTTGTCTTTCCACCACTTTAGTGAGTGCTATACCACACGTTCTCTTGGTGGGTCTTTCTGGGTGGTATTGGATCCTCTCTGTGCTTCGCAGAAGGCTTTCTTATCCCCAAAGGAACAGTTAAACTGGTCAACCCTCTTTGTTCATGTTTCAATCACTCTATTTGAATGAGTTCATGCATTCATTGATGATAGTCATAAATTAATGGATAGAAGAACCATATTTAAGAGATTTTACTTCACAGGGTGGAAAATGTATTTATATGCTGGACCACTTAACAATTTGCATCAGCCAGAAACTCCTCCATTGAGTGACAGTCACTGAAACCTTATGGAGCAGAATTCTACTCTGACACACATGGAAACACACATAAAGGCAAACAAGTGGCTGCACCATTGATAATCCAGCCAACATTATTAGAGATTCACTTTCTCTTCATCTTCACTAACTTTTACTGTTATCTGTCTTTTTTATCATAGTGAGCCTAGTATGCTTGAACTGGTACCTCTGTGGTTTTCATTTAGAATTCCCTAATAGCTAATTATGCTAAACAACTTTACATATGCTTATTGGCTATTTATATACCCTAGTTAAAGAAATATATTTTTAAATAATTCGCTAATTTCCAAATGTGGCTGTTTTTTTCTAAGTTGGAAACTGTATATACATTGAATTTAAGTCCTTCATCAGATATATAATTTTGAAATATTTTCTCCCAGTTTGTGGCAGATTCATAGATCTTTCTTATTTTGTTTTTTTCAATGATTTTATCAGCATGTCATTCACACATAATACAATTCAGTAGCTTAATCATACCAAGAAAAGTTGTAAAATTATTACTATAATCCCCCCTCCCAGCCCTATCTCCTGCCCCTCCTTCCAGCATTCCCCTTCTCCCCCCGCCCTGCCCTTCTCCAGAACCATGCACATAAACAGCAACAGGGGGTCTCAAGTGGCTGGGGTCTCTCTGTTTGTAGGGTTCATCTTTTCCCTAGAAAAAATTATTGCTATAATAAATTTTAGACTATTTTCTCTTCCATATACTCAGGATAATTAGTGAAATTATTATTTTTAATTATGAAAAATATACATAAACATTCTATAATTCAATATTTCGACATGTATAATTCAGTGCTACTGATTATTCATGTTGTGCAATTACAGTGGATATCCTTTGCCAAATTTTTCTACCACTATTTACATAAAATCAATGCCCCCGGGTGAAAAAGGCTTCATCTTTTGTAACCACTGGTCAATTTTGGTCTTATATTTTTTATTAGTTGTCTTGATATAATATTTGCATAGCATGCACTTCCAAAGTTAAATCACTTTTAGAAGGATTTGTGTACATTTCATCACAATAAGTTTCAGTGATCCCTCCCCACTCCTGCAATAATTGTTCGTTCCCCAATTCCCCTCACCATAGCTACCCCAGTCCCTATGAGACATTGCATTGTGTATTGTCTCTGCATCCAACCCTTCTGTGCTTCCTCAATTGGGAAGCCTAACAGAAACAAGTAGAAAAGAATAATATAGAGATAAAAATAAAGAGTAAGAAAGAAAACACCAACAATATTTAAAAATCCAGAGAAGAAATTCCTGTCATGCAAGAAATGAGAACTATTCAAGCCTAGGGGAAATTCAAGTTGGGTTAAGAGGGAAGCCAACTGACTAAGTATTCTTTATACAATGATTCTCTCCACCAAAATCAAGCTTATCATAATTTCTGTCTGAGAATAAAGTTGTTCAAGCCCCTGGCATGTGACTAGAGGCGATCTGAAGTTCTGCAGATGGAATTTGGGCTTATACCCTCTACACACTGGGTGTTCACTATTTAAGCTCTGATACTTCTCTTTATATTTGGATTTTGTTATTGTGATCTTGCCTCATTTAGATGGCTACTTGTGTGAATGCTGGGCTTTAAGATCCCAGATGCTATTCCCATTGATAAATTGGTCAAATTTCTTCCTTGAGCACACTTGGCTGCAGCGCCTTCTCTGAAGTGATTTCTTCATGAAGAAGAGGAACCAGCAGGGGCACATTAAAACTGCGAACTGCTCTTGGATTGGAACCAGAATTAGGTGAGAGTCCCAGAATCCATTTGCTTATGCATAGGTTATGAACAACTCTTGTTTACTTTTTGTTGCCATATTATGACTGAAGAACATTTAAAGGTTAACATGGACAACAAAACAACAAAAAAGAAAAAATAAGATGTACAAAAAAGAAAACCATTATACCCTTGGGATATAGAACATGAATAGTATCAATAATTTATGTGCTAGCATAGAATTTAAGCTTCTGTTGACATGAGGCGTCTATGTGAGTATAATACAACTGAGAGGCATGCCTCTTTCAATAGAGGTTGTAGGTATTTACAAATCCACCAAAAGTATAGACCAGTTCCATTCTCTCCACAGCCTTTCCATAATTTGTTGTTTTCTGTTTTGTTTTGCGGTTGTTGTTGCTGAATTGGGCTAGCACTGTGGGTGAAAAGTGGTACCTCATTGTGTTTTTAATCTGCCTCTCCCAGATAGTGAGTGATCATGAATATTCTTTCATGTATTTATTAGTCATTTCTATTTCATTCGTGGTGCACTGTCTGTTCATGTAGTTTTTCCCACTTAATTGGGTCACGTTTTATTCTCTTATTAAGCTGTTGCAAAGTTCCATGTTATTTGGTAATTCAGTTTTTATTCGATGTGTCATTATGCTAGACAGGGTTCTCTAGGGAAACACCAGGACAGTAATAATTATATATTTATAGAGATAGATAGCATAAGAAATGGAAAATTAATTAATCTATAAAACAGCACAAAAAATGAGAGAGTGAATACACAAGCAGTCGATCAAGTCTTGAGGGCCACCAACATCATTTGTTGAAGGGTCTCTCCTTGTGCTATTAAATATCTCTTGGTTCTTTGTCAAATTTTTGACTCTAATATTATGCATTATGTATGGGTTTTCTGTTCTAATTCCTTGGTTTATATCTCTTTCATTGCACCAGTACCAGCCTGTTTTGACTACTGTGCTATGTAGAAGTTTTTTGGTCACACAGTGCAAGGCCTCTTGGTTCTTCTTTAAAAGAAGTTATTTGCTTATCCAGGGTCTTTTGTCAACCTATACGAAATTGGTAATTAGTGTTTTTCTTCATTTCTTTAAATAATGTATTTGGAACTTTGATTGGCATTTCATTGTATTTGGAGATTGTCTTTGATAGAATTTACATTTTCACAATATCAAGTCTGCTTATGCCTGAGTCTGGACTATCCTTTCTTTTATGTAGATCTTTTCTCATTTCTTATAGAAATGTCCTGTAGTTTCCTCTGTACAGTTCTTGTGTTTCTTTAGTTTGATCTATTCCTAAGTATTTTATCTTTTCTGTGGTTATTATAAATGGTATCATTTCACAATGAAGTTTTTGTATCTCCCTTTGCTAGTACACAGGATTGATTTCTAGTTGTTAATTTTGTATCCTGCTAACTTGTGGATCCCTTGTTTGTTTTTAGTAGGCTTCTTATGGAGACTTTTGAGTATTATCTATAGAAGATCATATCATCTCCAATTAGTGAACAATTCACTTTTTTGCCTATGTGCATTCCTTTGATTTCTCTTTGTTGTCTGATGACTTTAGCTATGACTTCCAGCACAATGCTGAATGAGAGTGGTGATCAGGTCATCCTTGTCTGGTCCCTGTTTTCAGTAGAAATATTTCAAGGTTTTCCACATTTAGCATGATTTTGGCTATGGGATGTTCATATATGGTTTTCATTTGTTGAGGAATTTCCCTTCTACTCCTGTTATGTTGAAGGTTTTGATTAAAATAGGTGTTGGTTTATCTGATATGCCTTCTTTAAATCTGTTGATATGGTTATATAATTTTTATTATTTGCCTTGTTTATATGGTGGAATATATTGATTGGTGTGTGTGTATGGGGGGGGTGTTGTTGCCCCATCCCTGCATCCCTGGAGTGAATCTCATTTGGTCATGGTATGGTAAGTTGATTTTTGTTATGATGCTACATTCTATTGGCCAAAATTTTCTTGAGTATATTAAGGTCTATGTTCAATGGAGATATTAATCTATAATTTTCTATTTTTGTATAGGTTTTGACAGATTTGAATATCAGTGTTATGCTGGCTTCATGGAATGAGTTTTGGGGATTTTTTCCTTGTTTAATGTACTGAAACAATTGTGTCCGTTTTGTGTTATACTTTCCCTGAATACTTGATAGAATCCATATCTAAAATCATCTGCTCCTGGGCTTTTCTTGATTGACAGTTCCTTCTTATATTTTATCTTTTTAGCACTTTTATGAGGGATCTTACGGCTCTTATCACAGTCTATACACACATCCATTATGTCGTGCACATTTGTACATTTGTGACCATCATCATTTTCAAAACACTTTCTTTCTACTTGAACCCTTGTTAACAGCTCATTCTCTCCTTCCTCCACAGTCCCTCTCTTATGAACTCTTGATAATTTATAAATACATTTTCATGTCTTACACCCTCTTTTCTGCTGTCCATCCCCCTAGCAGGAGGTTATAGGTAGATCATTGTGATCAGTTCCCACTACTTATACCCACCTTCCCCTTCCCCTCCAGGTAGTGCTACTCTCATAATTGGTCCTGAGGACTTCATTTGTCCTGGATTCCCTGTGTTTTGAGCTCCTCTCTGTAGCAGTGAACATGTTCTGTTCTAGCCAGATTTGTAAGGTAGAATTAAGGTCATGATGGAGGGTGGCATTAAAGAACTAGAGGAAAGCTGTATGATTTATCAGTGCTATACTGCACCCTGATTGAGTTGTCTCCTACTTGTGACTGTTTTGTAAGGGGATGTCCAATTGTCTACAGATGGGGTTTGGCTCTTCACTCTGCACTCCTCCTCATTCACATTGATACTGTTTTTTTTTTTTTTTTGTTCTGAGTCTTTATATCTGATATCTGATCCCCTCAACATCTCTCCATCACACAGACTAGTGAGTTTCACCCATGTAGCCTTTGCTGCTTCTTAGCTAGATGGCTGCTTTCTTATCTTCAAGTCTTTAAGATCCCAAATACTATATCTGTTTATAGCCGAGCACCATCAGCTCTCTTCACCACATTTGTTTATGCACCCATTTTGTCCTCAATGATCCTCTTGAGAAGGTAAACATCACAGAATGAGACTTTATTAGAACATAGTGTTGTGTTGAGGGAGCGCTTGAGTAGAGGCCCAATGTTCGGCTGCTACCTTAATACTTACAATATAAATATATGTATATAGATCAATTTCTCTATCATATATGCATATATTTACAAATGTGCATGATTGTATTTAGGCCTCTATAAAGTTCTTTTGCCTGCTAGTCCTTTTCTCTATTTCCTTTCACCGTCCTCTTTTCTCAGTATCCTATTCAAATTTCATTTGAGTTTCAGCAATTCCTTTTAATTACATTGCCCTTGACCAAGTCCAACACAGCCTCCCACAGCCCCCACACCATGCATTTTATATCACTTGTTGTTCCCTTGTACCTGAGTTTGTTAACACCCATTTGCTCTGCCCTGCATCCCCTTCTCCCATGACCCCCTGAACCAACGATCCCATTGCCGCCGCCCCCCTGCCGTTGGAGATGGTTTGTCCTGCCTTTCTTATCTAGAAAGACATGCAGAGACAATAATAAGCACAAAACCAAAACAGAGCAAGACAATACAAGAAAAAAAAACAATAACCAAAAAACCTACCAGTCAAAAAAAGAAAACCTATATATATAGTTCCACATCTGTTTGTTGACCTTTAGGAGTATGTTCTGGTTGAGTTTGATGGGAAGTAGGCAGTTTCTTAATTATCTTTCTCTATTTCTTCTTTTGTTATTGTTCTGTTGAGTTTTTCAATATCTGCATTAATTTGATTTGGTGATATATTTCTAGATATCTGTCAATTTCCTCTAGATTCTTGAACATTTTCATTGTAGGGTTTTATTCTTTTTATTTCATTTGAACCTGTTTTGATGTCACCCTTTTCATCTCTTATTCTGTGTATTTGCATCTTTTCTTTGTTATATTTGCCAGTGGGTGATTTTGCTAATTCTGTTGAGGAACCAACTTCTTGTCTTGTTGATAGTTTCTCCCCCGCTCCCTTATCATTTATTTTGGCTTTGATCCTTTTGATTTCTTTCCTGATTTTATTGGAGGATTTATGCTTTCCTTTTTCCGCCTACATGAAGTTGTGCTAGGATGTTGATTTTGAATTACTCCTCATGAAAATGTGTGTTGACTGCTATTATTTGTCCTCTAGTCAATGATTTTTATGTGTCCCAAACATTTTGTGTTATCATTTTCATTTGTCTCAAGGAATTTTGAAATTTATTTTGCCTTTGAGTATTATATTGCTTAGCACCCATGAGTTTGTGTTTCTCTTCATATTATTGTTGATTTCTAATTTTATAGCATTGTTGTATAAGAACATAGGTTTTAAACTATCATGATCCCAATTCTACCTGACAATCCAGCTAGACCAGAGTATGTGCACTGGACTCAGGAACATGGGGATTTAGGACAGACGATCCCTTCAGCACCAGTGGTGGGAGTGTTGATAATGGGAGGGTGAGTGGGATAGTAGAGTGGAAAGAGGGACCCAATGTCAGGGATCAACATATAGCCTCCTATCTGGGGTACGGACAACGGGGAAGTGAGTGAAGGGACACACCGCAGAGTGTACAATATGAAAAAATAATAATTTTTAAATTATTAAGAGTTCATGGGAGAAGGGGTGTGGGGAGGGAGGGAAATCATGGGAGCTGGTACTGGGAACCTAAGTGAAGGGAGGATGCTTTGAGAATGATGATGACAACAAGTGTGTAAATGTGGTCTGCATGCAATTGACATGTATTAATCATTATGGGAGTTGTTTGAGCCCCCAATAAAATGATTTATAAAAAAGGGAGGGGGAAAGAGGAGCTTATACCAAGGTCTTAAGTAGAAAATATTTGGAAGTGAAGATAGTAACGTGTGCACAAATATGCTTGATACAAATTATGTATGGAATGTTATAATAGCTATAAGGGCCTCCAATAAAATAATTAGAAAAAAAATAAAATGTACGGTGTCAAAAAATCGATTTAAAAATATTTGAGGTGTAGTTTGTGTGGCTTACTATGTATTCAATTCTTGAGAATGTTCCATGCGTGCTGAAAAAGAGCATATGCTGTGTTTTTGTTGGATGGAGCATTCTGTAAATGTGCATGATGTTGTTGAAATTTTTTGTCTTTTATTGAGCTTTTTTGTCTTTATTGACTTTTTTCCTTGATGTTCTGTCTTTCCTTACCAATGGTGTATTAAAACTCCTGCCATTATTTTTGAAGTAACAATATTCTTTGTCTATTCTGAATGAATTTGGTTGATGCATTTCAAGGGTTGTTCACTGGGTGTATTTTATTATCATATTTTCTCCTTGATCTATTATTCCCTGTTGCCTGTTCATTATGTAGTATCTGTTCTTGTCCCTCATTACGTTGTTTACCTTGAACTCCATTTTATCAGAGAGAAATATTGCTACCTCTCCTTTTTCTGTCTTCTGTTTGCTGAGTATTATTTTATACAGCCCCTTATTTGCAGTCTGTTCAAACCCATGTTTCCAAGTTTTGTTTTTTTGTAAGCAGAAAATTGATGGATTTTATTTTTCTATAAATTCTGCTACTCTCTGTCTCTTTACTAGTACATTTAATCCATTACCATTCAGTTATATGTATGTTTTAGTTGCTGTAAGTTTTCTTCATATTTGTTCATGATGTGTGTGAATGTGTATGTGTGTTGTACTTAGTTTCTTTGTTAATCTTGTATTACTTCGTTGTTTTGGATGTTTCTGTGTGTGCTTTTTGTGTATTGAATTGTTTTGTATGTTGGATTCAGTTATGGATGTTGTGGATTTTTTGGCCATAGTACTTCATTGTATATTTTTTGTTTGTTTTAGTATTTTTTGCGAATTCTTTTCATTTTTCTTTATATCCTAAAAACATTTACTCTCCCATCATATTTCAGTGGATTCTTTTACTGGCTAAAATACTATGGGTTGGCAGTTTGCTTCTTCAGGACTCTGTATGTTACTCTGTTGTCTTCTTGCCTGCATGGTTTCTGATTGCTGATTCAATATATGTAATTTTTATTTTTGCCCTAGGTTTTCTTAGAATACTTTCTTTGTCATTGACATTTGACATCTCAGCAACAATAGGACATGGATTTTTTCACTGGTGCTCACTCCTTTTTGATGTTTTTTCAGCTTCCCGAATAATTATCCTTTCATTCTTTCAGCACTGAAGAAAGATTTATTGCAGGAATTCTTGGATTCTATTCTGCATGGATTATTTTTGTTTTTTGCTTCTGCATTTTCTGAAATCCCTATAAAATGTAACTTGTTACTGTTGATTTTGATCCACATGGTTCTCAAACATTTTTTGGTTTCTTTCCTATTTTTCCCTCCTTTATCTTGAACTTTATAGATTTCTCTTTTTGTTCACTCATTCTGGTCTCCATGTCATCAACTCTGTTTCTCTCTTATTCTATAGTACTGTGTAATTCTGCATTGTAGTATTTGACTTCTGTGTCTCTGTTTGGAGATTTACTTGTTTGGCATGTAGTGATGTTTATAGTTTTTCACTTTTAATATTTTTTTCACTTTTCCTTTCAGACTCTTTCTTCATCGGATGTATATGTTAGATTCTCATTCTTTTACAAGATTTTTCTCCTAATTGCCAAACCTGCTCAATTTTAGGAATTTTATTTAAGTCTTGTTGGTGTTCAATTATTTGTGTCTGCTTCTCTTTCGTGTGTGTGTGCATGAGTGTCAATTGAAATTTTATCTTGTTTTCTTTACATTTTGGTGTGTCTATATGGGGTGTAAGATGTTGGGGTTATGTGGGAGTAGTTAACACTGTTAGCCTGTGCAGTAAATGATGGTAGGCATTTTATATTAAGCATTGCAATATTAGGGAAATTCAAGGAGTGGGATAGGAAATATAAGAGGAGGGAGACTTAATAAATAATGAAGCAAGAAAATGGAATGCTAATTGGTAGGTGAAAAGAAAGCAAAATAGAAACCCCACATTCCTTGATTTTCAATGACAGTGGCATTGGTAATAATAATTCTGAGGAAAAAATGCAGAGTACCGTAAGCTTTTGGTTTTATAAAGATTAGAAAGAAGACTTGATGAGAAGAGGAAAGAAGGCAAATAATTCTATGAAGTAAATGTATAGACAGTAAATTTAAAGGAAGAAAGAGCAAAATACAAACTTTCTAGAACTAAAAATAGAAAAACTAATTCTAGAGTAAGAAGCAGAAAAATTGTTTATGTATGTTTGTTTAGCCTCTTCGCTTTTCCAAGAAGCTTTGTCTATGATGTTGGTCCTAACTTGTGGATTGATATTGTGTTGAAAGGCTAGAAAAGAAATAAGGTAATTTGAAAGCAAAAAAGCAAAATAATATTACTGTTTTCTTTTCTTATATGGAAGTTTTTTATATGGATGATTTTTAAGAATGGTGCACAGCTTGTTTTAAAGATGGAGAGTGTATTGGAATGATAGAACACAGCACAACAACAATATCAACAAAAGAAGAGCTGGCATCTGGCCAGTGTTCTCTGGGAAAATCAAGATTGTGAGGTCTTTTGAGCAGTTGGAAAGTGCATCTAAAAGTCTGTTGCTTTATTTTATGGCCTGTTAGGATAGCAGGGTAGAATTGATATTAAGGCTAGGTCAATAATTTAGGTGTCTAGTGTGGTTCAAGTCCAGAATTTCATGATTTAGATTATTTTAAATTAATATACCTCTGTGGATTAGGTCAGAGAGGACAGAGTTCCTTCTTTATGGATGATGGGGATGAACAAGTAGGATGGAGGAGTAGGTCTGTAACTGCTACAAAACCTAGGTAATTTAGGAGGAAGAAATTAAGCAATAGTTTACTCCAATGTCAGATCTTTTTAACTGAGCAGCCAATGGTAAGGACCAGGGGTTGGTGTCATGGGAGAGCTGGTGAATTTCTAGTTCTATCCAGTACCTCAGCTAGGAGTAGCTGAAGACCCCTGGAGCTTTCTGGATGCATTTCACCCAAACTCCTTGCCTTTGCTTTGGAGAACAGATGGTTCCATTTTTACTTGTATTGTTATGGTAATACATAGCTTATAGGCCAAGTTTGTGCTGTCTGTTAACAAAAGAAGAATTTTCTAAAAAACATGAGACTGAGAATGGAGATAATTTTTCAGGTGCCTTAAAATGAGACCCTTCAGAGTCCAGTGCCAAGGCCTGATGACAGAGGGAAGTCAATAATCCCTTTACCTCAGTTTTGCCAAGTGTGGAGAGGTAGCATAATCACTATTTAAGTTCACTTCTGGAAACGCCTATGCTATCTTTGCTATTGAGGAGGTAGGGCTATATGGGAGTCAGACTGGCATTTATAGTTCCCCCAGGTTGGACATGCAGAGCTATGTCTTTAAAACTCAGTAGGTCACCCACCCTAACTAGCTGCAGGATGGGAAGGATTTTATCTGGAAAGTTGGAGAACTATGCTTCCTTGGCCTGTGCCAGGGACCAATGACAAACAGAAGTCAATTGGCTGGCCTGGCTGTACTTTTATTTAATAAATTTGTGTCTACTTACTTTTATGCTGAGAACCTTTCTGTCTGGAAATGAAGCATTACTCTTTGTTGCCCCTCTGCACTGGTCTCTGCAGAGTTCCCTCTGTGTGTGCTAACAACTGTTATTTTACATGCCATCAGGTCAACTCTGACTCATACCGAACTCATTCACCAAGTTAACAACTGCATTTCCTGCATCATCCTCACCATTGTTCCAATGTTTGTGTTCATTTTTTGTAGCTATGTTGTCCATCATCTTATTGAGGGTCTGTCTACTTTTTATGTCATTTCTCCTTTACCATCTAGATCTTTCTTCAGGTCAGGTGCTTATCCAGGTCTGTTCCCTCTGAACAAAATGCCCAAAGTACATGAGAAGAAATATTGCCCTCTATCTCTCTAAAAGCATTCTGGCTATAGTACTTACAAGGTATTTGTGTTTTGTTCTTTTGACAGTCCATGGTACTTTCAATAAGGTTCTCCAGTACCAAAGTCTTGAGTTTTGATGATGTGCAATCTATCATGTTTTATGGATCAAACTAATACATTTTTAATCTGAATATTTATAGTAAAATTGACCGCATATATATATATATATATATATGCACATATATAAATACTGTGACTTATGATAATAAGTCATGTGGTTAATGTCATGATTTCTAATTAGATGAATAGAGTGCAAGGTTGTGACAATTATTAATGAAATTGGCTGCTAATGGAAAGCTTGGAAGTCTGAGTTCAAACAAATATACCTCAGATGAAAAAAAATCCTACTGATTCCCTTCCAAAACATGAAAACCACTGGAAACTTATGGGATACAGTTCCACTCTGACACACGTGTGATCACCATAAGTCAGAACTGACTTGATGAAACCAGGCAACCAGACAATTGGCAGTTTTGATAGAGAAGCCACCATCACTCTTATTTTGTAACTGGATTTTAAAATTCCAAATATTTATTGATATCTAAATAATTAATTTTCTTTTGTTCATTCTTGCTTTTGTAAGGACCCTTTACTTTCTTCATGAATTATGTGCTTGATGTCCTCCCATACCTCATCAGGTTGTCTGTCATCATTGTCCGATGCAAGAAAGCTGTTCTTGAGATGTTCTTGAAATCCAGGTGGCATAGACTGAAGGATATATTTTGGTTCTCTTGGATTTGTTTTAATTTTTTCTGGTATAACCAGAAGTTATTTGTGAAAAAATGATGGTCTGTTGCAGTCAGCCCCTGATGTGGTTTTCCTGCTGATATTGAGCAAAACTCACTGCTATCCAGTTGATGAAAACTCATTGCAGCTCTATAGGATAGGGTAGACTTCCCTGTGTGGATTCCTGAGATAGTAACTCTTTACGGAATATGTCTCCTCTTTCTTCTGGGAAACAGCGGCTGGCGTCAAATTAATGATCTTGTGGAGCAAAGTCCAATGCATAACTACCACACCATCAGGGTTATGCAATCAATTTGATTTCTGTGTATTTCATATGGAGAAGCCCATGTGTATATAGTTACCTTTTTGCTGTTTAAAAAATATGTTTATGGGGGCTGAGCCCTGGTGGCATAGTGGTTGTGGGCGGGACTGAGACCCACTGGGATGGAGGTTCAATTCCAGGAGCGGCTCCACAGGAGCAAAGGCTGGGCCTCCTACTCCCACCACCAGAGGGCAGTGATGCCAAAAAAGAGTTAAAGTGTCATTGTCTTTGAGACCATATTAAATGATTACTGATTTTTTCTTTAAAAAGGTATTTTTATGAAGAATTATTGTTCTTGCAATGTTCTAGCATGTGATTTCCAATGTCTTTTCTATCACCAAATCTGTATGGTAAATATAATGTACAAGAACTTATCAGAGTATTGGAAAGCAAGGATGTTACTTTGAGAACTAAAGTGCTACTGACCCAAGCCATGGTATTTTCCATTGCCTCTTATGCATATAATTTGAAAATTGAACAAATATAACCAAAGAAGAAGTGATGCATTTGAATTGTGGTGCTAGAAAAGAATATTGGAAGTGCGATGGACTGCAAAAAATGAAAAAGAAAAAAACACCCAAAAAACAATCTGCCTTGGAAGACGAATGGCCAGAGTGCTCCCTTACATCAAGTATGTAAAGAGTCTGCTTTACAACCTTTGGACATATTGTCAAGAGAGACTAATCTCGGGAGAAAGCCATCAAGCTTGACAAAGCGGAGGGCAGTGAAAAGAGGAAGGCTCTCCAGAATATTGATTGGCACCACAGCTGCAACAATGAGTACACTCGCAGGAATTATTGTGAGGGTGGCGCAGGACCATGCATTGTTTCCTTTCGTCATGCATAAGGTCACACTGTATCAGAACAATAACAAGAACAACAAAGAGAGACTTGCAATCAGAAATAAATCAGTTTGTACATTTGTAAAAAGAGTGTTCTGACATGTACTATAAAATGTGCCTCAAAACAGGATTCATAAATATACAACAGTCAAGCCTTATCCACTTTGAGACATTATAGAGTAACAACTAACAGTTGTTTTGATTCATTCTTCTTGAGTTTGAATTGTGGTTTGCATCCTTTGTACTTCTGCTATTATCTTAGGCAAGTTACTTTATTGTTTGGTGACACCTTAATTTTTTACATTGTCATAATGATAGGTGATGTCAAACAAGGAGCCCATTAGGTCTTCCATAAATGAGAGCTGCCATATTTGTCAATAGGAACCCAGCAGGCGCAGTACGTAAGCAGTTCTGCCTTATAACATCTCGATGAACCCAAATGAACCTCATGACAATGATGTTTGCTTTTCATTATAGATAGCTACTGTTATTTATGCTTATATTTTCTTGTGCTATGTCCGCTTTTACTAAAAACTTCTACTCTCACCTAAAATATGCGAGGGAATATAATGGTCTACCCTCAATCCTAAAATGGCCAATTTCCTATGGCTAATTTTAAAATGACTAGATTTAGCTATAAATCTAAATAGAAATTTTTCAATGAGAAAAAAAATCATTTTCTATTCACAAAGATCAAGGATCATAATGTCTGTATTGAATTAATACATCTTCTAAAAGTGAGAGCTGAGGCACACCTTATCAAAGCTATGGTATTTTTACTTACTTCATATGCTATGTTTTCATAAAAATGAATCAAGAAGATGGAATAACTGATGCATTTAAATGATGGTGTTGGCAAAGGATATTTAATATATGACAGCTGCCAACACTGCACCTACCTATCTTGGAAGAAATACAGCCAAAATGAAACTTAGATTCAAGAACTTTCTATCAGGAAGAATAAGAGAAGGGCATTGCTTTTTCAGTGAAAAAGAGGAATACCCCAAGCAAGAGGACACAGTGACTGCAACAATAGGTTCAAGCATAACAATTGTGAATATGGCATTGTTTCCTTCTTTTGCACATATGGTCACTGTGATTGGAAACCAAATTTCAATATCTAACAACACATCAACCATTTCATTCTTATCATTTTAGAACAGAAAATTTATTCCTCTGCACAATTTTTCATCGAAAGGGCATCTTGTTAATTCACTACCAAAAAAGAGAAGCGAACATACAACCGCATGAATGATTTTTTCCTCAGACCTCAAGAGGGAGTTCTTGAAGCTCTCTGCTGCTAATGAAAAGGTCAGTTATGGGAACTGTGGCAGTCATGTGCTTATGTTAAGTTCATGATAGAGATGTAGGGGTGTAGTCTAGCCTGTTAATCTGGAGATAGCCATTGAGTAGCCAATGAGGCCTCCGTGTGGGCATGGCTTTCTCCTGAGACTTCTGGGACATCTCACATTATTTCCATCATGAAGTTGAGAAGCTATTTCCCCCAGTTGTTGGTAGTTAGTCTCAGAGACGATGAATCATGGACAAGACAAGATGACAGCATCTGAGAAGCTGGAGGAGAAGACACACGGCTTTGCCCTGATGGAGCCAGTTCTCTGAAGCTGGAGAGGCCACGTGGGGTCCCCTGCCAGGGATGAGTTGCTTCTGCCACCACTGGATGCTATTGAAGGACCCTGAGCCCTGGAAGTGAGGAGCCATGGGGAGACCTATGTCAGCGCAGGGACTCTGCACCCACTGACCTGTGACTTCGTGAGTCGGAAGTAGACATTATAGACTGGTATCAGGCATATGGCTAATATCAGACTTGTGACTTTGTCCTAGGCTGGGTTGGGATGCTTTCTCAGTGTTCCATTCCTTTTGTATATAAGCCATTTCCTTATATCCATATGCGTGTCCATAAATTTGTTCCGCTAGTCTACCCAGACTGACACAGCGTCACATTGCTCTGAAAGGGAAAACCATGTGACTTTCTATTCCATAAAGCATTACAATCTTAGAAATTCCCTGGAATGGTTCTGCTCAGTTTCATTGAGTACCTCTGAGTGGGAATTGACTTGACAATAGTTTTCTTAAGCAAAAAAGAGAAAAATATTAGAAGCATCCCTTTATTTAATTAACAGCTTCTGCATAAATAATCCTAAGCCAAGTGACTATACGCTAAACTTTGTGACAAAAAGCATTGGTGTGCTTTCTTTACTTCATCTGAACAGGTAAGTCTTTATTCTTGTGAAAGATACACTAAGCATTTATCACTGCAACCACCATGCCCAAATCCTTATTTTTATTACTCTGATTTAATAGTAATTGTCAAAGAGATGTACTTTGAATATATTGAAACAATATATTCGATCTTGTCATTTCTATTGTACAATATAGTGTTGAGTACAAATATCCTTCATAAATCCTCAAAACGAGATTGTAAGATTTGGTTTCCTTTAGGTATATATGTTTCAAGCCTTGATACAATTTTATTCACTTAAAGAAGCAATATTTCTTTCTAAACTCTAAAGACAAAAATACTCTTACATTTTACTTAAATTTGATATGTAGTAGCCTTATTTATTCTTACTTTCAGACTGAAACTCTCTTATAAAAAAACTCTGTGGGTTTAAAGGAAAATTAGTTTTAAAGTGAAGTTTGCACTAGGAAAATTGCTTTGAAGTTTATACCAATCCCAACAGAAATCTTTGCTTTCAATCAGAGACTTCACTGTACATTGGTAAATATATTTAATTTTATTGTGCTGTTCACTTAGGTCATTAATTTTTGCATACTTTAACATTTATGGTAAGAAAATCAACAGGATTATGAGGCATGACATAACAGAGGATGAGAGAAGGCAGATGGGAACTAGAAATACATTAGGCAAATTAATATTTTGGACAACTTCATAAAAGAAAGGACCTGAAATTTTTGAATATGTATGTAAGGTAAAAAAAAAAATCTCAGCATTTATAGCTTCAAGAAAAGCAGTGTAGATTTTCGGGGGATTTTTAGCACCATTTCAAATTTAGAATCAATAGTTGTTTTGTATCTATGTGTACATACAGTGCATTTTGAGACTATATGAAAAACTCATCTAACAGGAAAAATGACAGGACTTCAGGAAGACGGCAGATTTCACCCTTAAGTAGACAAAAGAAGGAGGTCAAGTCCATATAATAAAACCCACGCGGGGGCTGAGCCCTGGTGGCATAAGTGGTTGAGTATAGGACTGCGGCCCGTGAGCTTGGAGGTTCAAATCCAGTGGCAGCACTCAGGAGCAGCGCTAAGTAGCTCCCACAACCCCCAGAGGGAAGTGATGCCCAAAAAACAAAAACACAAAACAAACAAACAAAAAAAGCTCAAGCAATGAATTCTTCAGAATTAATTGTATGAAATGTGCCATCTCATACCTATGTACCACCCAAATGTACCATCCAAATCTAACAGTCATTTATGTGTATATTCTCAGCTCAACACAGTAAAAAAGGATAAACTGAGATTGCAAAGAGGCACACTGAAAAAAGTATAAGCTATTTTCTGACATATAAGGCCGAATCATTATCAGAGTTGTCAGTGCTAGCTTAGAAAAAACTCTGGTACCATAAGGGTTACAAGTTGGCCTATGAACTGCAAGGTCAACAGTTTGATTCCACCTGTTGCTCCTTGCCAGCAAGATGGGACTTTATACTCTGAGCCTCAGAAACCCAAAGGAACAGATCTATTCTGTCCTACAGTGTCATTATGAATCAGAATCCACTTGATGGTAGTGAATGGATATGTTAATTAGACAAACTCAACGGTCAATAGCTATTGGTCTAAGAACAAATGGTTCTGTTCACTTTAATACCTTTTGTTGCTTCACTTGTATAAAGCAGAAGCTCTTAACCTGTGGGTCACAACCCCTTTGGGGGGTCAGAGGACCTTTCACAGAGGTTGCCGGATTCATAGCAGTAGCGAAATTACAATTATTAAGTAGCAATGAGGAAGGAGGATATCAGGAATGCATACATTATGCCAAAGATGCTAACTGTTGTTCATATGACAATCATGTTCCATTTGCAAATTATTTCATGTACTTTATATGATCCAAACAAAATCAAACATTGCCATTCTGTAAACACTGACTCATAGTGACCATCAAGGGCAGATTAGTACTGGCCCTGTGAGTCTCTGAGACTGTAATTCTTCATGGCAGTTGAAAGCCCCACTTTCTCCATTGGAGTGGTTGCTGATTTTGAACTAATGACCTTGCAAATTGCAGACCAAAGTGTAGCCATTATGACATCAGGGACCCTTAATCTATATAATAGCCACTACGAAGCATTCAGAAGGAAAAAAAGGAAGTTACCATAAAACTTATCATAAGAAATTAGCCCAAAACTAATAAAAAGAGAAAACTTCAAAATTAAAAGAAGATAAGAAACATCCAAAAACAATTATCAAAATGAATGAGAAATTTTGTGTCAGTAAATCTTCAAATGTAAATGATCTGAATTTTCTATGTGAAAGTCAGAGAAAAATAGGATTTTTTAAAAAATATACATCATTTTGCTGCCTTGAAGAAACCTTAGACACAAGAACATGAATGCAAAGAATGTGAGAGAATGGAGTAAAATATTTCATGCAATAAATAAACAAAAACAGCTAAGGTGGTCTACTGATATCAGATAAAATAAACTATAAATGAAAATCTACCGCCAGAAATAAATGCATGCAATAATTGAGCATCAAACAAGTTGAAAGTTATATTGTATGTACACAAGTGTAAGCTGACCCAAATATCAGCTGAGGCACCTAATTTTACCACAAAACTGCATTAAAAATGTGCTGAAAAACTTGGTTTGTATACGAGTACATACAATAAACTATGAAAAAAATGCACTTTTCAAATAGTAATATGAAAGGAAGGAAATAGAGACATATTAACATTGTAATTGGGGACTTTAACACAGTACTTTCAATTAAATTAGGAACATTTAAGAGGAAGAACACTAAAGAGAGTAAGCATTCTAATAATCCATAAGTCAATTGGACCTACAGAGTTATATAGAAATTTACTCCCAGCATCCACCACTTCTCTGTCAGTTTGTCATACTGTGGTGACTTGTGTGTTGGTATGATACTGAAGGCTACATCACTGGTATTTTAAATGTCAGCAGGGTCATCCAAAATAAATAGGTTTCAGTGGAACTTCCAGAATAAGAACAGACTAGGAAGAAGCAATATATTGACCACTTCAGAGGAATTAGCTGGGATAAACCTCATGCATAGCATGAAAATATTGTCAGATATTGAAGTCCAAGAGAATGCAAGTAGAATTTTCTCAGAGAAAGTGTCAGAATATGAGTCAGTCAGGTTGGAAGGTAATCAAAATATGACTGAGGAAAAGCTGCCTTCTCAAAGTAGTCAACCATATTGACATGCGTGAAATAAATCCTGTGTATGTAATATGTCCATCATGATCTACTGGTCAATCACAAATGCAGTGTGGGTAGATTGCATGGCATTACAAATAGACACAAGTCTATCATCATTACTGTCACTTTTTTGATACACTGCACATAATTCATACATTTCATGTTCCAGAGTGCACAAGCAGTTCTTGAACTTACTCACAAAGGGAAAATATTCAAGCATTTGGATATTTGCTCCTGCCTTGACTGCATTATTCGGCTCTACTTATTAATGTGAGTTAGCCTTTTCTCACATAAAGATCATAAAGTCCAAGTACCATTCCACCATGACTGGTGATCATTTGGAAGTGTGCTTGAGGCTGGCTGGCAGCAGCTGCTGTCCAGACTATGCATCCCTGACTCTTCCCATTCAGTAGAAGTCATCAGAGTAAGCTCAGGTAATGGCAAAAACTGTACATACTTAACAGTGTTATGTTGTGCAATATGGAATCATAGGGTTATGTAAGGTATATAAAGGTACATACATTGTACATATCA
This sequence comes from Nesogale talazaci, assembly GCA_004026705.1. NCBI lineage: Eukaryota > Metazoa > Chordata > Mammalia > Afrosoricida > Tenrecidae > Nesogale > Nesogale talazaci. Next base: position 277,437 of record PVJH01000395.1, on the reverse strand, counting down.
ATAGTACTCAATGCATTTATGAATAAATATGTAATGTTTTGCATTTTTGTAGTTGGTGGACCATTTTGACTTGATCATTTTATAAATAGCTGGCATTCTGCTTTAGATACTTTATTTGCTGATAGGGAATGACTCAACATGAGAGGAAATTGCTGTGAAAATTTATAAATAATTGGAACATGAAGTGTATGAATTATGAATCTTGGAAAATTGGAAGTTGTCACAAATAAAATGGATTATATAAAGATGCATATCTTGGGTGTTAGTGAGCTTAAAAGGTAATTTTATGGAATTACATATTTTTTAATTCCCAACTAGTCAAAAGTTAAATGGTTAATATCAGTGCTAGGATTCAAATCATTTTACCGCTTCACAACCCTAACTGCCATTTTAAGTATAAAAACCAATATAATCCCAGGGACCTTATAATACAAAGTAAATGCACTTCTTGGTTTCCAATCCTTTTATGCTTTAAGGATTAGAAAGCCTCATCTTTCTCCATAGGAGTCATCATCGGTTTCCAAGTCTGACCTTGTGCTTAGCTGCCCAAGGCGTAGCCACCGTACTACCAAGGTTCCACTTAACAAAAATCTCCCTATTTAGTGAAAATGAACTGAACAAAACATCCTGTACATGACAGGGTAAAAACAAACAACAGTAGTTTAGGCCTTTCCCCAGTTCATTAGAAATTTCATTTAACCAGATCATTCCATAATCTAAGCATTATTATGTTGAATGTAGATTTAATAGTTGGATATATATCTTCAGAGGGTGTATGTCTAAGCTTGTGCAAGCATTCCAGAGGCATTCTTTCCACATGAATAATTAATATGCTAATTACAAATGGGTCATTTATTCATAGAAGTCAGATCCTTAGTCCCTCAACTTGGTAACAATTTGCTAGTCATGAGTTTAAGTTCTTTAATGTACTGGAAAGTAATAACACTCTATATCATTAAGAATTGTATTTAATTCAGAGTTTTTACAAACCCAGATGTTCTTCTAACACACTTTGTGGGCATGTATCTTTTATTTATTTATCTCTTAGTCATAAATTACAATGGACTCAATGACAACAGGTTTGATAATAATTGTTTATTATTCAAACTTTTCATTGTGATTTGGGTGAATGTTTAAGAACAAGTTATTTTTCCATTCAATAACTCAAACTTATTCTGATTCATGATATTGATCACAATTCCCACAATGTAACGGCACTCTTCCCACTTCCTGTTTCGTTTTTCTATTCATCTTTCTTATATTATCCCATCTTCTGAGATTTGCCCATGAGAAGTTGCTAATCCTTTTATTTCCTATGTTTGGTTATTCTAGGGAGTGTATAGCTCCAATGGTTACTTATAGGCCTGTCTATTGTTTGTCTGAATATCGAGCCTCTAGGCTGAGTTTGGTTCCAGGATTGAAATATCTCTAAGGTTCCATTAGTCTCTATTACACCAGAGAGCCTGTTACTAGTTTTTGTTTGTTTACTAATTTGAGTTTGGTTTCACATTTTTATCCTCCTCTTTGGGATGAGAACATACCATGTGATCTCTTTCACAGTAATTGAAATGTGAGATGTTAACATCATCTAATTTTTCTGATTTTAGATTCCGTGTATCTTTGTTTTCACTCTTCATAGTTCCAGATAGGAAAGACACCATACTTGCAGCTTAGATGGCCGCTCATATGCTTTCAAGATGTCTGTCTCTGCTCAGCGAAATAGAATGTAGAACAATGTCTTTGTAAACTTTTATGGGAATTGACTACAGTCTTCACTATAACACTTTAAAGTTACTGGTCCAAAAGTGCTTAGGTTTTCCTATGAATTTTCCCTAACTTTGACCCCTTTACACTACATCGCATTCATGGATATAATTACATACATAAATACATATGTAGATATATCTTCTGTCAAATCTATCTGTATTCATGTATAAACACATATGCCTCTCCATTACTTTTCATAACACTATATATGCAGACACTTTTAGATACTTATTATTGTAATTGCAGAATTACAGAATTGTACTTTTATTGTGTTTAACTCATCTATTATCCCAAGTGCCTTCTTTGACTTGATCATTTTGTGCAGTGCATTCTGTCTTCCAAGCTAGCATGTGTCTAACTTGTACTTAGTGATTGATTCTCCTTTACCGTCCCACATCTTGTAGAATTCAAAGAACACTTTTGTGAGGGAATATTTTTGACCCTTTACTAGTAGTTATTGCTATGTGTTCTTGAGTCTGTTTTAACTCATTGAGACACACAAAGTCTTGCCATCCATTCCTCTAAGGAGGATTTTGGCTGCATTTCTTCTAAGACATGTTGATTTATCCTTTTAGCAGACCATGGGACTTCCAATATTCTTTGAAAGCACCACAATTCAAATGCATTGATAGCTGTGTCTTTCTTATTCAATGTCCAGTTTTTCACAAGCACATGAGGCAAAAAAAAAAAACCCCAAAGCCTAAACAAAACGAAAACACTGTGACTTGATCCAGGCCTATCTGAGTTCTAAAAGTAACTTACTTATCAACACTTTAAAGAGAACTCTGACAGCACATTTTCCCAATGCAAGATGTTATTTGAATAGTGTCATTTAATATTTATCCTTTTGTGATTAAGTTCCTAAGTATAATGTCCTCCAAATTCATTCATTTAAGTAGTGCTTCACTGGTTCATGGTTGTTAATTAATGCTGCATAATATTCCATTGTGTTCCATAATTGTTTATCCATTCTTGACCACTTAGATTCCTTCATCCATTTGCTATTGTGATTCATGCTGCTATTAGCATGAGGGTGCAAATCTATGTTAGCATCATGACTGTCATTTATGTAAGAGAAATATAATTTCTAGATAATATAGCATTTTTGGTTCTAAGGTTTCCAGAAAGGACCAAACTGTTTTCCACAGTGATTGCACTATTGTATTGCTCCTTCAGGTGTATATGGGTGCTATTGTGTCTTCACATCTACACCATCATTTATTTCTATTTTTTGTTTTGCTTTTATCATTGGTAATACTGTTAGATGTGCTATTTTACTGTTGTTTTGATTTGCATCTCTTTAATGGCTACTGATCATGATTATTTTTATATGTTTGTTGGAAACTAAAATGTCCTCATTTTACAGTGCTGTGTTAGTCTGGAATGACTAGAGAAAGAAATCCAGGGACATACATATATGTATAAATAAGATCTTTATATACAAAAGCAATTTAATATTGAGAAAACATCCCAACCAATTCTAGATAAAATTCCTAACTTCAATATTAATCCATATGTCTGATACCACTTTGGAAATTTCTCTTTGGAATCATGCAACACATGCAATGACCCTGAATGCAGGAAGATCCCAGAGCAGTGTGTGGAAGTCTTTAGGGTCCGTTGGCAGTGGAAGCATCTCAGTGCTGGCAGGAGTCTCCACATGGCTCCTTCATCTCGAAGGCTCTAGAACACCTCTACCTGTCTTCTCAACAGGGATAGCTTGTGTGAGTATGAACCCCACCTCCATAGAGCTACTTATCACCTTTGTGCCTCCAACTGAGGTCATCAAGTTGTGACGAGATTGACAGGATAACTCCACTTCTTCACTCTTACATCTCAAATTGGCAACTGATTAGGTAACGACCGTAAGTGTCTATTACTGTTTTTATCCATTGTAATTGAATTTTTTTGCCTTTTTGATTTTGAGTTGCTGAAGTTCTCTATAAATTGAAGTATTTAGTTCATTACCTCATGTGTCACTGCTGAAAATATTTCCCAGCCTTAAAGTGTATTTTGAATATTTCGGTAAGTAAATCATTTTGATATAAATATTATTAATTTTTAGGAGTTGTGTTTGATGGTGTTTATGCCATATATTAGTGTGGGAAATTATGCCCTGATAATTTTTTCACTGACCAAAGACCTCATGAGCTGTGTTATGACATCATACACAAAGAAAGCGAAAGGTCATTGTGTTAGGCAGGTTGTATAGAGAACTAGAATTACAAACACTTGGATATGTATAAGAAAAAAATACCTCAAGAAGTAGGTTGCTCTATATACTCAGGTATAAACTGAGTGAAATATCATCCAAGGCATCAAATTTTACCACAAACACTGCATAAAAAAATGCGCTGACACATGCCAAGGCAACTCAAGTTGGTGGATCCATTTCTTGCCAGAGCCCTCTCCAGGCTCATGTAGCTTAAGACCAATGATGCAGAAAAGTAATGGGAGAGTCCAAGAGATCATAGGTAAGTGGATCCAACTTGGTAGGAACATAGCAGAGTGCCAACAGCTCCCAGGATGGCTCTTAGTTTCAGCAACCCACATGATGGGTTCATGGTGTTGCCTTGAAAGCAGAGACCGAATTCCTGTAACCCAGAAAGATGGACCATAAAGAAATAATTTATCACCGACTGTCTTATAAAAAGACTGTTACCCCAAAGAGAGACATCATAAAGCTGTGACCTGCTTAATAAGTTAGACTCTGTGTTAGGCAATGTTCTCAAGAGAAACAAAGTCAGGATTTTTATATATGGATATTATTTTTATATATGGATATATTTATACAACACAAATGACTATAATAGCTAATTAGTCTAAACAGCAGTTTAGAGGGTTTGTTCAACTCACATCTGTGGAAGAATTAACATAAGGAAAGTCCTCAAATTCATGAGGGCTGCTGGGTCCAAGGTCAAGGAAACAGACAAATGAGTCTTCCTTCTTGTAATGTAGGCAGTCTGGCCACAGACAGCAAACAACAGGGTGGGACACCAACAGTCACTAGCTCAAGAGATTAGCAAAGCACGCCAGGATAGATTATCCAACTTAAATAATGTATGATTACAGGATCCACCAGCCTCAAGCTCAAGCAACTTGATGAAGCAGGACTCAAAGGAATCTCAGGGTCTAGTGATAGGATCCATGGGTTGACTCTCTCATAGGCAGTGTAGCTCCCACGTTGAGGCAGAGAACTAACTAGAGCAAGAGAGAGTGGACTGGGCCTTGTCAAGCCATTTATCTCTTTGCCCTCCAATCAGATAGTGATCTTGTTAATCACACATGTTCCTCTTGGTCAGCTTGGAACAATAAACCTACTTATCACAGAATCCATCTCCACTGTTTCACACAGGTTCAAGTTGACCTAAAAAAGAACCTCCAGAGTCATTAAGGCAAGAAAAAAAGAAAAGATGAAATATGGAAGAGACTCTTAAACTTACTCATGATTTTAAAGTAGCTAAAGTAAACTGAAGAAGTGATGAAGTTAAAGAGCTGAGATTCAAAGAGCAGCTCCAGAAAACAAAGTGAATTATTATAATCAAGTTTGCAAAGACCTGGAGTGAGAAAACCAAACAAAGTTGAAAGGACCACCCCCTCCCTCCCAAAAAGGATAATTCAAACCTCAGTTACAATATTGAAAGATTCTGTGGGCAAAATATTGAATTATGTAGCAGGCATCAAAAGAAGATGGAAAAATACACAGAAACACTGTATCAAAAAACTAGTCCATATGCTACCATTTGAAGAGATAGCAATGGGATCAAGAACCAAGGGTATGTAAGGAAGAAGTCCAGCCCAAGCTATAATGACGACATTAGCTAGCTCCATGGAGTTGACAACCCAAAATTGGCACATGTGAAGGTATGCTTCCAAGTTCTTAGGTAATTGAATCCAGTTGTCATTTTCTTTAGTCTCCTATAATCTGGAACAGCTGTTGTCTTTTTTTTTCAATTAAATACTTTTATTTGGGAATTTTACATCTCTTATCACAATCCACACAATCATCCATTGTGTCAGGCACATTTGTACCATAATAGTATGCCACTAAAAATGCTAAATAATGTCGCATGATTTGGTTCAAAAACATCTTAGTCCTCAAAATAACATCAGCTCTTCATTCCCCCCCGCCCACCCTCTCTCATGAACACTTGATAAGTTGTAGATTATTATTTTCATATCTTTTTTTTGGGAGGGGCATCACTGCCCTCAGGTGGTGGGAGTAGGAGGCCCAGCCTTTGCTCTGTGGAGCTGGAATCGAACTCCTTCCCAGTGGACCACAGTCCCGCGCACAACCACTACGCCACCAGGGCTCAGCCTATTTTCATATCTTACATCATCATCTGTCACCCCTGCACCCGTTTTTCTATCGTCTGTCCCCTGGGAGGGGATTCTATATTGATTCTGGTGATCAATTCCCCCTTTCCCCTGCACCCTCACCTTCCCCTTATCCTTCTGGTAGCTCTACTCTCAATGTTGACCCTGGGGGTGGAGTGGGAATATCTCTCCTGCATTCTCTGTGTTTTCAGCTCTTATCTGTCATAATATGTGTGCTTTTGTGTATTCTGATTTGTAAGGGAGAATTAAGGTCATGATATGTGGGATAAAGACAGGACTTTTCTACATCATATACTCTAAAATATTAAGCAACCTATTTACCAACATTTGAAGCTGACTAAGCTAGCTATTCACCCTGATGCTCCCTGTTATCTGAGGGCTTTCCATGACTCAAGTTAGGATAGTGATCTGCTTCCCTCAACGTCTATGGGTGGGATTCAAAAGTCATTGTCAAAGACCCCTAACAATATAGACCAGTTCACCTACCCCCGGAAGTCTGAAGTCCCTCCTTAACACATTCCTCTCCTCTTAGTCAAGAGTCATTCCTAAGCCATTATCATCTTAAAGCCCTTAGGACAGCCCCACATTGGACGCCATTTATCAGAGGTGGCTGGCCCGTGATACACTTGCTGCAGGGTTTCAACAGGCAGCTGTGCCACGATAGTTATTATTTATTATAATTATGATATAGAGATCATGACAGAGTGAGAAACCATATGAGTGAGAAATACATAACATCAGGGTAGCATGCTCACCTCCACCCAGCACGGTGGTCTGTGTGGAGATGGAGAGGGAGTTACTTGATGAGGGAGAGGAGCCGACAGCATCCAACATTCAGGGGTAGAAGGGAGGCAGGAGCAAAGCAGGAGCAAGAGTCAGGAGTGAGGGTCATGGACATTAATTTTCCCCATTTAAGTAGCCTAACAGGGGACACATAATTTCTCTAGTCACTGGTCAGAACATGCCGCGAGCTGGAGGGAAGGAAACACTAAGGAACTGGAGGAAATTTGTATGTTTCATCAGTGCTATCCTGCACCCTTAACCATCTTTTCCTTGTGACCCTTCTGTGAGTGGATGTCCAGTTGTCTACAGATAGGCTTTGGGTCTCAACTCCACACTACCACCACCAGCCCAATCACATTGCATTTGATTTTGTTCTGGATCTTAAATGAGTGATCCCTGGTCCCATTGACACCTCATGATTACTCAAGCTGATGTGCTTTTACCATGTGGGCTTTGTTAATTCTCAGCTCAATGACTACTTGTTATCTTCAAGTCTTTAAGACTCCAGATGCTTTGTCTTTTTATAGTTTTCTTCACCACATTTGCTTATGCACGTATTTTGTCTTCAGCTATCGTATCAGAATGTTGAACATCACAGAATGCTGGCATATTAGAACAAAGTGTTCTTGTATTGATGGAAGAACTTGAGTTGAGACCCAATGTCCATCTACAAACTTAATGCCTAACATATAAATATAATTACATAGATCTGTTCCTCTCTCATTATATATAAATATATTTACATGTATACATGCCTATATTTAGACATCTATAAATGTTCTTTGCCTCCTGGTTCTTTCTTCTATTTCCTTTTGCTTCCCTCTTGTCTCTCCAACATATTTGACCTTCATTCAGGTGTAGTAATTCCTCGCTGCTAAATTACCCTTGATTAAGTCCCATTCGGCATCCTACTCCCTTCTCTCCATTGATTTTAGTTCACACGTTATTCCTTTGTCCCTGGGTTGGTTCCCTACCCACCTTCCTTTCTCCCACCTCCTCTTCTCTAATCTTCCCACCAGTTCCATAGGTCCCATTGTTTTAGTCTCTGAATTGTTTGCCCCATTTATCTTAACCTGATAGACATACAAAGGGCATTTTAAGGCCCTGATAGTCCCACAGGATGAGACTGTGATTTTACATTTCTCAAAAAAGAATGCAAAAACTTGTTGTGTTCTCCAGGTCTTTATAGCCAGAGGCTTATGATGTTGATCACTTACGTTTCTTCACTGAAATTTCTCTTTTTTATCTTTGAAATGATTTTGAATTAATATGTTCATACAAAATATGAGTTGGTGTCCTAAGACTTATAATTGTTGATGCAATTATGGCTGGAATAAGATTTTATTTGCTAACGTAATTAAACACTCACCAGTAAAAAGTATATTAAATCTAACCACTTCTGAGTAATAAAAAGAGAATGTTAGACATATGTTCATATGTAGGTACACAAACTGGGTAGGGAAATATTACATAGGGATCAGCTTGAAACCAAGGGGTACTAATGTTACCTGAAAAGAAAGGAATTAACTCCAGATTTGAATTTTAAGTACCCAGAACAGTGCAAAATATATTTTGTTCTTCTTTATGTGTTTCTGCTACATCAGCACTAGGTAACTAGGATGGTAAATAATAAATAAATGCTGAGATTTCATAAATATCATATTACTAAAATTTTCAACCACTAGCATTAGTATCTGTGTTAGTCCAGGTTGACTAGATAAAGCAAATCAATAGACACCCAAATGTGTACAAGAAAGAACTTTATCTCAAAGAGCAATTATATATTGAGAAAACATCCCAGCCTAGATCAGAACGAAGCCATAAATCCTATATTAGCCCTATGTCCAATACTAGTCCATGCATTCATTCCTCTTTAGACTCACTCAACACATGCAATGATGCAGAACAGAGAAAGATCACAGGCCAGTGGCTGGAAAATCTTGTGAATCCAGTGGTGGTGGAAGCATCTCAGCTGTGGCCTGGGTCTCCACAGCTCTCCTCCAGCTCCCTTGCTCTCATTCCATCAGTGTAGTTACATGTGTTTTGTCAGCAAGAAGAGAAAGGAGAGAGAGAGAGAGAGAGAGAGAGAGAGAGAGAGAGAGAGAGAGAGAGAATGTGTGCTGGCTCTAGGAAGGAATATAGGAGTTCCCAGAATCCTCAGGGGAAGGCCATGCCCACAGAAGAAGCCTCTTAAGTATGATCTGATTGAAAAGCTAAAGCCCACACCTTGTTCAAGTTGACAGTAGATTATATACCTTTCACAGTATCGATTGGTGAATCTTACCTGAATCAATTATCATTATCATTGTCTTCTGACTTTTTAATTCCAGCATTCCTGATGTTAATAACATGAGAGGAGGAAAAGGAAAAACAGATAATTAAAAATCATCTTATACAGTGTGAAGGATTTGAAAGCATAAATCCATTGCCAAGACGTAATTTATTGCCAGATTATTAATGAAGAAAGAAGAGTCTGGGCAGCTCAGGGAATGGTGAGCTACTAATTTACTTTGAGAGGATCTTCACCTGTTATAGGAAAATCCTTATGGAAATATGGTTAAAAGACAATAAAATGCCAGTGGCTGGAATTCAGCGGCCATGCTGGAGAAGAAAGACATGGAATTCTGCTTCAGAAAAGATATGATCTTTGAAAAACAAAAGGGTGCTACAGAGACACTCAGTGTTGGAATCGAATTGAGAGCATTGGGTTTGATTACTTGCCTGGGATATGAAGAAGCAAAAATAAATCCTTTTAGATCAAGTGGCATTCATATTTGGCCTTTTAAAATTCCTAGTAGTACTTTGTCCAAAGTCTCGAGAAGCAAGCCCAGCATTAAACATTTGACCTTGTTTATTTTTTCATGCTTTATCTTTCAGAAAGGGTTGTCCTTGATACACTAGAACTCAGCTGCCAAGCAAATATGTGCAAGTATACCATTTCAAGTGATCAGAAGGACAAGGCTGGGACAGTTTCAACTGGATCAGGTTGTTTTCTGGAAAGAACTTCAGAATCTGGGACCTCGACAGTGCCACGTGGAGTGACTTAGCTCAATCTTGAGTTTCATAGCTCTTGCTTGTGTGTTGCTGCTGAAACAACCATATTGAGTTTTCAATTCTATATAAATTGAGGAAATTAGCATAACCAAATATTTTCAGAAATTTCTTTGCCCTTAAGAAAATCTGTCCTTACACCCAATCATTTCTTCTCCCCTCTTTCTTAAATCCCCCTGGATTAAGAGAACAAATAGATAGCCAGACATACTGGGGATTTTGTGAGCCATCTGGGTAGCTCCTGACTTCTTATTTGTTGTTTTTCATGCAAGAAAAATTCACAAGTGGCTTTTGAAACCAAAGGAAATCCTAAATCCACTGTTATCAAGTTGATTCCAACTCATAGGCACCCCACAGGACAGAGTAGGACTGATTTGCAGGATTTCCAAGACTGGACTCTTTAATGAAGCAGACTGGCACAAAGAGGTTTGAGGCTTCCAACTACTTTGGGGTTAGCAGCTAAGCATGCTAAGAGTGCTACTGGGAAACTCATTAAGCATTCTATTAAAAAATCTCAAAGCTGTTTCTTCTTTCTCTCTCACTAACAACCATGGACTCTCTCATTCAGAACATAGCACAAAGGATTTATTCATACTTATGTCTCATGGTTCAAAAGACTAGAAAACACACCACAATAATTCATAGATTTTATGAATAACTGTTGCCATTGAATTTGCTATTTGATTCTGTAGTTAGGTACCATCGAGTGGGTACATTGTAAACCTTTGTACAAAAGAGCAAAACAGTGCCCGGCCTTATAATGTCCTCACAACCATTGATGGGTTTGATTAGCCAATGTATTAATTCATCTCCTTAGCAGTCTTCCTCCTTTTTGCTGACTGATTATTTTACCCAGCATAATATTCCGGGAACTAGTCTCTTCTGAAAACATGTGTAAAGTATATGACACAAAATCTCTCCATCCTTGATTCTAAGGGACAGTCTAGGTGTACTTCTTGAAAGACAGATTCAATTTCTTTTGTTCACGTGGCAGTCCATGAAATCTTCAATGTTCTTCACCAGAACCTAATTCAAATGATTTGATTCTTCTTTGGTCTTCCTCCTTCGCGGACCAACTTTGGCAAGAACATGAAGGCACTGAAAGTACTGTGTCATCCTTACAATTGTTCCTCTGCTCGAGATCATTGTTTCTGCCACTGTGTCAATCCATCTCTTTGAGAGACTCCCTCTCTTTCGCTGCCCCATTACCTCTCTTGACAACAGTATGCAAGACAAAAATCTCCCAATTCTTGCCTCTAAAAAGCACTCTGACCATAATTCTCTAAGAAAAATCATTTCACCCTTTGTCAACATGCTTCACCAACCCCACAATTCAAATGCTTCAATTCTTCTTTGGTCTTATTTCTTCAGTGTCAAATATACACATTCAGATGACACCTCTGAAAATACCATGAATGGGTCAGGTCTCAAAAAATATCCTTGTTTTTCAATATTTGAAAGAGGTCTTATGCAGCGGATTTACCTCATACAACACAATATTTGATTTCTTGACTCCCATTAATATTGCTTGTGGATCCAAGCAAAGTAAAATCCTCAACAAATTCAATATTTTGTCCATTTATCTGTTACATATTGATCCACTTGTAAGGATTTGGGTTTTGCTTACATTGATTTGTAATTCATACTGACACTGCAATCCTTTGATTTTCATCAGCAAGTGCATCAAGTTCTCCTCACTTTCAGCAAGGTTGTGTCATCTGCATATCACAGATTGTTAAGACTCCCTCCAATCCTGATGACACATTCTTCTTCACATACGCCAATTTATCTGATGATTTGATTAGCATAGAGATTGAATAAATATGGTAAAAGCATATCACCCTGTCACAACCCTTTCTTCCTTTTAAGCCATGAAGTTTCCCCCTTTTCATTTTGCACAACCTCCTGTTGATCCATGTACAAGTTCCTCATGAGCACAATGAAATGGAATTCTGGTTCTCCAGCTTATCCATAATGTGATATAATCCACACAGTGCAATACCTTGACATAGTTACTAATACACAAGTACTTTTCTGAGTTTTCTCTGTTTTGACCTAAGATGCATCTGATATCAGCAATGATATATTTTGTTCTGCGTCCTCTTCTGAATCTACCCTGAACCTCTGGCAACTCACTGTCAATGTACTTCTGCAACCATTACTGGATGTTTCCTTATTTTTTAATATTTTTTTCGGGGGCCACCTCAGCTCTTATTATAATCCATGCATACATTCATTATGTCAAGAACATTTTTACATATGTTATCAGCACCATTTTCAAAGCAATTTCTTTCTACTTGAGCCTTTGATATTAGATAATTTTCCTCTCCCTCTGTCCCTCCCTCCCTCCCTCATGAACCCTAGATAATTTATAAATTGTTATATTTTCATGTTTTACAATGACTACTCTCTCCCTCCACCGACATTTCTGTTGCCCATCCTCCTGAGAGGGGGTTGTATGTTGATCTTTGTGATTGGTTCCCCTTTTCTCTCCCTACATTCCCCCTTACTCTTCTGGTATCTTTGCTCTCATGATTGGTCCTGAGGCGTTTTTTTTTGTCCTTGATTCCCATGTTGTGAGCTCTTATATGTACCACTGTAAACGCTCTGGTCTAGTTCAGAATTACAAAGTTGAAGAGAGGTCATGATAGTGGGGGGGTGTACATTAAAGAACTTGTGGAACGTTTTTGTTTTATCAGTGCCATCCTGCACTCCGATGAGCCCATCTCTCCCTTGTGACTGTTCAGTGAAAGAATGCTCAATTGTCTACAGATGGACTATGGGTTTTCACCTTGCTTCCCACTCCCATTCACATCAATATAATTGTATCTGGGTCTTTGATACCTGATACATGTTCCCACCAACATCTCCATGATCACAGAGGCTAATGGGCTTCTTTTTAGGTTGTTTTTTTTTTCTGGTAGATGATCAATTGTTTAGTTAAAAACATTTAAGACTCGAGATGCTTATGCACCCATTTTTACTGCAGTGATCATGTCAGGAAGGTGAGAAACACAGGATGCTGTGTTATTAGAACAGAGTGTTCTTTCATTGAAGGAGTATTTGAGTAGAGGACCAATGCCCATCTGTTACCTTAATACTTAACATATAAATATAAGTACATAGATCTGTTACCCTCTCCTTATATATAAATATATTTACATATGGACAGGCCTGTATTTAGAACTCTGTAAATTTCCCTTGCACCCTAGTTCTTTCCTTCCTTTCCTTTTACTTTCATCTTGTCCCACTATCATTTTGTCCTCCAACTGGGTTTCAGTAATTTCTCTTGTCTACATTGCACCCGATCAAGTCCCACCAAGTTTCCTATGCCCTCTTTGCCATCAATTTTAGGTTACTTGTTGCTCCTTTCTCCCTGGGGTTTTTGTCACTCCCCTTTCTTTCCCCTGGCTCCCCCTCTCCTGTGTCCCCCTGGAACTCTCAGTTCAATTGTTTTCTCCTCTGGATTGTTTATCCCACCTATCTTTTCTAGATAGACTTGCAAAAACAATAATTAGCAGCAAAAACAAAACAAAACAAACAAAAACAATTTAAAAAAAACCCTACAAATAGTTCCAGGTCTCTTTATTGACATTTATGTGTTTTTCATTTGAGTCTGACAGGGTGCCAAAGCCTATCCCAAAGCCTATTTTTGGTATTCCTTGGGACTTTGTTGTTTTGCTTTCCTTGCTGCTCTGTTATACACCCTTACTGTTTCTCCCTGACAGTGTAGGATTAGATTGGGCACAATTCTCACTGTGTCTCTAATGTTGTCCCTATAGTGTTATGGGTCAGTGAGGGAATATTGCCCTTGGGGCTTGGTGGGTTAGGGAACAATCCACTTTCTCTCCTTCCCTTTTCATTTACCGTTGTTGGATGATCTTAGGCAAAATTTTATTTGCATATGACATCAGTGATATTGTTCTATAATTTGAGCCTTCTGTGGAGTAACCTTTCTTTGGAGTGGGTACAAATAGAGATCATTTCCCATCAGTTGTCCAAGTAGCTATCATCCTTATTTCCTGACATGGACAAGTCAATGTTCTAATGCTTCATCAACTTGTTGAAGAACTTCAATTTGTATCCCATCAATTCTTGGAGACTTGTTTTTGGATAATGCTTTCAGTGCAACTTGAACTTCTTGCCTCAGCACCATTGGTTCTTGTTTGTGTGGTGCCCATTGAAATGTTGCCTAGTTCTTTTTGGTAAAATGACTGCATATTGTTTCCATGTTCTTTTGATGTTTCCTGCATGATTCAACATTTTATCCATAGACCCTTTCACGATTGAAACTTGAGGTTTAAAATTTGTCTTGAGTTCTTTCAGTTTATATTTAGTGTATGGTCTTCCTTTTTGCTTTTCTGATTCTGGGTCTTTGTACATTTCATTATAATATTAGTCTTAGTCATCTTCAGCTTTCCTTTGAAATTTTCTATTCAGGTCTTTGTCTTCACCATTTCTTCCATTTGCTTTAGCTAATCTACTATTAAGAGCAAGTTTTAGATTCTCTTCTGACATCCACAGTGATCTTTTCTCATTTTTTATATTCTTAATGATCACTAGCCTTCCTTATGTAAGACTTCCTGGATATCATCAAACAGCACTGTCATCATTGTTCAATGAAGCAAGTCTGTTCTTGGAATTTAGGTATCATAAACATATGTTTGTATTTTTGCTCTTGTGGGCTCATTTTTATTTTCTTCAGCTTCAAGTTCAACTTACTTAGGAGCAATAGAGAAACTTTTCCAGAGTCAGTATTTGCTATGAGCATGTTGTTTGTCTTGCAAAAGTCTTCCTGTAATCTCTAGCTCTGTTTCTGTCACCAAATCCATATATTTTCAACGACTGTTCCTTCCTCTTTGTTTCCATGCATTCCAATCACAAATAACTATCATTACTTTCTGATGACTTATTTGATCTTTTTCTGTCAGAAGTAAAATTCTTCAATTTTTTGATAAAATTCTTCAATTTCTTCATCATTAACTTTCAAGTGGGTGCATAAATGTGAATAATAGTTTAAATGATTGAATTGTCTTAAGGATGTAGAGATATAATCTTATTACAGACAGTATTGTGCTTCATGTTTGTTTTTGCAGTATCCTTTTTGACAATGATTGCCATACCATCTGTCTTGATTGTGCTATTCCAGGCACACTAAATCATATGATTTTTGGATTCAAAATGGCCAATAGCAGTCCATTTAGCTCAATAATGCCCCGGATGTCAATCCCCATGCATTTTGTTTCCTTTTTTGGCAGGTTCTTAGATTCATACTATGTATGTTTCAAGTTCTGATCACTAGTAGGTTTTTGCATCTGTTTATCTTACTTCAAATCATGAGCCTTCAGCAAATGAAGATCCCAAAGGATCTACTCCCCTAGGCTTTACAGACTGGCATCATCATGGTCAATTTCACTCTGAGAAATCAACTTCTCAGTCACATTTTTAGTTTCCTGCTACCAAAGAGGTAAATTCAAACAGAGGATCACTGTATATGAATTATGTACTGCTTCCCTTCAGTAGGTCTTCAGTACCAGAAAATGTCTTGAAGTTATGCATAAGATTTTCAGCAGTTCCTTCCTCTGAATGGGCAGGTGAGTCCTTCTCCATTGTCTGTTTTTCATCTGGAAGCTCAGCTGAAACCTATTTCTTTTATTGATCCAACTGGCCTTTCCTTTACTTCTGGAGTCAGCACCATACAAGTTTCCACAATGTGACAAACTGACAGAAAGCTGATATATTTTTTTTCAACCATAATTGGCCTTTATCTTATATACTAGTAATCCATTGTGGTGATTCTGGCCACCCCTGAGTTTGTCTATTCAAATCATGAATTCTGAAATTGGACAAGTTTTAACAGAGTGTGTTCAGGAACCAATTAGAAGCACTGTGAGACAAATATGAGTGAAGAATCCATTAATAATTTGACTTCCATATGCCCTCACTCTGTTTGGTCACCATGACATTTTGAGT
Source organism: Nesogale talazaci (assembly GCA_004026705.1). Classification (NCBI taxonomy): domain Eukaryota; kingdom Metazoa; phylum Chordata; class Mammalia; order Afrosoricida; family Tenrecidae; genus Nesogale; species Nesogale talazaci. Next base: position 261,525 of record PVJH01000395.1, on the reverse strand, counting down.
GTTAATTCAGACCAGTGATCAGACATTGCTTAAAAGTCTAATTATTTCATTTTCCTCAATAAAAAATTACTCATACAAAAGGACATAGATCTTCATGTGGAAAGGTCAGAATAAGTATAACAATGTTAATTTTTCTTTGTGGAGCAGGGTTTTTTCCAAGGGGCATCAGGTATCTTCTTCATTTAAGGGATTGTGGATCTGTAAAGTGTCTCAAGTACAGAAATTGATTGATTGGTTCAGATTCTACATTTGGGTGTCTTGTGTTAAATCTTTTTTCCCCTTACCCAGACTTCTTCCATTTGTAAAAATCAACTGGTTAGTAGACTTCTACAGTAGTCAAATTATTTCATATCAACGTGAAGATGTAATGGAGCATAGTGGAATCCAACCTGTCAATCATATCACAGACTGATGATGCCTTTTGGGGGTGTGACTTTCTTATAAGGAGGACCTTGGAAACCTCCCCTTTCTCTGCTCTTTCATCTTCATGCTTCCTGAAACTTTGCCACAGACTCTGAGGGTTGATGGGGGAGTGTGAAATTTCACCTACCTTGGATCAACATTATTATGCACCCATGGCTTGTGCTCTGCATGCATTTCATGTCATTAAAAGTTGGCTATGTGAGTCTGAAGAGGGACTTATTGGCTAGTGTTGGACTTATGGGCATTAGTAGTACTAGGCATGAAGGCCTTCTTAATAGACTCATGCAATTACTGCTTGATATAAAACCATTTGTTATATATAGATGAGTGTCATTGGTACTTTTTCTCTAGTCAACCTGGCCTAACACCTTATTGTAGCTAAGGAGGGGGTGCCAGAGGACCGATTAATGAAGATGGAGAGTGAAGGCCTGTCTTACCTCTGCCATGTGACAGTTGCATGGAATTTAACTTTCTTCTTTGGATATGATATGGTTACATTGTGTACTCAGCTACTAATGGGAAAGGGCAGGGGGAGAATTTATTGGATGCTAGCTTGTAGTTTGGGGGCAAAAACTCTTATTGAGTTTCTGTGAGTCAAAAGTGATACTGCTTAGTTAAAACGGGTGCCCAAAGACCTGGCCCTAGCTTGATCCTGCCATAGGCCTAAGGCTATATACTGCACATGAATAGAATAGTTAGATACAAAATAATTGAATATGACTCTTAAGAATAATGTTTATCAGAAGATACAGGTGCTACAGCAAAATGTGGCAAATGATTTACATGGTACACAGCTATCAGATTCAATAGCATATGAGAGTCTTTAAGACTTTTCTCCAACCAAGCAGCTATCTGATATGCCAACTGAGTGCACATGGAAGTAGCACACCATCATCAGGAACTGAAGGATTGTTATCCATAAAAATCTAAAGCTGAAGGAGGGATGTGTATCAGAGCCTAAATGGAGAGGATCCAGTGTGTAGAATGAAGGATGGATGCGATGAAGGATCCAGTGCGATGAATGAAGGAAGGGAGGACCCAAGATTCATTTGGTGGAACTACATAAGAAATAAGCCTCAGAGAACTCCCGTTAGCTAAAATTGCGAGATGGGAGGAAAGCTGTCACTACACAGAGTGCTTGGGAGAGCGGAGAAGATCAAAGACATAAATCTTACCTGAAGAGTTGAAACTTTGTTAGTAGATCCCTGCTATGATACAGACTGGGCGATCTGGTTTCCAAACTTCCAATTTTTTCTTTATTTTCAGTTTGTATTGTTTGGTTTATCTTCTGTTCATTTGTATAGCGTGGAACTCAGAGGTGTTAGATCAATGGAGGTCACCCTCTTGTAGCTGTGTTTTATGTTTTCACTATTTGGGTTATGAGACACAGGCTAGATGACCCTGTGGGGACAGCAAATAGAATAATGGTGGGGAACATGTACAGTGGAAATAGTGGGGTAAAGGGGAGATAATGTCAAGGAATATGTGTAGAAAAGAATGGATGGGAACTGATTGTGGTATCATTTGTACAAATCAACTTGACTTGATTGAAACACGAATGTTACATAGGTAAAATCCTACCTAATAAAAACAATGATGGTACAACATGAAAGGTATAATAAATGACATTGAATTATACATGCAGAAGCTGTTGAATTGGAGAATGTTTTGTTTATATTTTGCAACATTGAAAAATTTGCAAGAGTAACAATGAGTACAGGGAAAATAAAGAATGTTCTAAACTTGATTGTGATCAAGATTGCACATCTTTTCTTGATAATGGTTGAGCTATTGAATTATATGATATGTGGATGTGGTGCCAATAAATCTAGTAAACAAAAAAATTGTGTTTAAGACTGGTTGTATGAAGATTATTTTTGAGCTATTTTACCTATTGTTGTTGATATATTGTGTGATAGAAATTATTATTGCAAAGTATTACTGGAGTGTGTTTATAAGCCCATTGCCTGCATTAAGTAGGATCTGCTAAATGAATATGAGGAATTGCCTACAAAGCAGATTTAGAAACCTGACGCCCCACCCACTACCTTGAGTGCTCAAAACCTTCTTATTTGAAAAGGCTTGCTCATAGAGTTGTATGGAGGCTGAAAGGGGAAAAAAGATATGAGCTATGTTGCCCTTTTTAGTTTTAAACTGGGAAAGACTTGAATCCCGGAGGACCTCCTCTCTTTAGGATTGAAAGCTCAAGAGAGCTTGAAATTCTCATTAGGTGGCCACCACTAGTTGAGTGGAAATGAAGGAAATGCAGCATTGGAGAAGTAGTTTGAATCTCACCCCTGGTTTATAGGTACTAGAGGAAAGACTAGAGTGGGCTGTGATGTTTGAAATTTCAAAAGAATTGTACAAAACCTGAGCCTATGGCATGACCTATCCCAAGGAGGCTATCGTCCCTGAGAATTTGTGAAGGGGCCTGTAGTTCAGATGTAAGGCAGACAACAGGTGCCTCCGAGGGGTAATGAGTCTGTGTATTAGTACACATTGCCTGCTGACTTGATGGACAGCTTGTTCTGATTAGTCTTTGCTTACGGATGCAGACACTGAAATGAAGATCTTCTCTTCAAAGAATATGCTTGTCTCCTCAGAGCATTGGGTTGATATATATGGACAGTTTAGAAGATGGATCCCCAAAATAGGGGGAAGAAGAAAAAACATGAAGTGACCAGCTTGCAAATTTCCCTTGGTAGAGGAAGATGTCAATAGGAGTGTAGGATTTAGGTGTAAATATTCATACCGGCAATTTTTTAACATAGAATATTTTTGCTTTATGCCCCTATGGAGCATAATCTAGAATATATAGTTTAAATAGGGCTGGGGTGTTTTTAGCTGTATGTATTTTACTTTTATCCTTTTAGACACAAACCTGATTTTGTTATTGCATGTTTTTAAAGAGTATGTGTGGTTAGAAGGTTGTTTAAATATATCAAATTGATAAGAAGTGATCTGTGGTAGGTAGATGATTTTGGCACATTGAAGATATTTGAAAGGGTAGGGGTGGAATCCAACTGGACAATCAGACTGGCGGTGCCTCCTTGGAGCTGTGGTCTTCTTAAAAACAGGATCCTTGCAACCTTCTTCTTTCCCTGTTCCTTCGTCTTCTTGCTTGTTGGCATTTTCCCATGGACCTGAGAGTTACTGGGGGTCTTACTATGTTCCCACCAGCCTAGGATACACACAACTGTGCACGCCCCAACCTGTGATTTTTCCTGCATTTGGTGTTATTTCATGTGGCTATACGAATTTAAAGAGGGACTTGGGGACTGGTGTTGGATTGATGGAATTGAATTGCACTGAGATGGGATGCCTTCGTGGGACTCCTTGGCGAGTATCATTGAATACTTTTCTCTGGTCATCCAGGCCTAACAGAGTTCCCCATTCTAATTAACTCTTCTGGGCCCTCTAAGTCACCAATGAAATAATTCCACATGAGTCAGCCTATTCTGATTAATCCTTTGACTGGGTTTCCCAATATGATAACAAACCCATATTGTCTTGGTTGATTTAGTGCTGCCACTTAGTACCTATCAACACAGGGTGAAGTCAGACCCTTGTAGTTAGGAGTTTTAACTCACTTAAAAGTTATAAATCTAAATAAAATAAAATTTGCAATCGGAGTAATTTTCAAGGGTTGTGTTCTCCCTTCACAACTTTGTTCCTGATTGTTATAAAAAAGTTTGCACTTTGGACCCAACATATGTGGATCTTTGACTCTCTCTGAGTAATTCACATGACAATTTCCCTCAGCCTTAGGCAACTCCTTCTGCAGTATGTGAAGGCATACCTGGTATTTCACCTGACTTATGGGAGATGACTATAAAATTTGTGCTTTTATAAGCCAACCAAATAAACTTTCAAATCCTTCTTGAAGCTCTTGAGCTGAAACATTGAATGAAGCATCCTGTGTGTACTGAGATCCTATTAATGAAAATGGACTGAACCAAATGTATGATCTGAGCACCATTACCCAACACCCTTAATTCCTGTCGATATCCTCCAGGTTTCTGCATCTAGAAATTAGGGGGGGGGAGCTGTCTCTTAGAGGGTACTGTACAGCTTCATGGGTCACTATTTGTATTTTACCTTTAGGGGTTCCCTGGGATATAAAATCTAGTTATAATTTTAGAAGCAATAATAGGTTTTGAGAAAGTTTCACAAGAACATTCAACACAGTGTGCTGCAGGGCACCTGCATCATGTTATTCTTCAGAAATTACACCAGGTGCCATATCAGCAGGCACAGTTGGGTCAATCTCATCAAATGTGGGAAAAGGAGGCAATATTTTTACTGAGATGGATTAGAAGATAAAGATGGAGTGATATCTTCAAGTAGGTGCAGTGCTGCATCTGGTAAATGTGACACAAATTAATTTAGACAACCAATCCACATACATTCATGATCACCTATATGTATGTTTCAATCCCAAATTTCAGGATCCTATTTTTTTCCAGTTGATGTCTTTATTTTAAATCCAGACATCTTCCAAAATTTGAAATTAAATTGGCGTTGCCATTCATCCACACTTACAATAAAATTATGGGCTTATTTTTGAGCAATATCAGCTCTGCTATTACAGGAAATAATGATCATGTAGAAACTTTGGGTCCAGTTGGATTTCTACACTTGTTGCAAATCTCCCTTACAGAAGGATTATGCGGAGGAAATGAGCCAGTCAGGGTGCAGTGTATCAACAATGAAGCATAAAACTTTCTTACAGTTTTTCAAGGCTTACACCATCTCCCCCCCTATCATGATACCAATCCTACATTTCAAAGCCAGCTAAACCAGAAGATGTACACTGGTACAGATAAGAACTGGAAACCCAGGGAATCTGGGATAGATGATCCTTTCAGGACCAGTTGTGAGAGTGGTGATAATGAGAGGGGGGAAGGAGGATGGGGTAGAAAGGGACAATCGATTATAAGGATCTACATATAATTTCCTCCCTAGGGGTTGGACAACAGAAAAATGGATGAAGCCAGACATTGGACAATGTAAGCTATAACAAAATAATAATAATCTATACATTATCAAGGATTCATGAGGGAGGGGGAGGGGGTTGGGAGGGGAAAAATGAGTAGCTGATACCAAAGGCTCAAGTAGAAAGCAAATGTTTTGAGCCTGATGCAGGCAACAAATGTACAAATGTGTACTGATGCAATGGATCAATGTATGGATTGTGGTAAGAGTTGTAGGAGGCCCCAATAAAATTATTTTAAGAAAACAAACAAATTTGGGTCCTATTCTGTGACCTTTGTGCTGTGGCCCTTAAGCCCTGAGCTCATCTCTTTCTTTTACCATTTTGTCTATTCTAAGTTGAACAAACCAACTGCATACTTCTCATCCCCCCAAAAAAAAAATTCCAGAAAATTCCTCAGTCCCATGATCGTCTAAAGACTCACTTCTCACTAATACATTATATTTTACAAGTAATACTTTACATATAGATATTGCTACCTCATGTCATGGATCAGCAGCACCTTGTTTAATAATTATTTGTACTAAATGCAGCAGAATTATTTGTGTTAAATACAGGAAGAATTATCTATAATAAATGCAGTAGAATAGCAATAACTAACCATATGTGATGAACAATTTAGAAAAATTATCCTTATGATAGATTTTCTTTCTCTAGAACCACTTTTGATACAAAATATTTTATTGTTTTTTTTCTAAAGAAGCAAAACAAATTTGGCATATGTGTGTGCGTGCATGTGTGTTTTAAAGCATGCAAAATTTCACATCCTTATATAATGCTAAACTGAAGGTTTCTCATGACTAACATAGCTGTAGGGTCTGATAACCATAATATTTGTGCACCAAATGAGAGACTTATTGTAGAGCTGAATAAATCCCAAGTTGTCAGGTAAGGCAAAACGTTTCTGAAAGCTCCCAGGTTCAGCTGGCACTATAATAGGCTACTGGCTCAAGTTAAAAAAAAACAACTAAAGGTCAGAGTAGAAATGAATTAGATGTAGGATCTTGACCTATGAAAAAGCAAATGTTTTCATAGCATCCATTTATATGGGAAATGGATCACACCTAAAAAAGATCGCATCAGTGGGAAATTCACACACCTTAACTTCCACATCTTGAGAAGAGTTTCATCTTGCTTGGGTCTACAATCAATACTTATGCAACCAGCAGTCAAGAGATCAAATGATATATTGAGTTAGGTAAATCTGCTGTACAAGACCACTGTACAAGAAAGTTACTTTGAGAGCTAAAGTACGCCTTAACCAAAGTCGTGGTATTTTCAATGGGATCCAAATGAATTGGATAAGGAAGACTGAAACAAATAGATGCATTTGAATTTCTATGTTGATGAAGAGTAAGGGAAATATAATGGACTTCCAAAAAAATGAACATATCAGTCTTGAAAGAAGTACAGCCAGAATGCTCCTTAGATGGAAGGATGATGAGACTTTGCCTCATGTATTTTGGACATATTATCCAAAGGACATCGTGCTTTGTAAAGTAGAGAGAAAATTAAGTTTTAGTGTTTTGACAAAATGTATTGGCCCACTGGCTGCAAAATTGGGCATACAAATCATCCTTGTGAGGATGGTGCAGGGCTGAGTGTGATTCTGCTGTACAATGAGTTGTTATGAATTAAAACCCACTGAATGGAAACTAACAACAACAAATGACAAACCGTTGAGAATCCTGGTCCAGTGAAGTTGACATAAAATCCGAACATCATACTTTATGTATAGGTTCCATATGAGCACATTTTTCTTGCAATCCTATTTTCACAATATTATTCATAAGTTATTATGATCCACAGAGTCAAATTCTTGTTTATAGTCAGTAAAACATCTTTCTGGTATTATCTGCTTTCAACCAAGATCTATCTGATGTTAGCAATAACATACTTCTTTCCATATCCTCTTCTGAATGTGTCTTAAACTTCTGAAACCCCTCCATGAATGTACTGCTGCATCCCCTTAAGACCTGTATAATAAAGGACTTGTCAATTAACCTCTCTAGGTTCCAGTTATTTCATTTTAAAAATGCAAGACAATGTTGAATCAAATTAAATCTTGTACTCTAAGCACAAAAATTTATAACACTTTACAGCTGTGAATGAGATAAACATTGATGAATATAGAGACTGCATCTGAAATATTAAGAAGCAAAGAAAACTTTCAGGACTTAGGTTCACCTGATCCAGGCCATAATATTTTCAATTACCTCATATCAATATGAAAGACGGACAATAAACAAGGAAGACTGGAGAAAAATGGATGCAATTGAATTCTGGTATTGGTGAAGAATATTGAATATATTATGAACTTCCAGAAGAATGAACAGATCTGTCTTGGAAAAGTTACTTCCAGAATGCAACTTAAAAGGGAAGGTGGTGAGATGTTTCATGTGCTGTTGACATGTTATCAGAAGGGACCATTCCCTTGAAAGGATATGCATGGTAGAATAGAAGGGCAACAACAAAAAAAGGGAGGCCCTCAAGTGATGGATTGACAGAGTGGCTACAACAATGGGTTGAAATAAAACAATTCTGAGGCTGCTGCAGGAGAAGACAGAGTTTTGTTCGGTTTTTTCCAGGGTTTCTATTAGCTGGAACCAACTTGAAGACACCTATCAACAACAGCAGCAATGAAGTAAAATATTTGACACAAATTGTTTGCTCAAAATAATAATGAGAATAAGGTAGAAAGGGAGTGAAGAAGACAGAGGTGGTACTGTAGTTACATAATCTCATGTCAACTTGAGGAAGAATGAAGGGGTGGAGTCTAGCCTGTCAATCAGATATTTCCTTGTGGTGTGTCCTTCTCATGAGGATTCTGGGAACTTCCTATATTTCTCATAGGACATGGACCACAATCTCTCCCTCTCTGCTCGACAATCCTCTTGACAAGCCACATGGAGCCACAGTGATGGCACCAGAGCCCTGGAGGTGCATCCACTGCCATCAAATCCACAGGACTTTCCATCCACCCGTCTGTGCTCTTACTGCATTCAGCCTCGTAACATGTGCTACGTGAGTCTCAAGAAGAAATCAAGGGTTGATATCAGTCTTATGGGATAATATCAAACATATGGATTTGATCTAGACTGGGCTTGGATGTTTTGCTGCATAACTACTTTTGATATAAAGTTCTCTCTTACACAGATATGAGTGTCAATGGAAACTGTTTCTCTAGTCAACCAATTCTAGCACAGTGGGAAAAGAGATACAAAGTTAAGGGATTTGATTTTGCTATGAGACACAACTGTATTCAAATTGTCCCAGTTACTTTCTAGCTCTGTGGCTTTTGCAAATTATTAATCAAGTTATGGTTTTGTCATATTACTAGGTAGTGTCTTATGATGATTAGAAAGAATACATATATAGTGTCTAGCATAGTACCTGACATATATTATTAGTTATAGAATATTGACTATAGGCTGAGCCCCGGTGGCGTAGTGGTTGTGCGCGGGACTGCGGCCCACTGGGATGGAGGTTCAATTCCAGCTCCACAGGGCAAAGGATGGGCCTCCTACTCCCACCACCAGGGCAGTGATGCCCTAAAAAAAATTAAAAAAATAAAAAAAAAAAGAATATTGACTATAGACTAATATAGGAGCTCTGGTGGCTCAATGGGTTAAATATTGTACATTTCACCACAAAATGCTCAGTTTTAATCCAGCAGCACTAGGGAGGAGAGATATGAGGATGTCTGTAAAGATTTTGAGCAGTTATGCTCTGTCGTACAGGGACACTATGAGGTAGAATCAGAACCCAGCAACAGAGGGTTTGGTTTGATTCTACACATGTATTTACGAAGGCATATTGATGTAAAACCCACTTCCATAGAGTCATTTTTGACTCATAACCACTATATATATATATATATATATATATATATATATATATTCCAAGACTGTGAAGCAGACAGGTCACTTCAATTTTCTGTGACTCATGGGTTTGAAATGCTGGCCATTCAGTTAGCAGAAAAATACCTAATTACAGCCCTGCCAGGGTTCCTGCTGATCTAAGAAGGGCCCTATCATTCCAACATTGAAGGTGGTGGTGGTTAGTTTTTAATTGTTAGGAAATTATATATTACTGTTAATAGTTGTTGTTAGTCACTTCTTTGAGTCACTACTTTGTGTGGGCACTCCATCAAGTATTGCTAATTCAGAGAGCAAAGTTGAATTTCTGAAGTTCAATGACTTAGAGGTGATGAATAATATCTCTTGGAAGAAGAAATAGCATGTGGGATAATATATGGTAGTACCCATGCCTAAACACCAAACTTACACACCAAATATATAGTTTTAATTTGGGAAAAGTTATGATCATCTAGGCAACAGAAAATTTCTGTCTGTTATTTTCTCTCTTGAGCACACACGTTTTGCTGCTTTGATCCGAAGGTAAATTTCAGAGTAAAACCATAAAATATGGTTGTATATAAATATACACTACTGGTGATATTTAATAATAAAAACAGTTTCATGCCTTAGGTAAATCTCTAGTTGTGCCGTGGACAGTTTTATAAGTCTACAGTCTGGCATTTCAGTGGGCAGACAATGATAATTCTAAGATTATAGTTTTAGTGTCCATGGCTGCCATTAAGAAACTTCATAATCTGGCTTAAAACCACAAAAATCTAGTCTTTCTGAGTTCTGGAGGCTACGAGTCTGGATTTAGCATGTCAGGAGGACCATACTCCCTTCTAAAGTCATTAGGGGAGATCCGTCCGTACCTCTTATAACTTTTAGTAACCTGTGGTTTGAGACAGAAGAACACCTTTTTTTGGTCTCTGTATTCACGTGACCATATCTGTCTCTCTATGTGTTTCTCCTCCTCTTTGTTTATGACCACCAGACATTTTGGATAAAAGATTACCTAACTCTTTGGTCATTAATGGTCATTAATGGTCATTAATGGTCATTTATGGTCATTAATTATATCTGCAAAGTTGCTGTTTCCAAATAGAATTTTAGTCACCTGTATCAAAGTTTAGGACTTCAATGTAGTTTTTAGAAGCAAATATATCATAGCCTAGGCTTTAAATAGGATACAAATTTAAGCAGCAGGATTATACAAATAATTTACTCTTTGATCATGTTTAGTTGCTGTCCTATGAGCTCACCGTTACCATATTGTAGGGAGTGTGTTAAATGTATTATTTTTCTTACTGTATTTAGTCTTCACAACATCCCTATAAGATACTGAAAAGAACAAACACAAACACAGAAACTGCCAGGGTTAATGTTGATTCATAGTGACTCTTACAGTAGAATTGTCCCTGTGAGTCTCTGAGACTGTAACATTTCACAGGAGTAAAAAGGTGGGTTTCTCCTGAGGAGTTGGTTTCAAATGGCTGATCCTGCAGATGGCACCACCACAGAGAGATACCACTATTATTCTTATTATATGGACAAGGGAATTGAGATCTATAGTGTTATCAGGCAATAACTCTGCGCTGGAGGTGAGCATTGAAATCAAGGCACTTATGCTTAAGTCTTAAAACCAACTTATTATTTTAACCTGGACAAGTCATAACCTCATCTTGATTTTCTTATTTACAAAATAAAGAAGCTGGATAAAGCTATTTCTATTTTAAATCAAACAAACAAAATTTCTATTTTCCCTTTGCGTTCTAAAGTTATAATTCACTACTTGGTTTTCACATGAATATGAGAAAATGAAAAAAATATTTTCTAAGATTATACGCTTACTGTTGTATAATTCTTCATAAATAATTTCTTTTCTTTAAATTAATATATAAGACTACTTATATAAAAGCTCTAGATTCTCTACTTAGAAATCAGTGTAGACATATTTTATCAAGTTTTTGCAGTATAGAATCTAGATATTATTTGTATTTCAAGGACAGAAGTTGTCTTAATATTCATATATATTATATCAAATGAATATCCCAATACAGAAATACCTCCATTTTAAAATCACTTAAATACCTTAGAATAGTGTCTCCTTGCCATTTCAATTAAAAGAGAAAAGGGCCATTGAAAAACTCAATAGTCAGGGCTGAGCCCCGGTGGCATAGTGGTTGTGCGCGGGACTGCGGCCCACTGGGACAGAGGTTCAATTCCAGCAGTGGGGCTGGGCCTCCTACTCCCACGACCGGAGAGCAAAGAAAAACTCAATATTCACAGTGACATACCGCAAGAGCTTTTAACAGAAACAAATCCGTCCAGAAAAGGTGGGGAGGATATTGGTATTCTAGCACTTTCAATGAGAATTATGGTCACAGTAATTTCACACATCAGTAAAGTATGATAAGGAGCACATAAAATATTACAGCATTTCATGAGACAAATATTTCATGAGGCAAACAAAGTATAGGCAAAATGTATAGGCATCTTCTAGGGTTATTATTAAAATTCAGGTTTGGATTTAGACTCTAGATTTGTGTAAGAACAGGAGCATTATCATTTCTAACAAGCACTCAAATAATGCTGGTGCTGAAGGCTCATACGCCAGTGTTTGAATAGGACAAAGTTAGGATGACTTTTTAAACCCACATTGATAAGAATAGGTGCCTGGGGAGAAATCTTATCTATGCCAGGTGTTGATCAAAATATGAATGAAGAAAGTCATCTTCATTCCTCCTTCAGTTACCATTGCCATAACACTCTCAGGCATCACTTTTGATGATTTATATCTTCAAAGATCCAACCTTCCCGGCAGCACAAACTTTATCACAGCCCATCCTATGCCCAGGTCAACTTTTTCTTTTCATGAGTATGTAGACAGTCCAAAATATCGGGCATATCCAAAGAAATTTATGAGTATCTTTGTTTTTATATCTTATAAAAATGTATTGTGGTTCTACATTTCTGTTTGTAACTCCCCTATAGACGATGCTCTTTTTATAAGGTGCCACTTCTATTGTTTTTATTTACATTATAATAAAATAACTCCTCTGTGAAATTATGCTATCCTTCTCCCAAATAGATCCCCATGTTTACAAATGGTGCATGAAATAATATATTTAAATACAAATAAAAGAGAGAGAGAGACTGGATATCTTCATACCCTGAATCTTTCCATATTAAGCTCTAGTGTTAAGCAAAATTAATTTTGGGTAAAGTTCACTAGTACATCTACATATAATTGTTCTAAACAAAATTAACCTTAACTCTACATATAATGTTCAAATCTAGCAATATTTAAAAGTTACTATAAAGAAAAAGGCTTTCCTCATTGCTTTGATTTTGTGCAAATTGGCTGACATTAAATAGAGTCATAACCTCTAGCCCCAACATAACAGCATTAAATGAGTAACAGCCCCAAGACACAGTAGTTGAAGGAATATAAAGATATTTATTTAGTCAGCATGCTCCTCAAAGCAAGAAAACATAGAGCTGTCATATGAGAGAACTTAGTTTCATCACTAATCTTGGAAATAGTGTTTATTAAAGACTAAAACAATGCTTTTAAAGCAGACTGCAAAAGACTGACCAAAGAGAAACTGGACATAACATTAGTAAAGATGCTACAATTGTGTCATCGTGTAAAGTCATATAATCGTGTCAATATCAGGATTGGGAGTGCAGGGGTGGAGTCTAGCCTGTCAATCTGGAGAGAGTCAATGAGACCTCTGTGTGGACATGGCTTTCTCCTGAGGAGTCTTGGAAATCTCGCTGCATTTTCCAATTGGAGGTGAGAGACTTAGTTCAGTCTCTTGGAGACACTCTATTTATATAAGACACAGGCGGCTCCCTGTGAGACATCCCAGAGGAGAAGCCACATGGGCTTACCCTGATGGAATCAGACCTCTGAAGCCAGAAAAGCCACATGGAGACTCCTGCCAGTGCTGAGATGCTTGAGAGGCCCCAGAGTCTCCTGCCAGTGCTGAGATGCTTCTACCATCACTGGATACACAAAACTATGCACCCACAGGCCTGTGATTGTCCTGGCATCATTGCATGTGCTCCGTGAGTCTGAGGAGGATTATGGCTTGGACTAATATTGAACTTATGGACTTGGACAGGACTGGGTTGGGATGCTTTCTCAATGTTCCCTTCCTCTTGAATACAAACCTCCCCCTTATAACCATATGTGTCTTTATGAATTTGCTTCTTTAGTCTACCCAGACTAACACAGATGTGTATGGTACAGGAAAAGACAGCAACCATGGGAATAAATTGCAGTTTTATTCAATGTCAGTTATATACAACACAGGTTCAGATTATCTGTGTACATATAAGCTATAGTAACATGCTGTTCCATGCTCTTTCACACATGGTTATACACAAAGGATACTAAGTCCAATAATTATTTGTTGGAGAAAAGTAATGCCTTTTTTCTCCTTATATTCCCCAAAAGCTTCCAACTTAAATGTTACCTCTAGTGATTTGTATGTTTTGAACTATCCTTTACACCATGTTTGAAATAGCAGAGCTTTGTCAGTGAATAAGAAAAACCAAAGATGCTGGTATAAGCTCGATCAACTGTCTAGACTTTCTGTTGCAAAGATTGATTACATTTGGAAATAAATTATTGGAAATAATTTTTCTTATTTGTGACTCAAGGGGGAAAATACATACGTAAGGTGACACATTATCAATCCATGGAATGAGTAGTGAAGAATGTATTGTACTACATTTATTAAAGAAACCACTTATTCTGTCATACACATCAAGAAATGTTGGGAAATGGTCTGTATTCTGCTGTTATTTGAGAAGTATTTGAAAGTTATTGAAGAGCAGAATGTTTTAAAGACACAAGCAAATAGTACTCTCAAGAATGATCACTTCAAATCTAATTCACCCTATCTATATAAAGAACAACTTTATTTCTCCATTTAAATATCCACACAGCCATGAGTTTTTTTTAAAAAAAGAATGAATATAAATATTCTATATGCAGCAGTTTATCTTATAAACCCCATTTCAGTCCTTTTGACAAAAATAGTACAACGCGTTAGCCTAACTAAATCATATATTGCAGAATAATTCTGAATAAGAAGCATGAGTATAGAAGTTTTTAAAGAGAAATCACAATCTGTTCCAACTGTGTAGGTTCACTTAAATATTCTAGAAGAAATTCAGATGCATGATAAAATTATATGATCAGAAAATCTATCAGATGAGGACATATTTGAGCCATAAAAAATGTTTTTTGTCCTTGCAAGCAAGATTTTAATGTGATCTTCATGCGGTTTTTGAAAGCAAAAGACAAAATGTACAGAATGAATCCACAGGATGTCACAGGTCTGGGGAAGATTTAGACAGATGGATAGGACATTTATTTATTGTCAGAAAGACAATTAGAATTGCCTTAAAGCAAATGATAAAGTTTATTTCAACTATCATTGCAAAGAATGCATAACCTATTGCACTATTTCATATACATGGCACAAACCAAATATTCATCTAAAGATTAGTGATGATAATAATTATAAACATTATTGTAGAATTTCTTTAAATGTTCTTTTAATTTACATTCATATTTAATTATTCATCAAGAAAATATTCATATTAAATATGTAACTTCAGAAGCTAAACTAACCTTTTTAATAAATGTAAAATATTGTAGGAAATTTCAGATATTTGGTGAGTCTTTCCTTTATTCTTAATTTCTTACAAAAACCGTGGTGGTTCCTTCAAGACAGTTAAAAACATAAGCAATAGCCAAATGGTTTTTTGTATGCATATGGTTGATTTTTGGCAAGAAGAGCTGGAAATAGAAACGTTCTAAGTTGGGTGAAGTGCATTACTGAAGGAATGCAGATAGTTCATAAAATTGGTCAGGATATCATCTGTTGAATGGTAAATAGTGTGCTCTAGTGACAATATGTGTCTGGCCTAAGGTGTTTAAAAGAAAAATAACAATGACAAACTATAATTAATGAAAGGAGATAGTAAGACAGTCAACACTAAGAAGTGTCCTTTTTCACCTCAGAATTTTGGGGATTTCTATGCCAAACAATAATGCTAAATATATATTTATATTATTTAGTATTTTTATATATAATGATATAATTAGCATTATATATAATAATGCCATATATATACACGTGTATATATGGCATTTGTACATGTATAATTAAGCACTCACTATCATACAAATAATCCCCAATAATATTCTCAAATAGAACTGAGTATCAGGATTCTCCAAAGGAACAGAAGCACTAGGACACATGTCAACATGTGGGTAAAATACACAGTCACGCAGCTTGACTCACCGCCATCAAGTAAATGCTTACTCACAGTCGTTCTCTGCGGGTTTCTGAGACTGTAATGATTAATGCAAGTAGACAACACAGCCTTTCTCCATCAGAGCTAGTGGTGGTGTGGAACTGCCGACTAGGCGAATCACAGGCCAGCACAAAACCACTATACCAACAGGGCTTTGATACAAAAAATGAGACAATTTGCTTCAAGGTATTGGCTCATTTGATTGTAGGGATGGCAAATCTGAAAACTGTAATGCAGGCAGGCACGCAGGCAGGAGGGAAATTCAGGCAGGATTTCTGCTCCAGTCTTGAGGCAGAATCCCCACCTCCTCTCCCCATGCACAGGAGACTTTGATTTTTGCGCATAACTTTTCAACTGAAGGGATGATGTCCACCCACATTACTGAGAATAATTCCCTTTACTTAAATTCAACTGATTGCAGATGTTAACAGCATTCACAAAATGCCTTCACGGCAGTGTCTAGATGAGTGTTGGAGTACTAATTCTTCCCCAGGATCCCTGCTCAGTCCTCAGTTAAGTGCTGGGCTGCTAATGGGAAAGTAAGTGAAGCACACCCACCAGCAATTCTGTGAGAAAAGGCAGAGACTGTTGACTTCTGTAAAGATATTCAGTTTAGGAACCCCTTTTGGAGAAATTCTACTCTATATTGTAGTTTGAATTGACTGGATAGCAGTGCATTTGGATTGGGGGTTTTAGCTATAACATCGTTGATTTGACATATAACTCTAATCATCATAGATCTTATTTCTTCATTATAAGCATAAGTAACAACATTTTTGATGAATAAAAGATTAATATTTTATATAGCAGGTTTTAATACAGTGATGGACGGGTGTGTTAGTCTAGGTTTTCTAGAGAAACAAGGTTACCCAGTGATGATATATATATATACACATACATACATACATACATACATATATATATATATATATATATTCAAAAAAGTGGTTCACTTGTCTTGCAATTCATCTGTAACCTAATCTTGGAACAATTAGTTCTTATGACAAGGCCCTAGTCAATCCTTTCTCATCATGAAGATATCACTGGAGATATGGGCACTATAGCAGAGCAGCCACAAAATAAGGTGGTGCTGGCCTATCAGAGAGAAGAGCCTTTGAGGTTCCTAAAGGCTTGTCTTAAAACAAGCAGTCACCTAAGTGAAGTGTCAGCTAATCCCTCACAGAAGAAGCACACCCACCTGTGTGATTCAAGATCTATAAATAATACATTCCAAATCTGAAGGCAAAAATTATATTAGAGCTTAGGTTTTGAATACCCTGCTTGCAGAAGACTATGGGTGATAATGAAGTCCAAAAGCCACTTGCAGAGTCCCTATGTGGATTAACAACCAGAGCAACAACAGAAAATTAAACTTGGAGACAAAGTCAACTCACATTGACCCTATAGGACTGGATGAAACTGCCCTTGTGAGTTTCCAAGACAACAATTCTTTATGGGAGAAGTAAAACCCTGAGAGGATGGTGGTTTCAAACAACTGACCTTATGGTTAATAGTAAATACCCTCTAACTCTAAATTAAGTGTATGAATAGCCTTGCTATCTGACACAGTGCATTGTAAATTGAATTATTTGAGCTGTAGTTAGGTTAAAATGTAATGCCTTATCATTTGATATCACTTTTGACTGATTTTAAATTTGTTTCCATTTTTAATATTTTCCACTCTTTTCAATTGAGATTTATCTGTTTTATTTTGTCCTTTGCTTGTGTGTTTGGCTTTGTTTTGTATGTTATTCTCCACATGAACTCCAGGATAGGCAAATCTATAAATATAGTATCTGTATTATTATTTTCCTAGAGGCATGACAAGGAGGTTGAGGGAAACAGAGTAAATAGTTGGTCATTGAATGTTAAAACTGCATACTACTAAGATAACTCTAATTTGCTCATCTGAGTTGAGTGTATTCTACCATGTGTAATTTTACCTGTAGCTGTACTATGACCTCCCATTTATTTTAGATTCTTGCCAATAGCTTTGGTTAAAAAAATATTCACAATTCTACCACATAAATCTAGCTAGACCAAGAGATGTACAGTGAAGTTGGAAACATGGGAAACTTAGGATAGATGATCCATCAAGACTAGTAGTAGGAGTGGTAATACCAGGAGGGTGGAGGGGTGGAGGAATAGAAAGGGAGAAACAACTTCAGAGATCTACACGTAGCCTCCTCTCTGGGACACGGACAACAAGGAAGTGAATGTTGGGACACATTGTACAGTGTACAGGATAAAAAATAATTTGTAAATTACTAAGGGTTCAAGGGGAAGGGGGGGAGGGTAATATAGGGAGCTGATAATGGGGGCCTGGAAGAAGGGAGTATGTTTTGAGAGTAATGATGGCAATGGGTGTGTAAAAGTGGCCTGAATACAACTGATGTTGTTAGGGATTATGATGGGAGTTGTATGGGCCCTCAATAAAATGATTCATTAAAAAGGGGGGGAGGGGAAAGTGGAGTTTTTTTTAAAGAGAAGCTTGTCCCAAGGGCTTAAGTGGAAAATGTTTGGAAATGTATGTGGCAACATGTGTGCAAATGTGCTTGATACAAATGATGTACTGAATGTTATAGTAGCTGTAAGAGCCCCCAATAAAGTTATCAAAAAAATTTACATTAAAAAAATATTCACAAATAGAATTGAACTTCCCCAAAGGATAAAAAATGTCAATCTGGTTACTGAAATACAAGTTTTATTGTGGTTAGAGTACCTTCATGACAATGAGAAAGCAGGGTAAAAATTAGCAAGCAAACATTAAGAAATGCATCACAAACATGATTTGAAGAGTAGTTTAAACAAAGTATGGCCAGAGGAAATTCATGACTCCAGAAGAATGAAAGAGTGTTTTAAAAATATAAAAGAGAGAATGCTAATGTAATAATTTTGTTCACTTTTCCATAGGACCTGGGCTGAAGGACTCTCACTGAGTTTGTTGGTGCATTCTTTTCCAGGAAGGCATTCTTGTGCATTCTTGTTTAAAATATTTGTTCATAAAGCCATGTTTTCAATGGAAGTTTTCCTGTTATTAAAGGACATTATCCTTTTCCAGTCTAACCTCATTCTGTCATTCATGATAGTATCTGCTTGAAATTCATCTACAACAGGGATAGAATCTTAATTTTTATCTAGTTCAAATATACTAATTTAAAGATGCTGAAATTTAGTTCTGTTGTTTTTGCGTGATGTTAAGTTGATTTCAACTCATAAGAAGCTCTCCACACATGGCCCTCTCCTGGGGTATGGACAACAGGGAAGTGGGTACAAGGAGACATTGAACAGTGTAGGATATGACAAAATAATAATTCACAAATTATTTAGGGTTCATGGGGGAAAGGAGCAGGGAGGGAGGAGAAATATGAGGAACTGATACCAAGGGCGTAAGTGGAAGGAAAATGTTTTGAGAATGATAATGGCAACAAGGGTACAAATGTACTTTGCATACACAGAATGGGAGCTGTATGAGCCCCTGATAAAAGGACTTTTTTTTTTAAAAAAAAGAAGCTCTCATGGTGCAATGGTTAAATACTTTACTGTTAACTAAAATGAGAAATCCCTGATAATCTGGCAAAACCAGTACAAAACCGAAACCCACTGCCCTCAGGTTGCTTCTGACTGTGTGTAACCCTATGGGGCAGCTGGACTCTGTCACATAGGCTCATTATGAATTGTAGGCTAAAGAGTAGCAATAAATTGCTTAAGGACAAGGCCCCCATGAATTACAGTTATGTCACTTAAACTTGTGTTTCTAGGTTTTCACATAATATTGAAAATAAGGCATAAACAAGTAAATGAATATCTAGGATACTTATGCCTACATCCTGCGAACTCATGCCAACGTTCTTTTCTGGAATATATATGTGTGTGTGTGTGTATATATATATATATATGTATATATTCTAGACAAAGTACTATGCAACATCATTGGAACTTTTCTTACTAAACTTAATATATGAAGGAGGTTTCAGAAAGTTTGTAGAAAATTGAATTAAAAGAAAATGGATTTCTTCACAGAGTATTTGAAGCCTATTATCTTTTAATTCCACTTCCCCACACATTTTGAAACCCCATGGTATAGCTATGATGTTGAACAAAATGTATTGCACAATGTTGATGCCTACTTAAAGATGACTCAGTCAGAAACTTCAATTATCGATTAAATAACTCGCAATATGTTGAAACAATGTGATTTCTAGTATATTAATTAGTAACTCCTCCCATTTTTGTAAAAGTCCTAGTGGATGAATGATTAAATGAAAACTGTGAACTCAGCAGCAGCTCTATGAGAGAAAAAAAAAAAGGCTTGTGATCTGCTCCCATAAAAGCACAGGCTTTAATATTTTAGCTAACATGGTGGCATTGCTTCCAAAACAAAAAGGAAAACAGCAATGAACAGACTATAGGGAGCAACCACACTGAATTGAAAACGCGAGGCTGAAAATGATGCTGACTTGCCCTAAATCTACCCAGGAGAACAGATTAGCTGTTCCACCTTTGTCTCCTACACTTCTATTTATCCGGAAAAGAGGAAAAACAGGAAATTAGCCCAAACATCGACACTTTCAGTCATTGAAAAGGTTAACAGAGTATATCTGTTGGTTCATTAATGTTAGAAAATGAAATGTTGAGGAAATATGTATGTTCTGCAAGGCATGTCTCTAAAAGTAATATATTACATTCTCATCAAAGGCATGCGAGAGAAGTATTTGTTGCTCCATTTCACGGAACCAAAAATGTCATAGCACTCATGTCAACTCCCAAAGTGATACAATAGACTGGCTCTTTGCATATGGCAGTTTGCAAGGATTTAAAAGAAAAGAGGAGGCATGGATAGTTATAAAATGAACATTGTGACTTGGGCTAGAATAATTTTTTCCCAAAATTTGCAACTGTGGATTTTCAATCATTTCAATGTATTCTTTGTGGAGTGAAATTTCTGAGAATGTAATTAATGATTTTAATCCTACAAATTACAAAAACTTCCCTCCACAGTTTTCTATAAATTTGTCTAGTAACTCCAGAAGACTTAACTCATCTGATATGGCCAATGCTTTCTTTTTGCTATTCATTAAAATCAAGGAGTTAACAAAATCTCCAAAAAATAATTCTGGTAGAAGAAAGTGAGTATGAAGATGAATCTATTTCTTTGTACTATCTATCAAGGGAGGCACAGGTTAGACATTTTGAAGTAGCCATTTCTTTGGAGAATCATCCTTTGGTGAATAAGCAAGCACACTTTTGTAACTGTCAATGAAAGTGGCATTTGCATCAATAAAAGAACAAAAATGAAAAAAAATGCTTGAAAAATGATAATGGTGGTGATTATATACCTCTTCTTGATGAGATTGAACTATTGAATTATGTACATGAATTATATGCCCCCCAAAACTGTTTGAAATATACCTATCTCTCTCCATCTTTCTTTTGTCCTCCTACTCTTCCTCTCTGTTTGAACAGTTCAAATTTGCAATTGTTGATGAAGCCACCTGAAATATCTTTGAAGGGAATTTAATTAAAAAATGCTTTAATTATGAATTTTAAATGGAGTTCTAACAATATACTCATTATTTGAAACCCAAATTGATATAAAATGCGATTGTGTTTTAGAAATTAGATTATCTGGGAGCTCCAGTGTTGCAATCGGTTAGTACACAGTACTTATACAGAAATTAGATGATCTGAATTGGAATTCTGACTCTGAAAATTATAAGCCTTATTTCGTACACAATTCTTCTTGATTGTGAAAGCCCTCACCTGAGGAAGCCAGAAAATAATATTTTATTTGTCTATATTTCTAGGTTATTGTGAACATCACGTGAAAGTTGTTATGTAAAAATATGTCTAGAATTGTCAAGTAGAATACAAAAATAAATAATTCATTAAGTGAGAGGAAATGACTTTCAAATGTTGAATGCTATCAGTTCCAAGTAATTTTAAGGCAATACAATTTTTTTCAAGTCTAAGAAATCTTTCACATTAGTTTAACACCTTGCTAACTTATTTAATGAATACTTAATAATTATTTATAATTAAATTTCTCATTTAAAATAAAATGTTTAAAAATCAATCATTTATTTTCTTCAGTGGTCTAAATCTTTGCTCTCCAATAGAGTGACCTGAGTTTATAAGTTATTTATAGTGAAGAAATTAAAATTAAAATTTCTGTTGCTTAGGTGAATGAGGAATTCAATTAATGCTCAAAGTTCAAAGTCAAATGAAGGTACTGACTACTGTAGACATTATAGATATATAACTAAAGAAGATATCACCAGCATACAATTTTATTGCATAGAGAAGATAATGTATGAGTTGAGACAGACAAGAAATTGATAGAATACAAATCAACAATGTGAATGTGTGTATTTGTGTTTGGTCAGCACACATGTTAGGTGGTCTCATTCTCCCAGAGATTTTATTTATGCTCTTACTTTAGCAAAACTTTTATTTATGGACACCACAATATTAAAATTTAACACAAATGAGAGGAGAAAGATGCAGAATAAAACTCAAATTCTTCAAAAAGAGCCAAATTACTGGATCAATAGAGTCTAGCGGTATCATGGAGATAATTTTTATATTTCTCCCCATTATGAAAGCCAAAGAAATATTTTATTGCCAGTTTCTTCATGAAATTATTTTCTCTAGTTTACTGATGATACAGTATCTAGACCTTTTTATGGAAGAGACTAGTTTTTTTTTTAAATCAGAGACACTTATATGAGTATAAGAAAGAGCTTTATATAAAAGTGTAAATGTATGTTGAGAAACATTCTAGCCCACTCCACATCAAGTCTATAACTCTGACAGCCCATGTCCAGTACCATACGATAAATTCCTCTTCGAACTCACACAGTACATCCAACAACGCCAATGTTGGAAGATCATAGGCCAGTGGGTAGAAAACGTTGTGGATTCAATGGCAGTGGAAGCATATCAACTATGGCAGGGGTCTCCATGTGAACTCCTCAGTTCCAGGTATCTAATATAGCTCGATTTATCTTTTCAACAGGAATATCCTGCAGGGAGTGACTGTCTCCGTGAGCTCTTTATCTCCCTAGCACCTCCAAAAGAAGTCATCAGGCTGCAACCTGATTGACAGGGAAAACTCCACCACTTTACTCTTAAGCCTCAAATTGTCAACAGATTATGCAACTACCACAGATCACTCCTTGTCAATTTTATAATTTCCCATAACTCGCTAGCCACAAAAATTTTCAAATATTAATAAAATAATATCTCTACCTAACAATATAAAACTAAAATGCATATAATTCAATACATGCCATCCTCATTTGAACATTATTCGATTAGTGAAAAAACAACAATATTCTATACCTAATGATTAAATTTAAGTAACATGTATACCCTAATCCTATAATCATATGAATATATTTCCTCACCTATAAAAATTTGTAGCCAATTATTTCATGTATTTATCCCACAATTTGCGGTATCCAATTTCTATACTGCCTACTTACATCAACTTAATGCTCTGAGGGGCAAATTATATTCTTTGATGTGAAGAATCTGCATTGTAGTTGTAACCTTATGAGTCTGTATTTATAATCAAAGTCAAGTAGGACCGGCCACCCATAAAATCAGAAGCAATATGCACCAATTCACAAGCTCAAAAAGTCCCTCTTCATCTGGCCGGGTTCTGGTCAACTTGGTGTGAGCTGTCTCACTTAGACTTACAAGGGTGCCCATTGCCTTTAAACTATGGGCCTATCGCACATTCTCAAAACCCCAAAGCCCCTTGGGATAGGTCATGACCTTCAGACAAATCAGTCCACTCTCTTATTCTTCTCTAGTTCCTCTAAACCACTTACACAGGTTTCATTGGATAGACTCAGCCTGTCTATTGGTGCATTCCTCTCACTTCCACTCAAAAAGTGGATCCAGGTGATTACCTAGCGAGCATTTCAGCTTGCCCACAGGCTCCCTCTGACAATTCAGTCTAGAGCAGAGAGTTTCTTCACCATCCAGATTCTGTCAAAAAGCCACTTGTTCAAGCTTCAAAAAACCAAAGAGTTCCGATTTCTTTCAGCTGTAAACAGACTCTAGGCATGTTTCTTGCAATGGAAATGTCCCCAGTTCTCCAAAGTACTGGCTGAGGCTTTTCTTTCCAAAGTCTTTTTTGCAGGTATGTCTTAAAGATCCAATGTTAATAGCTCAAGGTAAGAGGTCATACAAGGTCTCTAATTTCATACATCCTAATAATCATTTCTGGTAATAACTATATCAACAATAACATGCAGAAGAAATCAGGATAAACAAAGTACAATCAGATCCTAAACTCAATTCTTAAAACAGCCAAATCCAACCCTTAGTTGGTTTATCTTAGTCCTTATCTAAACTATTATATTGATACAAAATATGAGATTAGGCCTCTTACAGCATGAGGTCAGAGCCAGACTTTCAGTCATTTTTACCTTCTGCCAGTCATTTTCGCTAAGCAGCTCTGCAAAATTCAAACAGTGATTTCATCTCCTGACTTCAAAATATACATTAATAATATTAGTTTTTGCCATTTCAAACAGGAATAATCAAAAACGACAACCAAGGAAAAGAATCCAAATTTTAACTTTCCATGTTTTTGTTTTTTGTTTTCTCAGAAAACAACCCAATAAACTTCATGGCCATCTCTGAACTCCGGCTAGGCAAAGAACAACAAATACCATGAGGCAGCGGTCATATAAACATCCACTCTATATTTACAATCTGTTTCTCTAGTATCCTTGCCCTGGTACCATAATGTGTTAGTCTGTGTAGACTAGAAAAAGCTTTATATAAAGGAATAGTTCTGTATTGAGAAGCATCCCAGCCCATTTCATATCAAGTCCATGACTCCAATATTAGCTCATATGTCCAATGCCAATTCATAAAGTCCTCGTCAGACTCAGGCAACATATGCAGTGACACTTAACACAAAAAGATCAATGGCCAGTGGGTGGAAAGTCTTGTGGATTCAGTGGAAGTGGAAGCATCTGAACACTGGCAGAGGTCTCTATGTGGCTCCTTCAGTTCCAGGGCTCTAGCGTATCTCCATGTGTCTTTTCCACAGAAATATCTTGCAGAGATACCCTTTTGTGGTAGATACAGAATCTGTTGTCAATTTGAAACTTAATACTGGAGGGGTGGAGTTTAGTCTGTTCATCAGGTTGCAGCTTGATGACCTCCTTCAGGGGTGCTAGGGACATAAATAGCTTCCTGTAAGGGGAACCAATATTGATTTTTTAAGGAAAAGGTAACAATCAAAACATAATTTATACTTCATTAAATATTTATAAAAAATATTTGATGTGTTAGGTAGTTACCAAACACTATATGCCAGGCATTGTAATATATTACAGTAACTTCTATAACTTGGAAGTGGATAAATTGCAGTGAAATCATCAAAAAGATTACTTCATTGATAGCTCTCAATGCACCAAAATGTTGTTTAAGGTTTTATTATGTCAATTATATTTGTATATTCTTCGTAGCTCATGATTATTATTATTGTTTATCTTCTCAGATAATAACACACAATTTAAAGACAAGGGCATTATGTAATATGTGAGGAGCTAAGTGTCTTTTTGTACACATAGTTAACTGCTTGAATTGCTTTTGAATTCCAGCAACCTTATAGGAAATGGTGCGCCTTCCCTATAAGATTCCAAGGTTGTAATATTTTAAAATTATTATCATTTTATTGATGGTCTTTTACAAATCTTATGACAATGCATCATTCAAATATTTTAAACACACTTGTATATGTTGCCATCAACATTTTCAAAACATTGTCTTTCTACTGTGCCCTTGATATCAGATCCTCTTATTTCTTCACCCTCCCACCCTTGTGAGTCCTTGATCAATTATATATAATCAATGCTATTTTGTGTCTTACACTGTCCATTGTCTCCCTTCACCACATTCCTATTATTTGTGACTCTGGGGGTGGGCCATATATCCCCACTTATTCACAACATCTCCCTACCCTTTTTATATCTCAACTCCCACTACTGTTCCTGAGGTTTTTATCTATCCTGAATTCCATGTGGATCCATGTACATACTCCATTCTAGCCAGATTTATAAGGTGGAACTGGGTCCATGGTAGAAAGTATTCAGGAGCTGTAAGAATGATGTGTGTTTTGTTAGTGTTATATTGTACTCTGGGTAAATTGCAACCCTTTCTTGTAACCATTCTTTAGGGGGACGTGGAATTCTTAAAAATAGACTTTGGGTCTCTAATGCAACACCTCTCTTACACATCAATATAATTTTTTGTTTTGGGTATTTTGATACCTGATCACTTCAACACCTCATGATCACATAGGGTGGTCTGCTTCTTCCATGTGCTTATTCGTTTCCTGCTAGGTGGCTGCATGTTCAACTTTAAGACTTGAATACCCAAGTATATATATATATATATATATATATATACACACACACACATATATATACACGTATATGCATATATAAACATAAATACACACATATATTCACATTTATTAAATCATTTTATTGGTGGATTATACAATTCTTATCACAATACACACACGCATCTATTGTGTCAAGCACTTTTGTACATTTGTTTTCCTCATCATTATCAAAACACTTGTTTTCTACTTGAGCCCCTTGTATCAGCTCCTCATCTCCCCCTCCTTCCCTCTTCCCCTCCCACATGAACCCTGGGCAATTTATAACTTATTATTCTTTTGTCCTATCTTACACCATCCAATGTCTCCCTTCACCCACTTCTCTGCTGTCCATCCCCCAGGAAGGAGGTTATATGTAGATCCTTGCAATCTGTTCTTCCTTTCTACCCACTTTTCTTTGTCCTCCCATTATCGCCCTCCTCAACACTGATCCTGAGGTATTCTTCTGTCTTGGATTCACCATGTTTCCATGTCCTCTTTGTATCAGTGTACCTCCTCCGGTTCAGATGGATTGGTAAGGTAGAATTGGGATAAGGATAGTATGTGTGGGGGAGGAAGTGGGGTCGGGGAGGAAGTGTTTAAGAACTAGATGTAGATTGTATGTTTATTCGTTGCTACACTGCACCCTGATTGCCTCATCCCCTTCCTGAGAACCTTCTGTGAGGGAATAGCCAGCTGTCTATAGATGGGCCTTGGGTTCCCACTCTTCACTCCCCTTCATCCATAGTGATAGGACTTGTTTTTGTTATTTGATACCTCATAGCTGATCCTGTCCACTGTCATCAGTGCAACTGCTTATGCAATCATTTTTGTCTTCAGTGATCATGTGAGGAAGTCGAGTTTCAAAAATTGCCCAAGGCTGTAATCATTAAAGGATCCTACCTCCCATATCTTACTACCAGAGACAGACTAGTGGGTTTAAGCTGTTTAAAAGGATCGTGTTTACCCACTGCACCATCATGTCCCGTTATACATTAGTAGGTAGCTGACAAGTGTCACTTGACTTTTCTAATTATAAGACAGTAGCAAAAAACTAGATAAAGTACAATGTGCTTTTGATTGAAAATGGACTTTTTCTTGATTTATGCTACTTTTTGAAAAAAAATATTCTAAAACTATGCATGGTCAACAGATTTAATTGCTTGCTTCCCCCAGACCCTCACCATGTATTAATAAAATAATATAACTTCAGCAATCCACTGGCATATTTTATTAAATCTATCCTTTTGGGGGGTACCTCACATTTTTTCAGAGATAATGATGACCCTGTAAATATGTTTTAGGCTTCTTGAAGTAAGACTGCTATTCAACCATATGTTTCTCATTCTTTCTTGTCAATAGGGATCTGGTTGCCATGGAAACTGAGTTATGTAGAATGTTACAGAGCAACATTTGTTGACAGTTTCCAGTAGGATTACTGCCCAGCTAGACTCCTAGAAAAATATACTGCATATTCTATTTTTGATAGTTTTTTTTAAAGCTCAAGTCAAAAGTATGCCTTATCCAAGAAATCCTGGATGCAATAATCCACTTACATTTGTAGGGGACATTAAGAAATACATTTACTTGTCACTCTTAAAGTGATTTCTCTGCATAACGGATGCAATATGATTTATAAAGTTTTATTTATGGTGAAAAGCATCAAAAAATGTCTTGTGAGTATTTTTTTCTCCTTCAAGAAAGAACCTTGTGCAGGAGTTAAGTCGTGTGTCAATAAGTGAAAGGAACGAAGAGGCAGTTGCTCAAAACCATGCCCTTTTTCTCACCCTCATAGAGATATTTTAGTAAATAAAATATAGGAGATAGTGGGGAAATTTTTGCTTGTTATTTCTCATCTTTATTTCTGGCTAAAATTAAACTCAATACCCTATGGCTAAATTCATGTAAATGACACTGGACATGTCTGTTTTTTTGCAGTCCAGGAATGGATCAAAAGATCACCTAAATTCTACTTAACGATACATGCCTTGTATTTTTAAAATGACCATCCAGCACTAGTCTGACCTCAGTCATAGAAAAAAAAATGACCATCCAGTTTGAACTTATTTTTCCTCCAAGGCAATTATTTGATCCACATCATTATGATTCATTTTACATTCAGAATGCAGTTTTTCTTCGTTTGAATGTCCAAAAGGCTCATGTTCTGGCACTCTGTCTGAAAATGTTCTGTTTATATTCGTAATGTTTTCAGCATATGACTATGTTTTCATGTTATTCACAAGGTTTTCCATGACTAATTCCTATGACAGAAAAATTGGCTGCCCATTTCGGGGAAAGTAGCCATTAAAAACCTTAGAATTGAAGTATTGTCAGACACAAGTATTAATGCATGGAAGCACATCATTGGCATAGATGGTGTGGGAGGATGGGTCGCTAGAGTGGGAAGGGACCTAAAGCATGACTAACAAGGAGCTGCTTTCTCCAGCTAGAGCTGACCATGGTGGGTGGAGGCTTTCAGAACTTCATTTGCTGATAGAGCAGAATTCAAGGTAAACCAAACCTCCTAATTATTGGAATGTACAAAGTACGGAACTCAGAAAATTGTAAGCTGCCAACACTGAAATGAAAAACATAAATATTGAAACCTTAGACATCACTGAGCTGAAAGGGAAGATTATTAACCATTTTGGATCAGAAAATCAGATGGTTTACTCTTGGAGGCCTAACATAATCAAGAGCAATGGCTTTACATTTATTGTCAGAAAAGATATCTCAACCTTTACTCTGGAGTACAAGCCTGCCTGTGATAGGAATATATCTATGTTTCTTCAGGGAAATCTAGTCTATACAATTATTAGTAAAAGTTATTTATCAACCATGAAAGCCAGTGATTAGGAAATTGGAGAATTCTACTTTTGTCTTTAGTCTGAAATTGATCAAGCATTTGATCTAGATGCATTGGTAATTATTGGGGTTTGGAATGCAAAAGTTAGAAACAAAGAGGAAGAGTAATTGGAAAATATGGTCTTGGTGATAGAAAGGCACCTGATGATTGCATGCCAGAATTTTACGGGACCAAATATGTGTTCATAGAAGATATTTTTTTTTCAACAAAAGAATTTACACAGGGACTTCTCCCAATGGAACGCACAGAAAACAAATTGACTTTATCTGTGGGAAAAGGTGATGAGAAACTCTCTATCAATTGAAAAAATGAGGCTAGTAACTGACTGTGGAACAGACAACCACTGGCTCATATGTAAGTTCAAGTTCAAGGTGACGGAAATTAAAACAAGCTCACAGGAGTCAAAATATGACCTTGAGTCTATCCCACCTGAATTTTAAGGACATCTCAAGAACAGATTTTACTCATTCTACACTAATGACAGAAATTCTCATGAGCTTTGTAGAACATCACACATATATATACAGCAAAAGTCCATTTTGTGATATGGAAAAGAAACTAAACATCAAAGTAAATGTCAAAAGAAATTCTGAAAACTGCTCTTAAATGTAGGGCAGGTACGGCAAATGCAAAAACAAAATGAATCGTGAAGTCAAAAAGGTAAATGGAATATTTCAAAGGGCAGCCCACATAGTCAAAGTAAAATATTATATGACATGTACAAAGAACTGAAGTTATAAAACCAAAAAGGATTACCATGCACAGTATAGTCTTTAACTGAAAGAAATAAAGAAAAAAAATCAAGCTTCAAGTTGCAACATTGAAAGATTCCATGGGTGAAATCTTGAATGATGCAGGAAACAGAAAAAATACAGTCATTGGACTGAAAAGAAATAGTCAGGATTCAACTAATTAAGAAGTTAAAACATGACCAAAAACCAATGGGACGGAAGGAAGGTCCAAGGTGCACTGAAAGTAGGATCCAAAAGCTCGGCTTCAGGAATTGATGGAATACCATTGAAATTATTCAATAGTCTCATGAGATACTAGAACTGTTCTTTTGTCTATGCCAGGAAATTTGGGAATAGCTACTTGGCAAATGACTGGAAAAGACCCACATTTTTACCAATTGTAAAGATAGGTGAGCTAATAGAATGCTCGAATGATAGAACAACATCATTGATATCACATGCAAGTAAAACGTTGCTGAAGGTTACCAAAAGTTGTTGCAGCAGTACATTGACAGGGAGCTGACAGCGGTTGGTCCTGATTCAAAAGAGGGCATGGGACAAGGGATGTGATTGCCTATGTCAGTTTGATCTTGTTTCAAAGCAGAGATTACTAGAAAGACTGTGTAAAAACATTAAATTTTCGACAACAAACTATGAATAACTTTGAGAAGAACGGGAATTCCAGAACACTTAATTGTCCCCATGTGTAACCTGCATAGGGATCAAGATGCAGTTGTGGGAATGGAACAAGGATATACTGTGCGGTTTAAAGTCAACAGGTTTGGGTCTTTCTATCACACTTTTTCAATCTGTATGCTGAGCAAA
Source organism: Nesogale talazaci (assembly GCA_004026705.1). Lineage (NCBI taxonomy): Eukaryota > Metazoa > Chordata > Mammalia > Afrosoricida > Tenrecidae > Nesogale > Nesogale talazaci. Next base: position 231,077 of record PVJH01000395.1, on the reverse strand, counting down.
TGAACAGAGAATCTATAACATGAAAAGAAGAAGCCTTTAGGTTTGGAGGAAAACTCATTAATAGCTGTGGTATGAAAATTACAATCCATCACTTGCTGAAAGTGAGAGGACTTGGCAATATGAGTTGCAACTTAATGTAAAACAAACTAAAATCCTCGCAACTGAATCAACAGTATCATTATAAATGGAGAAAATATGGGAATTGTCAAGGATTTTGTCTTGCTTAGAATAATAATCAATGTCCACCAAACAGTACATTACATTTGTCAAATCAAGATCTTTTCAAATAGTTGAAATCAAGGACGTTAATTTGAAGACTAAAGACCCAATCCAGGGTATTTTCAATTGCCTCCTATGCATATGAAAATTGGATATTGAATAAGGAAGCCAGAAAAATCATTTATGCATTTGAATGATGGTACTCTCAGAGAATATTTAAAGTACCATGCACTACCAAAGAATGACAAGAACATGGATATGGAGATCAGGAAGGCAGTACCATTCACAATAGCCAAAAATAAACTGAAATATCTAGTGATATATCTAACAAAAGAAAACATAAAAGACCTGTGCAAGGAAAACTATAAAACCTTACTATAGGAAACCAATGTGACCTTTATAAATGGAGAAATATTCCATGTTTGTGTACTGGCAGACCCAGTATAGTGAAGATGGTTATCCTACCCAGGGCACTTTATAAGTTTAATGCCATACCAATTCAAATACCAACAGCCTTCTTCAGAGAACTGGAAAAACTGGTCACCAACTTCATACGGAGGGGGAAAAACCCAGAATTAGCAGAGATCTCCTCAAGGAGAAGGACCCAATTGGAGGACTTGCTTTACCTGACTTTCACACCTACTACAAAGCCACAGTGGTCAAAAAAGTGTGGTATTGGCATAATGACAGACACACGGACCAATGGAAAAGAATAGAAAACCCAGAAATAAAACCATTAGCACATAGACAACTGATTTTCGACAAGGGCCCCAAGAGCATCAAATGGTACCATGATACTCTATTTAACAAATGGTGTTAGAAACAATGGAAATTCACATGTAGAAAAATGAAACAGGATCTCTACCTCACCCCATGGACAAGAACAAAGTCAAAGTGGACCAAAGACCTGGAAGTAAAACCCCAAACCATCAGAACCATTAGTGAAAGAATCGGGGAAAAATTAATTATATAGTATTTTGATTAATTTTTGTTTGTTAATTTTGCAACTTGCCACGTTACTGTGTATGAGAGAGAGGAAGTATTAGAGAAATTGCTGAAAACCAAAATCAAATTATGTGTGAGTGACAGTAACAAGGTGAATGAACTTTTGAAGAATACATAATCAACACTGATCTGTTAGCTATAGAGGACTGGTTACAGTGATCCTCAAAGTGTGATCTCCAGCAATAGCAGCACCAGCCTAGGGAAACCTGTTAGGAATGAAAACTCATGGACTTCACTTTTAACCAGCTGGAGGCTAAGTAGAATCTTGTGCTTCTAACAGGTTATTCCTTCCCAACTCAGACGTATCCACTCCTTATGTGTGGTCATCGGTGGAGAAGGCCTATTGTAGTAGATCCGCCAAGGAAGAGTTGGCTTTTGGCCAGATTGCATTCTGAATAAATGTCCTCTTTCATAAATATTTTTTCTTTCACCCGTGGTTTTAATCAATGGTTGCAATGACTGTGAGCTTTTTATTCCCTAACATCTACCTCAAATGGTGATATTCTTGGTTCAAAGTTTAATTATTTTTTTAAAGGTTAGATGCTGATCCAAATCACATTGTATTTAAAATTACTTAAAACTCATAATCCCGATAAATGGATTTATTGTATCTATGCTTTATTCACACTGAAAAGAGAGAGAGCAAGGTCCGTCGGTGTTGGTTCACTCCCTCCATCTGACTCCACAATTGTATTCCACATGCATAACCTATTCAGATTGTAGTTGAGAGACTTCATTTCCTCTCTGCTTCTATTAGATCTGGGACACATGGTGCTCATAGTTGAGTGGAGCAAAAACACCTACAAGAGGAAGGGAGCGACCTGGTTTAAAAAAGGAGAGGAAATGAAGTCAGTGAGAAGCTTCGTCCTCAACCTCCATGAGCAAGGTATGCTCAAATGCAAGACTTCTGATGATGTCGTCTTGAGGAGAGGCACAGGTACCGCAGGAAACTGTCCTATTCACAATAATTTATTTTGGGCTCAAACTATGCTCCTGTGTGATGTTTTACAAGCTGACTATCAGGTTCTTTTGATATGTTCCTATGATTCTTTAAGTACTACGAATTTTTCAGGAATGAAAATATATTTCTGGATAATATTTTGGTTTCTGAACCTTAGTCATTAGATAGTGTAGGCATGTAGTGATTTGGCATTCTTTTTTGAAAATTATTGAGAGATCATCAAATAAGAAGGACTTCCAAACTCAGCCGGAAAATAAAAACTATGAATAGGATCCATCATTTCCGTGGAAAATAATTTTGAAATCGATTACAAACAACAGAGTCGTGAGTTCTACTTTCAAATTCATGTAGCATTAATTAGCTTATTTTAACCTAGAAAATAATTGAGGCATATGTAACCAATTTTAAGCATAAAAAGAATCACACTAATATGTGTATATGCTGTCTTTGAATCTGTTCGTTTTAACTTAGAGAATAGATCCAATTATCTTATGCTTTATATATTGTACAATGCTTAGTATATTGCTAAGTATATAACAATTGAACTGAATTATTTACAAGCTGTGTGCCTGCCATAAGTTTGATGTAAACAAACCTGCTGACATGAGATTGCACTTCTCTCAGCATTCCACATGCCAGTTACAACAATTTCATGTGTCTTCTATGAAAACCAGTCCTATTCTGCCTTATCCCCATACTCCACCAAAGTGGACTCTGGTAGGAATTCATGCTAGAGAAGAAGGGACATTTTCAAGGACAACAAGAAGGATTTTATTTGTCATCTTATCACAGATACAATGTTTTCAAGATGCCAAAGAGTAAAACACTGACGGCATCCCATGAAGCAGCTTAGTAATATTTGCATGTGCCAAATCCCCACCCCAGACCAGGCATCTCACTCAGCTTTTGTCAAGACAGAAGCCTCAGTGATAGAGCTAAGTAAGTGGCATGGGGTTTTCTTTCATAACAAGCAATTTCCTATTTTCACAAAGCAAGTATTTCTCAGAGGTCCTGGTGTGTCTGCATGTTCCCCGTGGGTCCAGCCTGTTATTCCCATAGTTACTTGAATCTCTTATTCTCTCTGTTCTAGTTGCTTGATTTGTACTCAGCCTTCCAGGATAAGGTAAATCGACAAGTCAGACTAATCCAAGCCACACTTTATTTAAAATTGCTTGAGAATCTGTTATTGTGACAAGTAGATAATATGACAGCTTTCTTCTTAGCAGTTTCCATGGATATACTATCAAAAACATGTTGTGGATCATTGAAAATTGGGACATATTAGGCACTTGAATTTCTGTTGATATAGCATGCATTCCAAATTCATCTTTAATATCACACCCCAAAGAATTTTACAAATACCTACCTTGCAATCCAGTGAAGAACTCTTACTGGACTATTTAAGCTCCCTTGTCACTTCTCTCGAGAAGTTTTGTAATGATACCTAGTGACCTACTTACTGCCTGTAAATAAAAATATTTTCGAGAAGATTTTGAATAGGTCTATGAGTAACCCAAGGAGCCCTGATGGCATAATGGTTATGTGTTGGACTGCAAGATCACCGGTTTGAAACCACCATATGCTTTCTGGGAGAAAGACAGATTTTTCTACTCTCATAAAGATGTATAGTTTCAGAAACTTATAAGGAAAGTTCTACTCTGTCCCATAGGGTCATTTTGAGTTGGCATCTATTGTATGGCAATGAGATCAGTAACCCACTGTGATCAGTTCAAAGGATATTTGAAATATTTGAAGACCATTTTCAAATGTTTGAGGTTATGTCTTGGTGTTACTGCTAGTAAACTATAGTGTCCAACAGTGCCAGAGGTACCATTTATATGTATCCCCAGTCATTTACCTTGAAATATTTAACATAGTTATAAACTTCGCCATACACACAATACCTTCAAATCAATTGAAAATCTCTGTGACCCCACTGGACAGAGGAAAACTGCTCCACTGAATATTTGAGTTTATAACTCTTTTTAGAGAAGACATCCTCACTTTTCTCTAGCAGAAAAGCTGGTGAGTTTGAGCCACTGAACAAACTGTCACGGCCTGAAGCCTCATTCAAGTCTCACCCAGGCTCTTAGTCCCATACATAGGAAGCCACAGTTTTCTCAAAGGCAGAGAAAATGTCAGTGCCAGAGGGATAGATTCAATAATATCCACACAAACTCACAGAGATGCCCAAATGTTCTAAATAGCATAAAACAAAACAAAAACAATCATTTCAGTGCTTTTGACTATTTTGAGTTCCACTGCAGTTACTTTTGAGACACTTTTACAATATGGCACTTAGCAATGCTACGGACACTACAACAGAATGACAAATCATAGCTACATTGCCGTAGTGTCTAGAAATTGGGATAGGAAATAAAAATCAGTACTCTACATTCCTGCATGCTTCAAACAGCATATGCATTTTATCCCTGAAATGATAACATGGGAGGCATCCCCCTAGTGAACTTATTAGTTCTATGCTACATGCCTAAGTAATCATATACCTAAGGAATTGTATGCCCTTATTGCTGAAACTTCCACATATTGAAAGACACCTTACTACATGGACACATTGCAGTGGAGTAATTCTTACTAATAATGTAGGGTGTATAGATAACACTTTAGTTAAATATCTAATATGAAGAGTAATTATAAGGTGCAGTATCTAGAATTAATACTAAGGATAATGCTAATACCATCAGGACCTTTATTTTAAGCGAATCATCAGTGGAAAATTAGAGATTTCTAAGGTAATAAAAGTGTGTTGCAGTATCTAATGTAAGCATAGGACAGTAAAATAACAGATACTGTACACATGGCTGAGTATATATAATCATTACTAGACTCATCGTTACAATCTAGTTGTGCAAATCAGATATATGGATAAGAAACATTTTTCAGGCATAATGCCAAGAAGTGTTTTATAAATCAATACATTAGAGGCAGTGTGTGTTAGTCCAGGTAGACTAGAGGAACACATTTATACACACATATGGATATAAGGAAAAGATTTATATACAAAAGGAACAGGACATTGAGCCCAGTCCAGTTCAAAGTCATAAGTCCAATATTAACCGATATGCCCAAAATCAGTCTATAAAGTCTCCTTCCGAATCATGAAGTCACAGGTCAGTGGGTGCAGAATCTCGGCAATGACAGGGGTCTTCTCAAGGCTCCTCACTTCCAGGGCTCAGGGTCCATCAACAGCAGAAGCAACTAATCGCTGGCAGAGGTCTCCATGTGGCCGCCCCAGCTTCAGAAGTCTGGCTCCATCAGGGCAAGCCATGTGGTCTCTCCGCCAGCTACTCCAGCTTCTGGGATGCTGCCATCTTGTCTTGTCCATGATTCATAGTCTCTGAGACTAGCTCCCAACAACTGGGGAAGATAGCTTCTCATCGTCATGAGGGAAATATCGCGAGATTTCCCAGAAGTCTCAGGAGAAAGCCATGCCCACATAGAGGCCTCATTGGCTACTCAATGGCTATCTTCAGATTAACAAGCTAGACTCCACCCATACATCTCTATCATAAAATTAACATAAACACATGACTGCCACACAGTGTGCTATGTAGAACACTACACTGAGAGTCAGGTGTCCTGGATTCTCATTCCAGGTGTTTGGAAAAAAGAGGATTTTCCATTTCTGCTTATGAAAGTAATTATGATACTAAAAAGCTTAGATTACAAGATAACTGAAATAATCAGATAAGATTGTCTATTTTGACAGTGTATTGAAAAGCATGAAGTGCTATATAAATGAAAGAACTTACTATATTGAGTACTTAGACAAAATCAGATTGAGTTATGCCAGAAAAGACTGACTCCAAAATGTGATCATTAACTCCTATTTGTTGACCTTGACTCATTTACAAAACAGAAAACTATCATAATTGTTATACTGTCAAAAAAGAAGTGATTGCAATCACTTCAATCTATAGAGTGCTAAAATATATATGCAATTCTTTATAATGTCTACAGTGTGTGTGTAAGACTGAGACTTTAAATGATCATGCAGTGACATGCCATGAATATGGTCTAAATTTTAGTTGCATATAATGTCAAATTAGACTCTAATGTCAGATAAGTACTTGGAAGTGACCAGTTACTCTGAAGGACAAAAATGAGGCTGTCTACTCCCTTAAAGAGGTACAGTCTCAGAACCTCCCAGGAGCAGTTGTGCTCCCTCTTATATAGTCCCTATGAGTAACTATCAACTTGATGGCAGTGAGGTTGGTTTCATTTTGTTTTTTAATCAATTTGGCAACTATTAGGTGATCGTTTGTTGAGCTTGAGTGTTGTGATGTTTAGCATTTATATCGACTTACACTAGTGTAAAAGTGCATGGGTGCAGTCACACTTATCACTCACAGCGTGATGATGCAAATTTGGGTGTCTGGCCTTTTTTTAATAAGAGATACACTAGGAACTTCTCCCTTCTCTTGATCTTAAAGGGATTCTCTATGTGTCTGCAGGGGTGTGCCCACATGAGTCACCAGCATGGAGAGCTATTGGCATCCCACCATGTTTCTAATGGCATTGGAGCTACACAACTCTGCACCCACCAGTGTGTGATTGCCCTGCTTCCACGTGAGCTTCTTACATCACTGACCTGCAGTTAAGTCCATTTGAAGAGAGTCCAGGGAACATGAGATCAATGGACTTAGGTTGGACTAAGCTGGGATTAGATTGCTTCTGGTTTTAAAATTCGTTCATATTGCTTAAGCTTCATTGGTCTTGGTTCTTTAGACAGCCCAGCCTAACACAGATGTGCATATTATAGTGACATAGAGAAATGAAGTAAGTATATCTGCAATCTGTGGCATATGATAAAGTATAAAATAACACATTTTATAAAACCTGACAGGAGAACACAATGTAAGCATCTCATTTACCTGAAATTAATGCAGTAGAATTCTTTACAAAGCAAGAATTTTTATGTATGAAAATATAGAAACAAGGATCATTTATTAACAATAATCCAAAATGATTTCTGGCAATACCATGTGTTGGTCCCAGTAGACTAGATGGAAAATAAATCCATAGAAACTCATGTATATGAAAGATTTTTATGTAAAGGGTTATTATACATCAAGAAAACACTCCAACCCAATTCAGTCTAAGCCCATAAATCAAATATTAGCCCATATGTCTGATACCAGTCTATAAATTCCTCTTTAAACTCATGAAACACTGGCAATGACATTGAGGGCAAGATGAGTAGGTCAGTGGGTAGGAAATCTTTGGATCCAATACAGCACTGGCCGAGGTTTCCACCTGGCTTCTCTAGTACCCCGGGCTGCATTACGGTGGATCCATGTGGCGCCTTCTCGGGGATGTCATGCAGAAAGTGAGGAGAGTGAGAGGTAGTGTCTCCTGCCTCCAAGAAAGATTTTCCAGAATTCTCAGGAGAAGGCCATGCCCACACTGAGGCTTCATTGGCTATGATCGATTTGACAGACAAGACTCCATCCCTTCACCCTTAATCCTCACAAGTCCCAAATTGACACCAGATTATGTATCTACCACATATGCATATGTATCACTGGTTTGGGTTCTATAAATAACCCAGTTTAACACAGAAGTGCATATTATGTGACATAGAGAAAGTTGATATAAGCACATTTGTGATCTGTGGCATGTGATAAACTTTTAATTAACATGCTTTATAAAATTTGACAGCAGAACACAATATAAACTCCTCACGCTAGTCTGAGATCCATAGAATTGAAGTCCTTACAAAGAAACCTTTTCCTATGTATGAAAATATAGAGAAAGACTGCGGCCCACAGGATTGACAGTTCAAATCCAGCAGCTGCTCTCCAGGGAGCAAGGCTGGGCTTCCTACTCCTACCAGGGCAGTGATGCCACCAAAATAAAGAGAAGAGAATATAGCGAAAAAGATCATTTGCTAGTAATAACCCAAAATCATTCCTGGCAAGATATATTCAGGTTGCCACTAATTAGAAAACTAATAAATATCAGTACAAATCTGACTCAACAGATAATGAACACATTTAATGATAGAATCCTGCATGTACTAATACAATAGAGATAATCTTAATTATGTCTTCCATCAGTTATTTATTTGCTTATTCTTTAGTGTTTTTAATTAAGTGTGATTAATATAAATATCAAACTATTCACTAGTTCATTCATGTACAGCAGAATTGTACATTTGCTACCACAATCATTTTCCAAATATTCTTCTATCTGGACACCTTGATGTCATCATCCCTTCACCCTGCCAACACCTCCATGTACCCATCCCCCACAAACCCTTATTCTGCTTGTTGATTTTGCAGACTCATCAGTCCTGGTTTTCATACACCACAAAATGAAAGAAGACATAGAGTGCAACTTCATGAGTGACCCGCATTGACATAACACCCCCGAGATACCCTCTAACATGCAAAATCTAAAACAAAAAATACAACTTCCCAAAACATAAGATTTCTTGTAACCAGATCTCAGCTCCAGCATGCATCCTAGGGTAGGGGAAATCAACTGACAAGTTTTATTTGTTCAAGTCGGTCTTCTGCCATTGACCTTGTATACTCAACTGATCAATGCACTCTATGTAGTGACCATTTTCCTCTTATCCCTCAATTGTGGATAGAGGGAATTCACTGGAAGTTTATTTCCTTTATAGTTCCACCAATGAATCTTGACCTCCCACCATCATCCATCGCCTTCTGAAAACCAGATTCTCAGAAATAATTTAGGTTATGATAATAATCCCTCCCTTTACCATCACATTATAAGCTTCACAATCCTTTGGGGGCTGATGATGGTATGCTTCTTCCATGTGGATGCAGTTGACATCTCACTTATATGGCTGCTTGTTTGGAGACAAGCAATCAAGACCACAGATGCTATGTTATCTGATAGCAGAACACCATTTAATTCCTTTACCGCATTTTGCTATAGCGCCCATCTCCCCTCTATTCCCTTCCTGGACAGGAGCATTGAGAGGGGCCCTGATGTAAGAACTGTTTTTAATTTTTATCTGGGATTTAGTGTGACCCCAAACCATTCCTGGATCTCTGTCTGTTTGGTCTTTCAACTTGTTCTTATTTGGGAATTAACCTAAATGCCATGTCCTTGCATCATTCAATCTCATCAAGCAGGATTGTGCTCTTGCTTCCATAACCAATCCCCACACATCCTATTTCTTTCTGGCATCATCTCCTTTTCATTGTCCAGCATCCTCTTTCTACTTTCTATTCCTATAATTCATCAATCATAGGTTTCATTTACCGAAATACAAAAAAATTCTTGTTTCACCCTAGCACCTCTGGGATAAATCATGATATGAACAAATAAAAAACAAAATTTCTTACAATGATCATCAAAGGGTTACCAGAATAATATATCTTCATATAATATATAGGGTGTTGATGAAGCCAGACCTTATTTGTTCAATTACTGACAGCTCTCCAGAGTTGATACAGCTGTCTTCTACTTCCTCAGACACTTTGTATTTTCTGGCTTAAGTTCTCAAATTCTAGGTCTGTCTTAGGTAGAGTTCAGTGCATCCAGTGGAATACCCATGTCTGATCTCTTTGGTGCAACCTCTGGAGCAGGGTGTGCGCGCTGAAGATCAATGATTCGATGTCCCAACACACCAGGATATCCGGCATGAGGCATCAACATGCAACCAGATGCGCTGGTCAATGTGTTCCTTCCCATGCCTGTCCTCAAAGATCCTCCCCCAAAGAATTTGCACACATTCTTTCTAAGAACTCACTCATGTTTTAAGCCTAGTAAGCAATATATCAATATTAGATTATGACCCAAACTTCAAATATATTGCCTCATTTTGAGAGAGAGAAAACATTAAATAGTCTCAGGCCTAGAAATGCACATTTTATATAAAGGTCATGCATATATAAAGTTTATATGCAGTGAAAGTCTTAATTTTCAGAATTTGGAAGTTTGAAAGAGGTTATCTCTGTTCCCACAATATTGTTTGATTTAAAAAGCTAATTTCTTGATGGCAATTCTACTTGGCCTTTTTAAAGTATTGTAGCCAAGAACCAATTTCTCATTGACTTAAGACACTGACAGATTAATCAATGTCTCAACATTAAAATGAGGCAGGCCAATTGCATCATTCTCTATAAGAAAATGACAATGCCAAACAGCTCTGTCTGAGAAAAACTGTGAGGGCTACAATTTATAGCATTTTTAAAAATTCTGCCTATTTTTAATTTCACAGAATCAAAATGATAAATGTCATTATTTTTCCCACCTTCTTCTTCCCTTCCTACTCATGTGGAAGCAGGTCCTCCTATTGCAAGACATCCAGTAAACTCATTAAGTGATAAGTATTAACAATTTTCAAATGAAAGAAGTTCACAGACACAAAGTTTTAAATGCATATTTTCAAACATTGATAGCTATATTCACCCAACCAACTTGTTAATTTGTTAATGTTCTTATATTAGACCAGGGAATATAAAATTACAATTCATGCTGATTATTGTGGAGAATTATGCCTGACTTACTTTATACATAAAGTTTCATAGTTTTACAGCTTCTTTACAGGAGAAGCAACCTGGAAAGAGTAGTAGAATTCTCACTTTCCACAAGGGAAGCCTAGGTGAGCTTCCTGGCCAATGCACCTCCTGCCCAGTCACCACCTGCCCATAGAGGTTTCCACATCGTTATGACACTGACCAGGTTTCAGTGAAGGTTGTAGACAACTATGGATGAGGTAGAAAGGCTGGAGAATTTGCTTCTAAATTCTACCACTGGCATCCCTGTGGACTGTTCTATCTGAAACAGAAATTGCTTGGTCTCCATTAGGATAGCTCTGATTCATTATGTGTGGGGTGCTGGAGATGACTCTAGACTAAGCAACTTTTTGTTCTGCTGTGCATGGTGATCCAGGAGCCGGGCATCAGGCAGAACCAGAGTAGAAAATAAACAGCATCAAAGCAATAGAAGAGCTCGGGACAGAAACACCAACAAAGAGCCCTCCCTAATAGATATGGATTTGACCACAGAAGAAGTAGATTGGGAGGGAAAATATAAAATATTTATTATTTATCTGAATGTGAACATTAACTGACACAGAGATCTAAATTAATCAATAAAGAAGAAACCAATTTTAATCATTGAAAGAAATAAGAAATATTGCCCAAGGAATGGCATAAAAAGAAAAGTCCAGTTCCGAAATTCAAATTTTGTTTTCATTAATTGTGTTATTTTAAAATTACAAATGATACATAAACTTTTGCACCATTTGTAACACTAAAATAATAAATAGGTTAATTATAAAACAGTTATTTTGTTCAATCTTTTCCTATACTCCCCATTTCTTTTTTCTCTGATGTGTCCAACATTATCAGCCGAGTTTATATCCTTCACTTTATATATATATACATATATAAAATATATACACATCTTTATTTACAAACATTTATATATGTATAATACATAATACACACATGTAATAAAACACATACATACATAATATCCTGATATATATCATAATACATAGGTCATACACCTGCATGTGTGTACATTTCATTCTATTATGTGTGTACCTATATAAATATGTTTAATAGGTTTTTGAAGTGCAATCTTTTTCCCCTTTTGTTTGCCTCCTCAGGTTATATACTTCCAAATTCTAATCATGTCATCACTACCAGTTTACAGGATTTGCAGAAACACATTTTACAAGCACTGAAATTGATATATAATATTTGTTTCTTGATCATTTTATTTATCATGCAATAAACCCTGTGTTGATGAGAAAGGGCTACTGAAGCATCTTAGTGAGTGCAGCTATGTACAGAAGGTCTTTGACCATGATTGTCATCTTTGTTTCTTATTTAACTTATGGAAATTGCTATACCCCTTTCTAAACTGGTATAGCTCATAATTTATTTAATTGATTATATAATATAAACATTTAGGTTGATTATTTTTAAATACTATCCTTTTACTCTGCAAACTCAGGTTCTCTCATATTGGTGTGTTTATGTCTGTAGGCTAGATCTCTTGTGAGAAATTCTCATGACACAGTGATTAAGAGCTTGGTTGTTAACGGAAAGTTCAGTGGTTCAAGTTCAAAAGTCACTTCGTGGGGAAAAGATGTGTCAGTCTGCTTCCTTAAAGATTTATAGCCTCGGAAACTTTGTGAGTAATTAAGTAGGACTGTGTCTCACAGGGCGGCTGTGAGTCAAAATTGAGTTGGTGTTAGTTTCGTGTGTTCCCAGTAGTGGGGCTGTGAGTTTCAAGGTTGCATTTATTTTAAATTTCAATATATTGTACCAAATAACTTTTTCAAAGAGTCTTAATAGTTCAAAATTAATAATTATAATAATTAAAAATGAAATTCCAAAGCCTGTATCGGATGATAGAAATGTTTTTCACTGTATCCTTTCCTACATATGAAGGTGCTTCTTTTTACAAATAGCATGTGAAAAATGGATATTATTTTGGTATTTCTATTTCTTTATTGATGAGTGAGCTTTTTAAATATATGTATTGATCCCTTGAATTATCCTATATTATTATTTGTCCATTTTTAGATTTCGATGCTTCTGTTTTTTCCTGTCAAAATCACTCTCAAAATTACCTAGGCACTGGTTAAATATGCACTAACTGCAATGAGCTCTGGTGATGTAATTGGCTAGTTACTCACAGGGCTACCAGTTAGGAGATAACCAGCCCCTCTGAGGAAGAAAGTTAGAGCTTTCTACTCCCTGAAAGGGTTTGAATTTCAAAAACCCATAGGCGCCCTTCTACTCTACCCTGAAGGGTCACTGTGAGTCAGAATGAATCAACTACCTGGCAGTAAATGAGACACTATATTCGATTTGGATTTGCATTTTCATAAGTTCCCAGTTTTACCAAGAAAGGGAAAAATGGGAGAGCCAAACACTAGATAAAGCCTGAATCCTCAGAATTATAAATAACTTCCACAGTAAAGCAATAAAAAAAGATATACAATCCAATAAAATATGGCCTAGGAACTCAAGAGATACTTTTCTAAAGAAGACATGTAAACTCCAATAGATATATGTAAAGAGTATAAATATATCCTGTTTAGCAATAGAGGAATAGATCGTAATGGATCCACTTACAAGATAAAAGTGTTTTATAAAATCCTGCCTGGAGAACATTTAGAATGGAGGCTGAAACTGCATCTAAGCATGCTACCTTTGAATTTCCAAAACATTGGTGTTTTATATAACCATTAATTAATGGAAAAAAACTTTTGTGTATGGTTTATAGAGTCATGTGTGGAGTCATAGGTCACTTGTTGAACTACTCATTAGAATAAGGGCAGAAAGTGGGGCTTAAGCTTTGAAAAGAGAACATGAGACGTCCTCGGCAGGCTGACTTGTGTTTGAATCACAGCACTTGAGCTTCAGAGTAAAATGATCATCAACACGTTTTACATCCTTGTAGAGCCTGCCTTTTGATACTTTTCAGGCTGCAGGAGATCTAATCTCATCAGCATACATATCTTACCAAGCATACTGAATATGATCAATTAATTCTAATTGTTGGGGAATAAGCACCATAATTTTCAAATATTTCTTTTAATTTATAGTTTAATGCCACGCAGAACCATTCTACAAAAGCAAGATATTTTTTTTGCCCCAATCTCGCAAAAAGGAACATTAGAGAGAAAGAACCCTTGAAGGACAAGATTGAGTATAGAGGGAATCAAGAAGCTTTCATCAGGACTGAGCCATTAAAATCTCAGACAAGGAAAATACTCCCAACCTACAACCTACTGAGAAAGTCCACATTCACAAAATAGAATAGCTAGCTTTCTAACAGGAAAGTGAAGAAAAATGGTCAAAGAGAAAAGCAACAACTGAACTGCTCAAAGTCTGAAATAATAAAAGAAGATGGAGTTGCTGTCATTCCTGTCTTTTTATTTGGCCATTTTGCTTTATTTCATAAAACATGTATGTTTTTCTTGCTGCATGCAGTTATTCTTTCCATTGGTTATTTTTCCAGGTAAAGTCCACTAGATAAATGATTGCTACTGATTTTATTTATATGAACAAAATGAGTTACAAAAATATTAAGAAAGTTCACAAAATGATAGGATTTGTGGATGACAGCTATCCGCTCAGTTAAACTGAATCTCAATCCAAAGTTAAATTCTGATTTACTGAACAGCATCCAAACCTAAACCATATTTTAAAAAGACAGCACAATAATAAAATCTAGGATATAGTATTTTTTTTCTTCAGAGACCATTTGCATTTTTAATCATCACTTAAAATCAAGTATTATCAGACAATTTATAAGCATCTAACAAAACTGAGAAAGAAATTAAAAATGATCTCTGAGAATCAAAATAAGTATTATAAGTCAGTTATGTTAGTCAGGCCGATGTCACCCAATTTAGTAATTCAGGGTGTGACCACCTCCCTGCCCTACTCCACCCCCCCTGTCTGCACACAAGGAGTTGAAAGGCATGCCTCTCCCTGAACAGGGATCATCTATCTTAAATTCCCCATGTTTCCAACTCCAGTGTGCATCTCCTGGTCTAGTTGTATTTGTCTGGTAGAATTGGGACCATGATAGTGAGTGGGAGGAAGCATTTCAGAACTAGAAGAAAGTTGTATATTTCATTGTTACTATAGTTTACCATGGCTGGCTCAGCTCCTTGCTGCAAAATATATACCGTTAAATGCATTTTGCAACCCACTATGCTTTTGTAAGCAAAGTATATTGAACATAATGATATCTTTGATGATTTGGGATTGCACACGATGTAGAGCCTTCAACTTGAGCATTAATATTTATAATTCTAGTTCCATTTTACTGAAAATATAATTATGTCCAAAATGACAGACCACAGAGGAAAGGAATATTTTGACCATTTTAAATATTTAAATTCAAAGCCCTAGGTCAGATGTTTCTACACATGATCTCACTCATTCTCTATAATACTACTAGGATATATGTATATATGGTATATGTATATAATATTACTAGGATATATGTTATCCCCCCTTTGTCTATGAAAGAAAATGAGCATAGGGGGTTAGTAACATATATTCCAACTAATTTTTAGCTAAAAAGATTCTGTATTTGTTCACTGTATCACACCTTCCTCTTTAAAATGATCCTCAGACCATGAAAGTGATTTCACTGTGACTCATTCTAGATGGCATTGAGATATATAGAAAGATAAATATCTGATACTTTTCTACTCTTAGAATGGTGACCTAAAGACTAGTTTCACAAATGTTTCATTCATAATGAGAGCAATTTAACATTAAACAAACTTGAGATGGAGTCTTACCCCATGGTGATGAGCACATACTCTGAATCAGGTGATATAAAAGTACTTCAGGAAAATTGAGAAGAAAATACTTCAGGAAACATGCTAGACAGGATTCTATAGAAAAACAAAAACCAGGACACATATGATTAGATAGCTAGATGATGATAGATAGATGACAGATAGATTGTAAATGATAGATAGATAGATAGATAGAGAGATAGATAGGTGATAGATACATAGATGATAGATACATGATAGATACATGATAGATTAGATAGATAGATAGATGATGATAGATAGATAGATAGATAGATAGATAGATAGATAGATAGATGATAGATAGATTCCACCAGCAGAACAGAGAGCTCAGTTCAACTCAATTCTATAAAACAGTCAATATACTGGAAGTACTTTGTCTCATGAAGGCTGCTGGGTCCAAGGTCCTAAAAGCAGACCACTGAGTCTTCTGTAGCGCAATGCCAGTAGTTAGGCCACAGACAGCAAACATCAGCGTGGGTCAGCAATGATCACTCAGATGACAGGATCCTACAGTCCCCAACTCATGCTATCCATACACTCACAGTATGTCAAAGCAGTTCTCAAAGGAACCTTAAGCTATAGGGACATGGTTCGTGGGTTTGGTGTCCCACAGTTAGCGTAGCTCACACGTTGAGACAAAAGACTAGCTAAGGTAGGCACAGACTGGTCTGATCACCAGAGAGCAAATGATGGAAAGGCAAAGCTCGTTGGGCCATTATCTCTTTGGCCTTCAACTAAACTGTGGACTTATTAATCCCACATGTTCCTATTGTCCAGGCTGGCATAATAAGCCTCTCTATCACAAAAATAAGAATTGTTTCCAAAGACTTGAAGAGAAGTTGTGTAGAATAAGGCGTCTATTTGAATGTTTCAATTGCATAGGCTTGATTTGTAGGTGACATCAAGTTGTTTCCAACCCATATTGACCCTATAAACAACAGAACAAAATTCTACCAGGTTTTATCCCCACTCACGTTTGTTCTTATGCTTGAGCTCAGTATTGCAGCCATTATGTTATTCTCTTTAGGTGAGCTGCTTTCTCCTTCACAGCCCTTCTGCTATGATCTGGTGGCATAGAGATTGAAAGCTTGGCTGCCATCCCTCAGCTCTGCAATTTAAAAGCACTAGCAACTCTGAGGAAGAAAGACCAGGCATCTTACTCCCTTGAACAGTCTCAGAAGTGAGTTCTTCTCTACAAAGATGGTGTTCAATTCCAGGGACAATTCTGTCCCAATAACATGTCCAAAGTACTTGAGAAGATGTCTTGCTATCCTTGTTTCTAAGGAGAATTTATTTGTACATCTAAGCCACTTTAGTTTGTTCTTTGGGGAGTTTGTGGTCCATTCACTATTCTTCACCAGCACTATAATTCAGATGCATCAATTATTTCTTTGTTTTCTTTATTCTGTGTTTATCTTTCAGATGTGTATGAGAAGATTGAAAATGCCATGGATTGAGTCAGACACATCTTTTTTTCTTCAAAACTTTAAAAGTATTTATGCAGCAGATTTACTGAATGTCATGCATAATTTGATCTGTTTTTTGGTGCTTCCATGAGCATTGATTGTGGCTTCAAACAAGACAAAAATCTTTGACAACTTCAATTCTTTTATCATGATGCCAACTATTGTTTACATTGTGAAGATTTTAGTCTGATTTCTATCAAGTTGTAATCCATATTGAAGGATATAATCCTTGAGCTTCATCAGCAAATACTTAAAGTCCTCATTTTCAGAAAGCAAGATTGTGTCTTTTGCATATCACAGGTTGCTAATAAGCTTTCCTCCAAACCAATGGTCCATTCTACATATATTCTGCTTCACTGAGCATTTCCCCAGCATACAAATTGAGTAAATGTGGTAAGAGGACACAATCCTGATGCACAGCTTTCTTGATTTTCAGTCATGCGAAATATCACATTTCTCTTCAAACAACTTCCTCTTGATCAGTGTAGAGCTTCCACGGGAGTACAATGAAATGTTCTAGAATTCCCATTCTTCTCAAGTCTAATGATAGTTTGTAATGGTGCACACAGTCAAATGCCTTTGCATCATCAATAAAATGAAAGTAGAGCCTTGTTTTTGACTATTGCTTTCAGCATAGTGTAGCTTTCTTACTTCAGTACCATGGGTTCTGGAAATACATGAATATCGACTAGGTATTTTTGATACAGTGACTATGTAATCTTTCAATCTTCTTTTGATGCTTCCTGTTTCATCAATATTCTTCCCATAGACTCTTCATATGGAAACTCAAGAGTTGAATTTTCCTCCATTCTTTAATTTTAAGATATGCTTAATATATTCTTCCATTTTGATTTTCCAAATCTAGGGCTTTGTACAATTTATTCTAATATTATATTTTGTCTTCTCGAGGTGTGCTTTGACATTTTTGTCCAGTTATTTTTTCACCATTTCTTCCATTTGCCTAAACTACTCTATGATTAATGCAAATTTCAGGGGTTCTTCTAACATTGACCATTTTCCCCTTTCCTATCTATTTAATAGCTTTTTATTTACTTGAAGTAAGTAAAAGCTCTTGATGCTATGTCAAAACTCATCCCATCTTCTGTCATTAGTGTGCAAAGCCTCACATCTGTTCTAAAATTTCAACTTATGACATATTCAAGGTCACATTTAAAACAGATGTTTTAAAACTTCAATTGTGACATATCCAAGGTCATATTTTGGCTCTGATGGAATTGTTTTAAATTTCTTCAGCTTCATCTTAAACTCATATATGTGCAATTGAAAATCTATTGCATTCTCCATTGTCTCTTGCCCTATATATAGTCTATTGATTTCTGTGTGTTCTATGTGGAGAAGTCCATGTATATAGTCACCATTTGTGTTGTTGAGAAGAGTTGTTTGCCAAGAAGATGTTTATGGTATTGCAAAAGTGTGCCAATGATAGATTCTGCTGCTGTTCTTCCTTCTCAGTTTCAAACTTTTATTTTCCAAATTATGAATTATAAATCTTGATTGCATTTTTGAACCATTACATACAGAAGATATTGGTAAAATACTTCGACTTCAATTTCACTAATCTTAGTGGCTTATGCCTACATTTGAATAAGTTGTATTGACTGAATTCCCTTGCGTTCAGACAGATACAACTCTATCACAGACAGGAACTCAACTTAAGATAAATTTTGAAATGCCCTCTTGTATAATTAATATGAAACTATTCCTCTGGCATCTGTTTTATGTTACATTGTAAGTGAGACTGATTAAAAATAGCTAATACCAGTCTCTTTCCGCTAATTAATACCAAAGACACTAATCTCTGTGTGTTGTATTTCATTTTGACAACTTCCAATTTTCCTAGATACATAAATCATACTTTCCAAATTCCAAT
This sequence comes from Nesogale talazaci, assembly GCA_004026705.1. NCBI lineage: Eukaryota > Metazoa > Chordata > Mammalia > Afrosoricida > Tenrecidae > Nesogale > Nesogale talazaci. The sequence continues at coordinate 212,226 of PVJH01000395.1, read as the reverse complement.
TATTCAAAGATATTTGTAGCATCAGGAAATGAAGACTACAAAGGTTATACTCCTACAGGCTTAATCCCACCCACATCACTATGATAGCATCTATTCTGAAAAGAAGACAGCCCTTCCTCGGTCTTATTTGAGTACCTCATCTTCTGGCACTCTTTATGAGAAAGTTATGCTGCTATTCATGTTATGCTCACAATCTGATAATATTCTGATGCACTTTATAGGGTTCTCTTTTGCTACTTTCTCAGAAAGTGACATTCTAGTCCTTTCTCAAACTCTGAAAACTCTGCTGAAATCTCATGACTTTGGGTTATTTTTCTGGTAATCTAGTAGATATTCTAGCTTCAGCAGCACAGCGACACAAAATCCACCACAGTAGGAGATATTGTCAGAGAAGGGTTAATTAGTTGATAAAACACAAGAAATATTTACTCAGAGTAAAAGAATAATGTTCAGAGAAGCAGACCAGCCCAAATGAGGGCAAACTCCCCCAAGTGATACAAAATTTTAATTTTCTAGAATATCCTTAGTGTGTTACTTGGTGATGCTGTGGACTGAGAGACAATTAGCCACAAGGTCAGCAGTTCAAAATCACCAGCTGGGAAAATATGATGATTTCTACTACCCTAAATTTGGGAGCCTTGGAAACTAACAAGAGCAGTTCTACTCTAAATTATAAAGTCCTTCTGAGTCAAAATTGACTTGATTATATTGAATTTCATTTGGTATATAGAAAAGTTACTTAATGAATTAAAGATCCCTGGTGGTGTAGTGGATTAAACAGTACATGCATTGGGTTGCTTGACTTAAGATCAGTGATTCAAACCCATTAGGAACTCTGAATGAGAAGGTAGGAGCTTTCTGCTAGGGGAAAGATTTACAGCCTCTGACGTTCTAGGGAGTAGTTCTACTCTGCCCAGTAGAGTCACTATGCCAGAATTAACTAGATGTTTGCCACAGTGAAACATGACTAGGGTTTGACTCTAGCCCCACCACTGTCTGCCACTGTCTCTACCTGAGCAGCTGCCATGACAGTTGGCACTGGCACAGGCACATTATCTCACAGGAGTTGCAGTTTGCTTCTAGTAAGGGGCAGAGATTGAACCCTTGCAGTCCCATGCTCAGGGATCAGGGCTCAGCTGTGAAGTTACTTGGGCTTCTCCTGCTTCTCTCTATTCCCCCATGGTTTTGGCAGGCTTGGTTCCTTGGTGTTAATTCCTAGTCTTTTCCAGTTTTCTCACAGGCCAGACCACTTCCCTTAGTCTAGGGCAATTACGCCTGTTTCACCCAGGTGGGAGAGACCCACCTACAGTGTAGCTCAAGGCAGAAGAACCCACTCACCCTCCACTTGGGTACTTTCTGCCCAATTTCTAACAGGGGCATTCCAGCCTGTGTGGTTGGGAGAGTTCTTAAATGCCCTCTGGGTGTCCATCTTCCTCCAATCTTCCTACTGCCTGCCTTGTGCCTGGAGCAGTCTAGGATGGTTCCAATGGGGCTGGCTTGAGTTCTAAGCTACCGAAGGAACCACTGCCAAGCCTCCTTGGTGATCTGTCTGATTGGGCAGTTCTGTCCACATTCATGATGCTCTACTCAGGATTTCGTAGCCCACTAGCCTTCCATCGTGCTCGCCTTTCAGTGGACACCCCCACACACACCCTGCAGTGCCCATGGCGGCACCATCCTGGTTCTTGGTGAGATTGTGCAGCGCAGCATCATACTTCTGGGGCCACAACAATCCAACCAGTAGTCTCAATCCATCTTGACCTCCAGATACTGGTTCACTAGGGAAAGAGTAAAGTCATAAGAGAATAAAGTGTTAGGCTAATACCATAGCGAAATTAGTCACAGGAAGTTGGAAGACACATTCCTATAAGTCTCCCAGAAAGAGCCAGTGCTTTTTGAGTCCCTGTAAGATGACACCTGTTTCCTCAAAAGGAATGCAATGCAAATAGCAATCAACCCCAACAACCTCAATGAAAAGACAGGAGAAATTAAAGGCAATGGCAGAAAATGCTCTAAATGAATCTAACGACATGCATACAAAAAGCAGACATTGACATGAAAGAAATTTTAAGAATGATGCTTGGAGTCATACAGGATATGACAGAAGCATACAGAAAAAGGATGATTTGATACACGAGTCAAAGTTCATACACAAAAGGGAAGTACACGAGCTTAGGGACGAGATAACAAAAAGCAACAGCACACTCCCAGACTTTGCGAATCGACTGGAGAAAGCTAGGAACGAGATAACAAAAAGGCAACAGTACACTCCCAGACTTTGCGAATCGACTGGAGGAAGCTGAAAACGGTGTCAGTGACCTAGAGGATAGCCAAATGGAATTTAACTTATGTGAAAAAAATCTAATAAGATTATCAGAGAAACTGAAGAAAAGTAAGAGATATGTGTGATGCTATGAAGAAGAATAACATCAGAATTATTGGTCAAACAGAGGAAGACATATCAAAGAAGTCATCTGCAACAATAGTCAAAGAATTCCTGGAGGAAAACTTCCCTAGCTTAAGGAATGAAAACCAGGCAACCATTCAGGAACCTGAAAGAACACCAGCTAGACTGAACCCCAAGAAGAAGTCACCAAGACACATAATAGTTAAAGTATCCAATCTTGAAGAAAAGGAGAAAATCATGAGAGCAGTTAGGGAAAAATAAAACAATCAAATATAAAGCTTCCCAAATAAGAATATGCTCAGAATTATCAGCAGACACAATGAAGAAGAGGAGAGAGTGAAGGGATTGTATCGGAGTTACATTAAACTTCTATTGTGCATTGGGTTGAACTAACAGTTTTACTATATTAAATCTTCTGATCACAAACACGAGATATTCTTCCATTTGTTGAAGTCACTCTTGTTTCCTTGAAATAGTATTCTGTAATTTTCGTCATATAGATTTTTAGTTCTTTTACTCAGTTATATCCCTAGATATTTCCATTTGTACTTGGCTATTGTGAGGAGTACCTCTTGTTTATCTCCCCTCTCTTGTGGTCTAATCTAATGTGTATAGTATTTGAATAGACTTATCATTGTTGAGCTTGTATCCTGCCACTCTGCCATACTCCTCTATTGTTTCAGTGCTCCTTTTGTGGAACTTTTGGGATTTTCCATATATAAAATCGTATCGTCTGCGAATAATGATAGTTTTATCTCTTCCTTTTCTGGGAAATATCTTCGATGTATTTTCATTGCCTTATGCTGTTAGCTGAAACCTCCATTATGATATTAAAGAATAGTGGGGACAAATGGCATCCTCTTCAGGTCCCCTTTTTCAGTGGGATTGTGTTCATTTTTTCTCTATTGACTATCACATTGGCTATTGGTTTTTCATATATAGCTTATTCTATCTTGAGAGATCTTTCATCTATTCCTATCATATAGAGTGTATAAAACAGGAACTGGTATGTGATGTTGTTGAATGCTTTTTCCATATCATTGATATTATCATGTGGTTCTTAGAGTTTTTTTTTCATGGCAATGTGGCGAATGATACTAATGGTCTTTTATATGTTGAACCATCCCTGGGTGAGGTTGTTCTATGTGATGTTCTCTTATTAATGCTTGATGAGTGCTGTTCTTCTGGCCATACTGGGTCAGCAAGGATTTTTTGTAGGGCTGGCTTTCTTCTAAAGTATTCTGTTGAGTTTTTCCCTGTCTAAGAATAGTCTTACTTCTCCATCTATCTTGAAAAATAATTTGGTTGGGTAGAGTATTCTTGAGTTTGTGTTATTTTCCTTCAATTTTTGGAATATATTACCCTCGTACTTCTTCAAACAAATGGGAAAAAATGATTACCAACTTCATATGGAAAGAAAGAACCCCAGAATTATCAGACAACTTCTCAAGAAGAAGGACACCATGGGAAGGCTTGCTTTACCTGACTTAGCAAATACTATACAGCAACAGTGGTCAAAATAGCATGGTATTGGCATAATGATAGATAGTCAGACCAACGAAAAAGAACTGAAAACTCAGAAATAAAAACACCAGCATCCAGACAACTGATCTTTGATAAGGTCAAAAAATCAAATGGGAAGCAGATGCCCATTTCAACAATTAGTGCTGTAAAAGTGGATATCTACCAGTAGAAAAATGAAATAAGACCCTTACCTCACTCCATGCTCTAGAACAAACTAAGAACTTTGGCACAGGGATTACATAGGATATTAGAAATAGGGAATGACCCAAACACAAAGGAGGCCCAAATAGACAAGTGAGATATACTAAAGATAAAACACCTGTGTACATCAAAAGAATTCACCAAGAGAGTAATAAGAGAGCCCACAGAGAAATGCAAATAAAAACAACAATGAGGTAGCACCTAACATCCTCCAGGATAGCCCAATTCATAAAATCAGAAAGCAAAAAGTGTTGGAGGGGCTGTGGGGAGACAGAAATTCTTATCCACTGCTGGTGGACCTGGAGATATGTACAGCCACGATGGAAATAGATTTGGTGATATCTAAAACAGATGGAAATTGAGCTACCATATGACCCAGCATCCCCCCTATTGGGCAGGTACCCAGAAGAGGCAAGTAGCAAACTGCAACCAGACATATGTGCTCCAATATTCATCGCAGCACAATTCACAATTGCAAGGAGTTGGGAAAGCCCAAATTTCCATCAACTGAGGAAAGGATTAAAAAACTATGGTAAATACATACAATGGAGTACTATGCATCACTGAAAAACAGTGATGAATGCATGAAGCACATCACCCAATGGGAAAACTGGAGGAAATTATGCTAATTGAAGTAAGCCAAATGCAAAAGAACATGTCAAAATGACTCCATTGAGGTAAGCCTTAAAAAAGGGATATAGGGGTATAGGGAATAAAGCTACTATATAGAGAAATTCCCTGGGGGAAGCCAAGGTAGGATAGCAGGGGTCAGACCAAATCCAGGGCTACTTATAGTAGCCAACTGCAGTGGTGGTGATGGGGGGATGGTGACATGTAGAGAGGAAATTGCATACTAACCCACCCAGGGGGAGCTTGTTGTTTATTATCTCCAAAGGGAAAGAGGGACCAAACTTAGACCTGGTGTTCCAGGATGTGAATGCAGCATGACAGCCTGGAACAGGGAACCAGTGGAGGGGTCTGAGGGTCCAACTCCAATCCCACCTACATAGACAGCTAAATCTCAACCCAGGGTAGTTTGCTTTGGAGGTCAGCACTGAATCTGCAGCTTGGGGAGACATGCCTGATCAGAGCACATGAGAACACAAGAAGGGTGAGGATGAGAAAATGTAGTGCATCCTGACCCACTGAGCCTTGAGGACAATATTTCCACTCAGAAAAGCCAATGCACAGAGAGCACCATGTGACCACCCCACTATGAATTACAGCATCCCTCACTGACATAAGGCCCTACTGGGACAACAATGGAGAAACCGGGTCAGGATTGTACCCTTTCTGACCCAACCACACCATGGCAAAACATTAAGAGTATGCAGCAGAGCATGGCATTCCCAAGGGAATGTCAAGGATATACTTTGGGGCCAAGGTGTGGCACCCCATCATACTCAACTGGGGGACATTCCTTAAAGTCAACAAACAGACCCTGAACTATTTACAGGCCTTTATTTTGAACTATTTACAGGCCTATATATATATATATTGTTTTGTTATCATTCTTTTATTTTTTTGATTGCTTCATCTTAAGATGCCTGTTTTTTTTCTAGTACTTATTTTCTACAAGTCTATCTAGATAAGATAGGCTGAATTAACAGGCTGAAGGAGAAAATAACAGGACTGAAGTATCCCGGGAGGGGAGGGGCGCATAGGGGATGGGGAGAAAGGGGAAAGGAGGTGATATTGACCAACCCAGGGATAAGGCAACAAGAAGTGATTCAAAATCAGTGACAAGGTGGTTGTGAGAGGCCTGATAGGGATTGAGCAAGAGTAATGTAATAGAGAGAAAATACTGAAACCCCAGTGGAGGGTAAGCATTATAGTGGGACAAGAGCCAAGTAAAAGGAAATAGAGGAAAGAACTGGAGGTAAAGGTATTTATAGAGGTTTAAATACAGGCATGTACATAGGGGAATATATTTATATAATGACAAATACAGGCATGTACATAGGGGAATTGTGTTAGTCCGGGTAGACTAGAGGAACAAATTTCAGAGACACAGATATCGATATAAGGAAAGGGTTTATATGCAAAAGAAATGGGACATGGAGAAAGCATCCCAGCCCAGTCCAGTCCAAAGTCATAAGTTCGATATTAACTCATATGCCCGAAATCAGTCTATAAAGTATTCTTCCTACTCACAAAATAACAGGTCAGTGGGTGCGGAATCCCAGGGCTGGCAGGGCACCTCGCTTCCAGGGCTCAGGGTCCATCAAGAGCAGAAGCAACTCATCGCTGACATAGGTCTCCATCTGGCCCCCCAGCTTTAGAGGTCTGGTTCCATCAGGGCAAAGCTGTGTGATCTCTCTGCCGGCTCCCCCAGCTTCTCGAACACTGCCAGCTTGTCTTGTCCATGATTCATTGTCTCTGAGACTAATTCCCAACAACTGGGAGAGATAGCTTCTCATCTTTACGAGGGAAACATTGCGAAATTTCCCAGGAGTCTCAGGTGAAAACCATGCCCACACAGAGTCCTCATTGGCTACTCAATGGCTATCTCCAGATTAACAGGCTAGACTCCACCCCTACATTTCAATCATAAAATTAATAGAAGCACATGACTGCCACAGGAATATATTTATATAATGATGATGGGGAAATAGATCTCTGTGCATACACTTATAGGGTTTGTTTTGAGACAGCAGATGGGCATTGTACCTCTACTCAAGTACTTCCTCAATGCAAGAACACTTTATTCTATTAAATTGGCATTCCATGATGCTCACCGTCCCAGTATGATCACTGAAGACAAATGTGTGCATAAGCATAAGTGGTGAAGAAAGCTGATGGTGTCCAGATATCAAAAGATGTAGCATCTGTGGTATTAAAGGATTGAAAGTACACAAGCAGCCATCTAGCTCAGAAGCAAAAAAGCTCACATGGAAGAAGTACACCAGCTTTTTTTACTATGAGGTATCAAAGGGATCAGTAATAATGCTTCAAGAACTAAAAAAAACATATCACTGCATGCCCACCTTCCTGATATGATTGCTGAGGACAAATGTGTGCATATGCAAATATGGTGAAGTAAGCTGAAGGTGCCCGGATATCAAAAGATATAGCATCTGGGGTCTTAAAGTCTTGAAAGTAATCAAGCGACCATCTAGCTCAGAAGCAACAAAGCCACATGGATGAAGCACACCAGCTTGTGCAACAACGAGATGTCGAAGAGATCAGGTATCAGACATCAAAGAAATAAAAAGTATATCATTATAAATGAGGGGGAGTGCAGATTGGGGACCCAAAGCGCATCAATAGGTAAAGCAACAGCCCTTTCCAGAGGTGTTGTAGGGAAGAGATGAGCCAGTCAAAGTACAGTGTATCAGCAATAAAATATGCAACTGTTCTCTAGTTCTTAAATGCTTCCTCGCACCCACTATCATGATCCCAATTCAACCTTACAAATCCAGCTAGACCAGGTGACGTACACTGGAGCTGGTCACAGGGGTAATTCAGGACAGATGATTCCTTCAGGACCAGGGGTGAAAATGGTTATGCCAGGAGGGTGAAGGGAAGGTGGATTAGAAAGGTGGAACCAATTGCAGGGATCTACATATGACCTTCTCGTTGGGGTACAGGCAATGTGGTAGTGAGTGAAGGGACACATCAGTGTATGATGACAAAGTAATGACAATTTTTTAATTGTTAAGGGTTCATGGGGAAAGGGAGTGGGGAGGGAGGGGAAATATGCATAGCTAGTTCTGGAGCCCTAGGATGAAGGAGGATGTTTCAAGAATAATGATGGCAACAAATGTGCAAATGTGGTCTAGATACAATTATTATATGTATTGATGGTGATAGTAGTTGCATGAGTCCCTAATAAAATTATATATATATATATAAGTATATACATACAGTATATATAAGTATATGTGCATGTATATATACACAGTATATATATAAACAAGTGTAGCAGCAGCCATTTCCTTTCCGCTTTTAGAAGGACACTTCCAGTAAGGTTACATCCCATGGTTACTGTGGCTTAGCTGTTGGCTTACCTTGTTGACATGGGCAAAAAGCTAGCTCGACATTTTCCATCGATCTCCTTCACTTTCTCTGACTTTTGAGACAAGTACATATTTAGCACTGTAATGACCCTTTATTACAGCCTATCCTGCAAGAAACTCCTTATTAAAACTGGAAGCTTTGAGGTAGTGAGAGACTCATGCCGCTTCCTCTTCATCATTTTATGTTTCAGTTAAACCTAGACGTTTCCATTTGATCAGCTCTACACATATCACACTTCCGTCTTTCCTCCCCTCTTTTCTGACTTCAGGCTGCAGTTCTAGGACACAGATCCAGAATCAGCCAACATGCGTAGGCTGTCCAAGTAAAATCCCAGTATTAAGACACATTTATAATCATATATTATGTACACATATAACACACATTCGGATCAAGACTTCAATGTTATAAAAGAGAAAGATTTAAGTGAGCTGAGAGCTCTTTTGCTTTTGATTAATTGAGGGTGTGCCCTGCATTCCAATGAAAGGTATCATTTGACCAGGAGTATATAAAAACGCACATAATAATAAACTCTCTATGATGGGGTTCAAAAGTAAGGGCTTCAGTGCCATTACAGTCTATAGAAAGAAAAGTAGACATTACAGTTGATGGCAAGGTAATATATTTCCTTCTATTGCTTGTAAATGAGTAGCTCGCATATATTTTTCTTTGTTTTATTCTAAGATATATATGTTTTGTGGTACACACAAATTCACCACTAAAACATCAATGAATATATTGATTAAATTATACAATTGATGCCAATCTAGCTGCACATAAGTGGGAACTTTATTTCAAGTATTTCTGTGGAAATAGCAACAAAAATTGCTTTGATTACTAGAAGCACAGTTAAAGTTCCAGCTGGTGCTAGGGGGAGTGGCTCAGCACTAAGCGTATCTTTTTCATTGTCAAAATGATAAATACATTTTCCCTTGAAAGTCTGTGAGCACACACACACACACACACACACACAAACACCAATACCATGCAATGTCTCCAGTATCAAATCCTTCTCACTAGCAAAAGCAGACTTCAACCTGTTGGAAACCATAGATCATTGCATCACCATATTTTTTTTCAAATAAAATACACAGTGTCATTATTACATACCTATTTTCTATGTCAAGTTGCACAGCTTCTTCCTCAAATAGATTACCATGTGCATAAGTACATGCTGTGATGTGCTGTCTTGGCACAGATGCTGGCCAGGTAACAGAATTAACTTGTGGAATTAGCTCAGGAATTGAATTTTCTGAGGAAAACTTATCAGAGCTTCAAGATACTCACAGAGCAGAGATTATGGAGACTTCTCAGCAGATGACTATTTTTTTAAAAAGTGGTATACAGAAGGTTAGTTCTCTACATCAGCTCTTTACATCTGCTCTATTATTATATTTTCTCTTTCATATTTCATTTGGCTTTTCCTACAAGTATGTGTTTTATGCCCAATTCTTTACAACTTATGACTCCTGCCATAAAACATTTATCTTCATGAAACCTTCCAGTCTTTAATTTGAATAATTCTTAAGTCTGGCAATATTGAGATGAACTCTTCTCTCTGTACTGTCAGTATGACCACAGTTTACTAAGTATAATAGATGAACTGATTTTATTGTCTTGTTTGTCTGAAGCACTTTATTTTGCAAAGAACTTGGTGATCACATTCATACAAATAATTCGCCCCCCCAGGTCTTCTCTCCCTCTTTTATCAGTCTACTCATTCTTTCTCTTCATGTTTAATCATTTGTATGACACCATGACTAAGTTGTGCAGACACTTTCTCTCTATTGTTGCTATGTTCTCAAGTAGAACTTTATAGAAAAGAGAACATAATTACTCAACAAATAGTAAAGCAACCATTTATACCATCCTTCAGGTTTAATGCACTCCCTGGTTGTTGTTGTTTTTTCTTTTAATGGAACTATTTACCTTCTGCGGAGCCTTGGTGAGCCAGTCGGGCCACAGTGCAGCCGAGATTGATAGTGCCAACCCGCCAGCTGCTCTGCAGAAGAATGGTGTGACTGTCCAGCTCTGGGAGCCCATGGGTTCACAGAACCCAGGGAGCATTTCTACTCTGTCATAGGGTTGCTATGGGTAGGAATCAACTCAGTGGAAGTGGGCTTCTGTTTTCTTGGGTTATCTACTTTCTTAATTCTATGTGATATTGTTGTAATTTAAAAAAATACATACTCAGTATGCAACTATGATCACTTCACATTTGAAATGGGTAGAGTGAGGTTTTCTTCAGGTTTAATTCCCCAGTGGTTCACACAGTAGATTACATTGCGCTGACAGGAACTGAGCAGAAATCAATGAATAGATTCAGGTTTAAATGGTTGCATATTATCAGTGGCTTTTGTTCGTTGAATCCAGTGTTTGTCCCAGTGGGCAATCTCTCCTCAAGAATCAAAGGTGAATGATCAAAGGGGGTGGTTTCAAAGAAATATACCTATAATTTACCCTTGACCATAGCTATAATACAATTGTATTTAGTTGCCAGTAGGTGCTGTGTGAAGCAGGGTTGTCTAGAATAACAAAGCCAGGGACATTGATCTATGTATATGAAAAATTTCATATCAAGAAGAATCCAAAAATAATACAGCCCTATCAAGGAGGATTCATACAAAATATACAAGGATGGTTTAATATTAGAAAAAATTAATGTGATTGACCCCATAAACAAAATAAATGAGAACAACTATATAACTTTATCAATGGATGCAAAATTTTACATGGGATTTTACATCCATTTCTGAATTAAAAGATCACTCAATGGAATAGGAATATAAGGGATGTTTATCATCATACTAAAAGCCATATATGCAAAACCAATAGTCTGCATCTCACTTAATGGAGAGACACTGAAAATATTTCCTCCTTGAATGGGAAGTAGACAAGGTTACTCATTCTCACAACTCTTATTTAATATAGTCTTGGATATTTCAGTTAGAGCTATAAGATACCAATGAGATATGAAAGGTAAAACACAGGCACAGAAGAAGTAAAAATCCATCTGTAGACAACATACTCCTAGAAAACTGTTGATATTCAATTTTAAATGTTTGAACTTATGCATTTATTGGCCATTTGGATTTCCACCCTGGTGGAACTTCAGTTCAGGTATTTTGCCCACTTCCTCAGTGACCTCTTTGTTGCTTTCTTTTTTGTAGGCTAGCAGAGTATTATATATTTTAGTAATAAGATTTTATCTGATTTGTCATTGCTAAATATAACTTTCTCTAGGCTGTGGGCTCTCTTATTACTCAAGGTTTTATCTCAAGGTCTGTGATCCTCCTTGACTTTATTCTTGTGCATGGAGTGAGGTGAGGATCTTGCTTCATTTTTCCACAGGTAGAGATCCATTTTTTGGCACCATTTGTTGAAGAGGGCATCTGATTCCCATATGATATTTCTGGAACCCTCACTGAAGATCAGTTGTCTGTATGCTGATGCTTTTATTTCTGGATTTTGTGTTCTTTGCCACTGATCAGAGTATATGTGATTGTATCAATACCATGCTGCTTAGACTTCTGTGACATGATTGCTGAAGAAAAAATGGATGCATAAGCAAATGTGGTGGAGAAAGCAATGGTGCCTGGCTATCAAAAGGTATAATGTCTTGGATCTTAAAGGCTTAAAGTTAATCAAGGAGTTATCCAGCAGGGAAACAAATAAACCCACATGGAAGAAGCACACCAGTGTGTGTGATCATGAATCAGGTATCAGCTCAGGTATCAGCTATCAAAAGTTCTAAAACAATGACTGTATGGATGTGAATAAGGGGGTTTATAGTGGAGACAAAAAGTGCATCTATAGACAATTGGATATCTCATAAATGGTTACAAGGAAGGCATGATTCAACAAGGTATAGTATAGCACTGACAAATCACACTTCATTCTTCTAGTTCTTGAATGCTCCTCCTCCCCCCCCACTACTACCATGACCCAGTTCTACCTTACAAATCTGGTTAGACTGAAGAGCATATATTGGTTCAGATAAGAGCTCTCAACACATGAAATTCAGGATAGATAAAACCGCCAAGAATTGTAGTGGGAGTAACGATATCATGAGAGCATGGGGATGGGAAGGGAGGGGAAAGGGGGAAGAAGGGGGAACCTATCACATGGTTGGATATATAGCTCTTCCTCCCTGAAGTGGATGAAAAGCAGAAATGTGGGTGAAGGGAGAAAATGGATAGTGTAAGATACAAAATAATAATATATAATTGATCAAGGATTCACAAGGGTGGAGGAGGGAGGAGAAAAAGAGCTTATATCAAGGGCTCAAGTTGTAAATGTTTTAGAAATGATGATGGCAATGTATGTACACATATGCTTGATAAAATTGATGTATGGATTATTATAAGAGCTGTAGTTGCCCCAATAAACTTGTTTTAAATGTTTGAACTCTTTGGAAAATTTGGCAGTATTGCAGAAGTTAAAATCAACTTACAGAAATCAATGAGGTTATTTTACATTAAGATTAATGATATTGTAAAAATGTCAAAACATATGCCATTGACAATGCCTACATAAAAGATAAAACATGTAAAAATAAATCTTATGAGAGAAACAAAAATTATACAAGAAAAATTAGAAAACACTCCTACAAGACACCAAAAAATTACATAAACAACTTACTATGTTCCTAGAAAGGCAGACTGCTCATTGTAAAAATGTCAATATTAGCAAAAATACTTTACACATTCAAGGCAATTGTGTTTCAAATCGCACCGCAGTTGTTCAATGAATGCAAAAAATTAATTGTCCATGTTATCCAAAAAGGATAGTAACACTGGGTTTTTAAAAACCAGAACACTATTAAAAATAAAATCCAAGTAGGAGAATGTTCACTCCAAGTCTTTAAAAATCCATGTAGTCACAGAAATCAGAACAGCCTGTACCAGTACAATTATAGATATGAAGACCAATGGATTATAATTGAGAACTCAGAAATACAACCAAATGTCTATAGGCATATATTCTTAAAGGACTAATACACATTAAATAAGATGATATAGACTTTTCAATAAGTGGCATTGGAAAATCTGGATCTTAATGTGCAAAGGACTGAAACAAGATCCACACTTCACGCCTTTTACAAAAATGAATTCAAGATCAAAGACCTAAATATGAGCCACATAGCTATCAATACCATCAATGACAATATAAGGAAGAACTTAAAGACCCTAATACAAGACATAAACACACTACTGAGCATAATGAAAAGTATCCATACGATAGAAGACAAAATAAAAATGGAACCTACTGAAAAGACAACCACCTCAGAGAATCCATGTTGTGCTTGTCCTTTTGTACTTGACTTTCTTAACTTAGCATGATTTCCTTCAGATCTTCTTCATGAGTTCCTCACTACTTTTCAGCCATGCATATTATTCCATTGTATGTGTTTAATCACAGTTTTTTTTAAAATTCATTTTTCTGTTGATGGAAATTTGGACTGTTTCCAACTCCTTGTAATTGTAAATTGTGCCAGAACTGGAGCACAGAGGCTTAGTCTGTAGTTTGTTTCTTGCTATTTCTGGGTATATGTCCAATAAGACGGAGGTTGCTGTCTCACATGGTAGTGCAAATTTCATCTGTTACAGAAATCGCTAAATCAATTTCCATAGAGGCTGTATATATCCATAGGTTCACCAGCAATGGATGAGATTACATGTCTCACCACAGCCCCCTCCAACACATATTGCTTTCTGATTTTTTGAATTGGTCTATTTTTGAAGGTGTTAGGTGGTATCTCACAGTTGTTTTAATTTGCATTTCTCTTATGGCTAATGATCAGGGACATTTTATTATACATTCATTGGCCATTCAGATATCTTCCCCTGTAAAACTTCTGTTCATGTCTGTTGCCCACCTCCTCAGGGTGCAGTTATTTTTTTTCCTTTTGGAAGCTATCAGGGTATTGTAGATTTTAGTAATAAGGCCTTTGTCTGAAGTGTCATTGCTAAAGATGTTTTCCCAGTCAGTGGACTCTCTTATTATACCCTTTGTGCATTGTTTTGATGTGCATAAGTGATTTATCTTCAGTATATCCCACTTGCCAATTTGTGACTCCTCTGTTTTTGTATCCTCCCTATTTCTGAAAGCCTACATATTCCCTGTGTCAAGTTTTTCAGGTTTGTCCTGATTCCCTCACTAAAAGCCCTAACTGTTTGGGGGGGTTTGCCTCAAGGTCTGTGATCTACTGTGAGTTCATTCATGTGCATGGAGTGAGGTAATGTTATTGCTTCATTTTTCTGCAGACAGATGTCTATTTTCATGCCCCATTTATTGAAGAAGGCATCTGCTTCTCATTTGATATTTTTGGGGCACTTATCAAAAATCAGCTGACTGTATGCTGATGTTTTAATTTTTGGATCTTCGGTTCTTTTCCATTGGTCTGAATGTTTGTCATTATAACAGCACCACACTGTTTTGACTATTGTGTCCATATAATACACACCAAAGGGGCATAGGTATAAGGCTACTGTATATAAAAATTCTGGGATGAACCCAGATAATATGGCAGGGGCCAGACCATATCCAGGGCTACCTACGGTAGCAAATAAAAAGGAGGTGACGGGATGATAGCAATATGTAGTGGGGGAACAGCACACTAACCCACCCAAGGGGAGAATATTATTTATACCTACACAGGGAAAAAGAGACCATACTTAATTTACTTTAGAGGACAGCCCTGAAGCTCGGGGGAGAGGGACCTCCCAGAGCACATGGGAGCAAATGAAGGGGGAGGAAGAGAGAGTGCTTCCTGGCCCACCAAACATATCCTAACTCAGAATAACCAATGCACAGAGAGAATCAGATGACCAGATCCACTATGAGACATAAAGTCCCTTGTTGACCCATGGCTCTATGGGGGACAACACTGGAGACACAGTGTCAGGATTGCAGACATCTCTCCCTATCACACAAAGGAAAACTCTAAGTGTATGCAGCAGAGCAGCAGGGGGAGCAGAGCATGGAGTTCTCGAGGGAGTGCCAAGGACAGACTTTTAGTCTAGGGCATGAAACCCCATCAGACTTGACCAGAGGTCACTCCTAGAGGTCAATAAGCAGAACTTGAACTATTTGCAGATTTTTCTTTTTTTATTATTTTCTCTCTCTCTCTCTCTCTCTCTCTATATATATATATATAGATGATAGATAGATAGATATATAGATAGACATTGCTTTTTTTTTCTTGTTGCTTCCATCATTTTGTTTTCTTTTATTCCTTCATCTTGCTATGTCTTGTTTTTTTTGTGTGTATTATTATCTCTGAAGGTCTAGCTAGATAATATAGGCTGGATGATCAGTCTGGGGGAGAAAACAAAGGGACTCATGGTTCCAGAGGGTTACTACAGAGGGCAAGATGGGGGAAAGGAGTTTGTGTTGACCAACCCAGGGACAAGGAAGCTACAAGTAATCCATAATTAGTGGCAAGGAGGGTGTGAGAGGATTGATCAAGGATAATGTGACTGAGAGAAATTACTGACACTCAAATGAAGGCTGAGCATGATAGTGGGATAAGAGGATAGTAAAAATAAATAGAGGGAAGAACTAGTAGTTAAAGGGTATTTATAGAGTTCTAGCTGTGGGCTTGTACATAGGTAAACATATTTATATATGGTGATAGGGAAATAGATGCATGTGCATCTCTTTATTGATTCAGTATTAGGGCAGCTGGTAGACATCGAGCCTCCATTCAAGTGCTTCCTCAGTGCAAGAACACTTTGTTCTCTTAAATTGGCATTCCATGATGCTCACCTGCTGGACACGATCGCTGAAGACAAATATGCACATTACCAAATTTGGTGAAGAAAGCTCACAGTGCCTGGCTATCAAAATATATAGCATCCTGGGGACTTACAGGCTTGAAGGTAAACAAGCAACCATCCAGCACAGAAGCAACAGAGGTCCCATGGAAGAAGCGCACAAGTCTGTGTAACCATAAGTTACTGAAGGAATAAGGGATCAGGAATCAAGAACTAAAAATTATATTATTGTAAATGAGAGGTAGTGCAGTTTGGGGACCCAAAAGTCCATCTGTAGGTAACATCTATAACCCCTTACAGAGGGGTCGCAGGGAGGAGATGAACCAGTTAGGGTGCAGTGTAGCACTGATGAAGCATACAACCTTCCTCTAGTTCTTCAATGCTTCCTTCTCCCCACTATCATGATCCCAATGCTGCTTTATACATCCGACTAGATCAGAGGATGCACACTGGTACACAGATAGGAGCCATAAACATAGGACAAATGATCCCTTCAGGACCAGTGGTGAGTGGAGATACCGTGAGGATTGAGGGAAGATGGGATAGAAAGGGGGTAATGGTTATATGAATCTACATATAACCTCTTCCTTGGGGTACAAACAAAAAGGAGTGGGTGAAGGGAGACATTGGACTGCATAAGATATGACAAAGTAATAATAATTTATAAATTTTCAAGGGTTCTTGAGTGAGGGGTGTGGGGAGGGAATGGGAAAATGAGGAGCTGATGCCAAGGGCTTAAATAGATAGCAAATGTTTTGAGAATGATGAGGGCAATGGAGGTACAAATGTGCTTGACACACAAGGGACTTATGTAAGGATTATGATGAGTTGTCTGAACCCCCAATAAAATGATTTTTTTAAAAAAATCCAACATCTATGCACCAAAATACTTCATGGAAAGGATTGTGTTATTCCAGGTTGACTAGAGAAAAAAATCCAAAGACATAACCACTACGCCACTAAAGATGCTCTGTGACAGAGGAAGACTTAAATGAAGATTATTTTTATGTGAATAGCAGTGCAATTAAAATCCACAAAAAACTTCTGTATTTACTGTAAGGAAATATTTTTCTTTAATCAGATATATTTTGTACTATTCTCCTTAACTTAAATAAAACTCCACATAAACCACCTTTTATAAAGAAGCACTGGGTACAGTTTCCATTTAATTTTTTTCCCACTTCTTCATACAAGAAAATTGGATTTGCCAGTCTCTTTGCATCTAGGTAAAGACATATGAATGACTAGTTTTAGCCAGTAGACTATGCGATTGGATGAAAGGTATTGCTTTCATGTTGGGCTGTTAATAAGCTACATGGTTTAGCCTCATTCTCTTCCTCTCACTCTCTCATCATTGCACATTCAGAAAATGCTGAACGCACAATCTAGTACAATTTTCAGAGCAGGCTCCATGGGATTTTAGAAGAAATAAAGACACGAGGTCTAGAAACGTGAGGCAATAATTGGAGAAGATATGTGGAAAGAGACCTACATCTAAGAATATTTGCTTTTGCATGAGTCATGGAAGATTTGCGCATGGTGATGATTAATTACCTGAACAATGAAGACTTTTTCCCTTCCAGTTTTTATTGAGGAGGTTAGCATTAGAAACATAAAATCCAGTGGTCACTAATCACTGCAAGGTACTCTGACTACTAAAGGTATGTCACCATTTCTAAGGCCAATTGTGGTCAGAGAAAATGGGGGTGTAAATACTGAATTATGCACATTGCTCATTTCTTTATGCTTTTGAATCATACCTGCAGTGTTTCTTCAAAAATAACATATCTTCACTCCATTTAAAACTATAATTCCCTGCAGCTGTGGGTACTGCTACTCCATTTACTCTTGTCTGGAAGAGTGAATTCTAATTGCAGGATTTTAATAACTAGGACATAGGCCACAGAAGTGCCCTAGTAGCGAATAGTGTGATTGTAATGTAATTACAAACACTTTACTGCATTTGCACATGCTATAGCCTCTGTCTAAAAGACCTCGATGCTTAAGTCTTCCTGGCAGTTTCCCACATGTCCTTCATTACCTTGCTCTAAAATTAGACATGCCTAAAATCTTGTGTATTTTACATAAATAATTAATTCTTTGGTGGATAGTAAAAAGGAAACTTTGAGCTTTGAAGACTCTTTTCGGATTTTGCACACACACTGCTAACCTTCTGATTTCCTGACACAATTTCCACGCCAACCCAACCACTAAGCTTCTGCACACACAGAGCCTACAATTTGATTTTTACTTCAATTATTTAAGTCACCTCCAAATAGCTGAGTTTATTTGAATACATTTCTCATTTTCTTTCTCTGTAAGTCAATTATCTTTCTAATATTTTTCAAATAAAATTCCACAAAAATATGTGAGTGCAAGTAATGTGTACATTAACTCTCTTTAAAATGTATGCAGTGAATACCAGGGAATTCATCAGCCATTGAGAGTCACATGAGTCTTAGAATCATATTGACTGATATTTAGTGTTCAGTTAAGTTAATCTCACATGAACCTTCGTGTAATCCATTCAATATTAATGCATTCAATTCACCCTCAATGGTGTGACAGTTTCCTGAAATCTCTATATACCTTTTGCCTCCCTTTTCTTGAAATATCCATCTCTACCAATTTTAATTGCACAATATTTTTCAGGAATCTCTTTTTCCATTCATTTTTGTCCTTGTTTTGTCCAGTTCCTACTATCATGAAACTATACTGCACATTCCTAATTGCTACATTGAAATTTTTTTCATGATATTCTATTGTTCTAAAATAATATGTTCTTTCAAATATGACTTAAATTTCTCATTGTTATATTCAAAGTCTACACAATCAGTTTTAATCTAACTTTTCTGTCTATATTCTGGCACCCACTTCTCTGTTCCAGATATTTGGATTATTTACATTTGACTCTTTCATATTTATATATATACACACATATATCTTTGCAATGATCATTTTTGTTCTGTTTCTGCTTGTAAATATACAATCCTTCAAAAACCTCTTCAGAAGGAATACTCTTCATTAAGGTTTACTCATTTGGGTTAGCCAGGGTTTTCTTGAGAAACAAAAAAAGGACATTTATGTTATATATATGCATATTATATATGTTTATATGCCCAGAAGGAATATAAGAGCTAATTAGTCCACACAAAAATACAGAGGGCTCGGTTGAACTTACTTTCGTGGAACAGAAAAGTATACTAGAAGTCCTTTAACTCATGTGGGCTGCCAGGTCCAAGGAAGCAGACAGAATCCTCCCTCCCTAAGGCAAGACAGGCAGAGTTTGGCCAAAAATAGCAAACATCTGGGTGTGGCAGTAAAAGTCAGTGGCTCTGGAGCTTAGCTAAGAATGCCCGGATTGGATCTTGAACTCAGCAATGCCAATCAACAGGATGCACCAGCCTTAAGTTCAAGTGATGTATGCACCAGCAATATGGTGCATCAGGTCTTGAAAAGGCCGCACATTCTAGTGACATGATCCATAAGGTGACTGGGCCCACAGGTGGTGCAGCATACAGTTTGAGGCAGAGAATCAGCTAAAGCAGCAGCCTGCTGGTCCAATCACCAAACCATCAAAGAGCAAAAGAGATAAGGGTGGGCGTTGCAGAGCCCTTTATCACTTTGAACTCTGATCAAATTGTGACCTGGTTAATAACACCTGTTCCTATTGGCCAGGTTGGCACAGTAAACCTAACTGTAACATCTTTGAAGTTAAGTTGAAGTTAATCACTTTATTGTCTTGTATTAGAGTACACTTTTTTTCTAGGTTTCCATTATGTTACTTTCTATGCATAGCAGGTTACATGTTGGGTTGCTAAGCAAAATGTCGGCTGTTTGAAATCACTAGCAGTTTTGAAGGAGAAACATGAAGTATTTGCTCCCATTAAGAATTACAGCAAGAAACACTAACAGGGTCAGTTCAACTTTGCCTTCTCTGTGAGTCAGAACTGATTCAATGGCAATGAGTTTGATTTTATTATATTCTCTGTATTCTGCTTCCTTGTTATTACATGTAAAACCTGTACTAGTTTCCTAACTTGCTCTAAATCCTTTTCTGGACTATGAACCACATTAATGCAGAAATTATTTCATAGTCTTGTATATATACCCTAAAACAATGACCTCAGTTATTCAACAATATAAATATTTTCACACTGATATAGTCTGTGTCAACAATTATTATTGTTTTTCTGGGATAGGATTTCAAGGATAAACTCCTATTAATCCATACATGAAATAGAAGGGTCAAATGCAGACTTTGACTCAACTATGCCCTTCACTAAATATTAATCTATTTCCTAACACTGGTGTGTATTCAACAATCACCAAAGGCTTTTCCTTGGACTTTCTAGTCATCAGAACCTCGACAGGGATGGGGGGGTGATTACCCATTCTTTTGTTAACCAATTATGACATTGTAAATAGAAATGAATATATATTTTATCCTATGTTTGTAAATATTCCATTCACAACTGGAAAGAAAGTAAAACCAGGAAAAGAAGCAGATCCCAACATAATGACAATTGGGAAACTTTGGGTTTGTTTTTCACAAATAAACATGGACAGTACATGAGAAACAGAGAATGCTTTTAGATAAGTTCAAGAAATAAGAACTGAGTGTGCTTAGAAAGGGCTGCCTTTGCTTCATGTGACAAAACAATCCACTGAATCAAATCAATTCTGACTCATAGTGACCCGATAAATTCTTTATTCATTAGATACAAAAAGTTTATTATCATAAATTTTGCTCACTCTGTTGATGATAGTCACATTTGGATACAACCGATTACACAAAGCAGTAGGTTTTGGCTGGTTGCATATTAATATCAGAGAAAGAAAAAAAATAACTTGAAAGGTGAAGTTTCCCATTTTTGTAAGATAGAAGCTATGGCTATCAATGCAATGAACATTATTAAGCTGCCAGCAGAAACATAGTACTGCTTGAGGTACCAAGAAATCGTCTGAATCTTCTTACAGAAGGTTCACACGGAAGAGAGGAGCCAGTCAAGGTGCAGTATAGCATTGATGGAATAGATAACTTTCTTCTAGTACTTTAATGCTTTCCTCCATTCACACATGCACCACCATGATCCCAACACTTCCTTACAAGTCCAGCTAAATCAGAGCATGCATATTGGTACAGATAATAACTGGAAACACAGGGAATCCAGGACAGAAAAAAACCCTCAATATCAATAATGAGAATAGTTATACCAGGAGGGGAAAGAGAAGGTGGGGGAGAAAAAGGAAGCTGATCACATTGATCTATATATAACCTTCCCAGGGGGGAGGATAACAGAAAAGTGGGTGAAGGGAAACTTTGGTCAATGTAAGACATGAAAAAATAAGAACAATAGATAAATTATCAAGGGTTCATGAAGGAGGGAGGGTGGGGAAAAATGAGAAGCTGGTATCAAGGACTCAAGTAGAAAGAAAATGTATTGAAAAGATGATAGCAACATATGTACAAATGTGCTGGACACAGTGGATGCATGCATGGATTGTGTGATAAGAGCTATAGGAGCTCCCAATAAAATGATTAAAAATAAATGAATAAGATGGTGACCATCTGAGAAAACTTGCAGTCAGTGAACTGAAATAGAGATCTTTAAATGAAATAAAAACTAAAAATGTTGGGCTGAGCCCCGGTGGCGTAGTGGTTGTGCGCGGGACTGCGGCCCACTGGGATGGAGGTTCAATTCCAGCTCCCAGGAGCAAAGGGTGGGCCACCAGAGGGCAGTGATGCCTATAAAAAAAAGAAGAAAAACTAAAAATGATAATAAAAGCACTGAATGTGTGCATTCTGTTGGGGGGGTGGGAAAGGGCGTTATATGAAAAGCATAAGATAGGGTTCCTGACACAAAGTAGCTCAAAGCCTAATATGTATAACACTCAAACATCCTGATACAATTATTTAAAACTCTCTGTTGCCTCATAGAAAAGAGAGTGTTGAACTGGACAGGATAGTTTCCACTATTGAGTGGGGTTGTCATTCTGAGACTCCTTTTTATAGAGGTGGTGACCTGGGCCAGGAGGAAAGCACTAGCCAGAAGATACATCTATTCATATTATATTAATACTCTGAAAACTCAAAGAAGGGGGAGAAAGTATTCACAATGTCTCTGACTGTGCTGGAGCATTCTAGCTCTCTGTTAGGAAAGTGTATCATTCAGGTGAACTGAAGGACACAAAAGAATTGCATGCTTGGCTGCAGTGATTGTTTTTGATGTTAATTACGGTACCTACAATACTCTGTTCTAGATTTTTTGCATACTCATATATGCTCCATATCAAGCTTTGCATTTAGAAAAAAACAAAACATCCACCAATGTGATAAAGACCGGCAAATCTTATGATCAAGATGTACATAAAAGGAAATTGTATATTGTATATTGAAGTAGAAAATTCATTTCAGATTTAGTAAGGTCTCTCAGTGAAATCTTAGAGATTCTGGTCTGGCTTAAGTATAAGTATAAGTAAACTCTGCTTTCTCCTGGGTCTGGATCCCGTATCTGACTTCCCAAATTCCTAGTCTGGGATAGCGACAGCTGCCTGTCATTTTGCTCAATTGAACCTGTTTGCCTGCTGATCTTGGGATCATCAGTTCCTGCAGCTAGGAGAGAGACAGTCCAGTAACATCTGCCCCATGAACTTCCTCAATGGTTTGAGCCTTTCTTAATATAAACTTCCCCATATGCACATATATCAGCGTCATGGATTTTACTTTCATAAAGAACTCAGTGTAAGACAAGGTGCTTGATGTTTATGATAACAAACTAGCAACATTTTAAACAGCAATAACTTTGGGGAAGATTTTACTCAAAGTAATGCAATTGAATAATGTGTATATGGCTACACTCACTCAATGAGGGAATTATTTCATTTAGAAGAAATATCTCAGTTCCAAAGATATTCTCAATTTCATTTCTCCTGTTTTCTTCCCAATACATATCATTGTTCCTCCCTGATAGAATGTATCTCAATAGGTAAACAAAGACAGGAGGCCAAGTTTGACCTGAGATTATGATGTCATAGGTAAAATGACCTTACTTACATTTCACATCTTTATTTTTTAAAGCTGATGTAGTGAAATTTCAAAGTCAGTTACTTAATGAAACATGTACAACTGAATGAGGAGGTGAAAGTTTTTAGAGTGATTTGGTAAAGTCATTGAATCAATCTCCTTATTACCTTAGTTCTCTGTAAAAAGAGATGGCTACGTTCTTTCAATGGGATCTTCTAATTTTAAAAAACTGTCTCAATATTACAGCATACTTCATATACACAGAAATATGTTAACATATGCAAGTACATCTTACCATAATACTGCATTTTCTATTTAAGGATAAAATATATTACTTTATATAAATTCCATAATATTTTCAATAACATTCAGAAATTGAAAACTAAGGTGGAATATTCAGGGATTTCTCTGATTTTTACTTGGTAAAGCATAGAACATAGGTGCAGGATCTCTGAAATTTGAAACCAATTTGTTAATTCTTTAGAAAGATCCCCTTTATGTCACAGCAATTTGTATTATTTCTATCATTTATGTCTATATAGGGAGATTTAGGTATGTTCATTATGAAAATGTGGGTTTGTACAGAAAGTCCTTTGGAAAAATGTATAACTATTGGGATGAACTGGATGAAATGTATATGGGAACTCTTGATATATTTTGTGAATTTCATGCAAGCCAATAATTATTTTTTAAAAATCAGAAGAAAGCAATCATATGAGAATGGCAGAAACTATGCTTAGCCAAGTGATTTTAATGATCCAATCTCAATCACAAATAATAATAATAATAATAATAATAATAATATACAAATATTAATTTAAATAGTCAAAAAAACTTGAAAATATAGAGTAAGACTCTCTTGGAAGAGAAAAACCAAATATATCCATATGTTTAATAAGGATTTCTGCTCAGGTTACTTTGGGTTAAGATAAGAAAAATCCTCCTAAAATGCATAAATAGTTCTTGAAAATAAAATATTCCACTTACATATTTATATTTAAATTTATTGAGAAAAATAGCCATTATCTTAATAATACAGACTAGTTTAGGGCTGGGTAGAGATTCAGACAGGGGTGATATGACTGCTGTAAATCTTTATCAAAGATAAAGTGAAGTATGATAATGAATAAACTCCAAATATACACATGACTTTGTCATTTGAGTGGCACAGGTGGTAAGTGCTAGAATGATAGCCAGATATTGGTCGTCCGAATGCACCAGCTGCTCTGCAGAAGAAGCATGTGGCAGCATGCTTTGCTAAATATCAGAGCCTAAGGAATCCAATGGAGAAGTGATATTCTGACACGAAGAGTTGCTACAAATTAGAATTGAATTAATTGCAATATGTTAGCTTCTTTGATCTAATAATAATAAGAATAGATGATCACGGATCAAAAAGTCATTGAAAAATGGATTCAACACCAGCAAAACAAAACAGAATAATATTGTCCATGGTATCCTCAGAAAAGAAAAGCTATTTAATCCAAGAAAAAGAGATGATTTCTTTAATTGAAAAAATCTTTTGTTATTGTTAAACCTATGTATATATAATTCACAACGTCATTCTCTTCTAGCAGTGTACAATTATTTCCAATACATTAAAATATAGCAAATAGACCACAATATTCATTTTTTAATTTCATAAGTTGTCCCCTAGAACTTGTGAGAATTGGGACTATCAAAATAGATATAGATTCGGCTGAGCCCGGGTGGCATAAGTGGTTGAGTGCGCAACTGCAGCGCGTAGGCTTGGTGGTTCAAATCCAGCGGCAGCTGGGTAGCGCCCACGACCACCAGAGGCAGTGATGCCCACAAAAAAAATTTAAAAAGTAGATATAGATTCAGTTAGAGATATGAGAGCTTCAGAAACTCACTAGGGAATTATACTTTGTCCTATGGCATCATTACGAATCAGAAGTGACTCAAAGGCAGCAGATCTTGTGGGTGTGTGCTATAAAGTACACAAATTATAAATACAAATCAGATGTAGTTAAAGTCCCAATTCCCACAAGGGGGACATCTGTTTCTTCTTTGGTCTTCCTGGTTCAGTGCTCAGCATTTACATGTGAGGCAACGGGCACTAGCAAGGCTTGGGTCCAGTGCACTTTAGCCCTCAAAGTAGCATGTTTGATCTTCAATACCCTAAAGACGCTTTGTGCAGCAGATTCCTCTAATACAATGTGTTATTTGGTCTCTTGGCTGCTGCTTCCGGAAGCATAGATTGTGAACACAAGCAAGGTGAAATCCTTGATGACTTCAACCTAATCTCCACTTATTGCGATATGACGTATAACTCGAGTTCCGTGAATTCTGGTCTTATTTACACAGTGCTGTTATCCGTAATGAAGCCTGCAGACCTTGATCTTCCCCACTAGATTTTTCAAGTCTTCCACATTCTCATCTGCATATCACAAGTTTTATATAAGTCTTTCTCCCATCCTGATACGCCACGTGCCTGTCAGTTGTTTGCACTGCCATTGCTTGTGCGTTGCTGTGATGCTGGAAGCTATGTCTCTGGTATTTCAAATGATCGTCATGCCACTCAAAGTGAACAGATTTCAGTGGAGCTTGCAGACTAAGAACAGACACCAAAGAAAAACTTGGCTCCCTGATTCAGAGGAAGAAGCTGCTGAGAAGCTTATGCATATATTTGAAACATTGTCAAATTCTGAAAGCCCAAACAATGAAAACAGAATATTGTGTGAGACACTACCAGAGAATTGGCCTCTCAGGTGTGAGGGCATTCGAGCCGTGACTGAGAAGACTGCTCTTTACTCAGAGTGGAATTACAGCTCACCATGTAAGCTGGGGCAAACCTGTGGGAGTGGAGTCTTTGGGACTGTCATTTGCTGGTGGAGAATTACTCCAGGGGAAAAAAAAAACAGCTCTAAAAATCAGCTAATGATTGAAACTTGGGATGTGTGAAATTTAAAAATTGAAAGTTATTTAAAAGGAAAGGGAACATATGAAAATCTATACCCTACCAACTAGTAGGCTGAAAAAGACTTGCATTGGCCATTTTGAATCAGGAAATCATATGAATTATTATAACATAGCACAATCAAAAGAGATGGCATACATGGATTGTTAGAAAGGATTTTGATAAATCCATCACGAAAAGCAATCCTACCTGTGAAAGGATAAAATATCTCCACTTTGAAATAAATTCAATCAATACAGCTACTATTCAACTTTATGCACCAGTTGCAAAAGCTAGTGATGAAGACATTGAAGAAGTGCACCAAGGATTTCAGTTGAAAGTTGATCAAATGCATAATCAGTCCTCATTGAAGGTCATTGGTGATTGGAATGCAAAACTTGGGGGGGGGAAAGGAAGGAATAGTAGTTGGAAAATAATGGATTTTGTGCTTAAAATGAAGGTGGAGATTTTGTAAGAGAGGTTTGCAAGGTCAATGACCTTTTCATAGCAAATGCATTTTTTTTCCAACAACACAAAACCCCAATGTACACATGGATTTCTCCAGATGGAGTACTTAGAAATCAAATCGACATGCTAGAGGTGCTCAAGAACATCAGCTAAATCAGAGTATGGGTTGACTTTTTAACACACCATCAATTGTCCATAGCAGATTCAGAATAACACTGGAGAAAATTAAAACAAACCCACACGTGTCCATTGAGTCTATCCCACTTGAATTTTAGCAAATCTCAAGCACAGATTTGATTCAATGAACACTACTAAAAGAAGACTTGATCTGTGGGAAGACATCAAGAACATCACTCACGGAGAAAGTAAGGGATCATTAAAAAGGCAGGAAAGAAATAAAAGATCAAAGTGGATATTGGAAGAGTTATATAATCTGGTGTCAACTTGTGGAGGGGTGTTGTTTAGCCTGTCAATCATGTCACAACTTGATGACCTCTTTGAATGCACTAAGGAAATAAATAGCTCACTGAAGGCAGGACACAAGCTCACTCCCTGCGAGGCATTCCTGTTAACAAGCTACCTGGGGTTAGTCTAATGGCATCCAGATCTGAAGGAGCTGAAGGAGCCATGCTTCCACCACCACTGGATCCACAAGACTTTCCACCCACTGATATGTGATTTTCCTGCACTCAGCATCGCAGAATGTGTTGCATGAGTCTGAAGAGGAATTTACAGACCAGTATTAGTCATATGTGATAATATGGACTTATGGACTTGATCTAGACTGGGCTGGGATGTTTTCTTAATATACAATTACCCTTTATAAGCTCTTTCCTATTTACCTATGAATTTGTTTCTTTTGCCAGCCCATTCTAACCTAAGAAGAGACTCTGAAGCTTACTCTTAATTACCGATTAGCTAACATAAATTCAAGAAAGAAGTCAAAGTGCTGAATAGACAATTTCAAAGGGCAGCTTAAGGGGAAATGCACACAACACATAATTCTCAGGTTGAAGACCAGATATTCTGGCATGAGTCAGATGAAACCCAATGATTCATAAATCATCAAAAACAAATGTAGGCACATCCCTACATATACATTTAAGGGCACAGGGGTGTGGGAGAAGAAAAACAATGGCAATGAGTAATCAGGGCACTAACCTACCCAAAAAGAGGGTTTTGTTTATATTGTTGAAGGAAATAGAGAGTGAGAGGAGACCCCATTCATGTGTGCCAATTCATGAAGATGGTGTTCCCGTTTGGAGCAGTTTGTTTCCAGAGATGAATGTAGGGCAGGGCTCAGCCTGGGATTAGATGTCCTCTCCCATGATGACAACATGGCAGATGATAGCCCTGAAGACATAAATCAGGGAGCGCTGTTGGTTTGACCCACCCACAAGGGGGAAAATCAGTGGGACTACAACAGACCAGTGATGGGAGCAAAACCAAGAAGTCCCTAAAGAATCCCAATTGTACACTTCTGACTGCTGTGTGTGTGCGTGTATGTATAAGCACTTGGCACCCCTTCTGAACAGGTTGGAGAATACTCACAAGAGATAACACTGAATGGCTAAAGATGAAACTGGAGCAGGGAGGGGAAAGGGGCACTAGACTGATTCATCCCTGATTGCACGAATAGTAATGGAGATTTTCAGGATGCTGGGGGGAAATGGTGAGTAAGAGGCTGATAGCTTTGATGATTGTATAACCCCTCTCAATCAGATTGAAAAACAGAATTGTATGTGAATGGATATATTGGATGTGTAAGAAATGACAACGGACACACAAACAAATAAATAAGGATTCCTGGGGGTATTATGTAGAAAGGAGGGGATAAAGGGAAGCATATTTCAAGGGGTTCAAGATTAAAGAAAATGTTCTGAAACTTATTGTGGTGATAATTGTACAAACCTTCTGATAGGAATGAACCATGAAGTGTTATGATATCTAATAAGAGCTCCCAATAAAATAACTTAAAAAAAGACAAAGTGTGCAAGGATCAGAATTAGAAACCAAATGGACTCAGCCTACCTAAAAGCGAAAGTACTCCAGAAAAACTTTCAGCCCCAACTTGAAATTTTGAGAGATTCTGTGGGCAAAATATTAAACGATGCAGGCAGCATCATGGGAAGATGGAAAATATAGAGTCCTACCCAATGTGTTAGTTAGGGAAGACTAGGCAAACAAAGTCATCGACACAGTTACATGTATAATAAAGAGATTTGTTTTATATACAAGAGCAAGTCAATATTGAGGAAACATCCCAACCATGTCCAGTTCAAGTCCATAAGTCTGATATTATCCCATATGTCAAATACCAAGCTATATCGTCCTCTTCTGACTCATGAAATACATACAATGACACTGAATGGAGGACAATCACATGCCAGTGGGTGGGAAGTCTTGGGGATCCAGAGGCGTTACAACCATCTCAGAATTGGCAGTTGTTTCACATGCACTGTGTAACTCAGAAAGCACTCAGAGTAAACAGCTTCAAATTCACCAAGAGCAGTAGCAACAATCAGGACAGCACAATGAGCCTGTGATGTTCCTGTAATCATGTTTGTAATGCAGTCTTATGTTCAGGAGCATAGTTGGTCTCAAATTTTCACACGGAGTTATCATTAGTGATGCCATCAATGTTCAGCTTCCAGCTTATCCAAGATGCAGGCATGCTTGAAGGAGCCTTTCCATTTGAACAGCTTCCTTCTCTAAATTTTCTCTGCTTCTTTTGCTGATCCCACCACTTTTGTAGATCAGGTGACCAGATGTGGTGATGTTGAAATGAGCTTTTTCTTTGACCCTTTTGGCATAAATTTCGGCAATGGTTTTCACTGGCACCTATATTCTGGCAGCAAACCCTTTGTGAAAAATGAGACTAACTCTTTATAGGAGTAGAAAGCTTCAACTTTCTCCCATGGATATGCTGGTGCTTTCAAACTTCTTACTCTATTGTTAGCCACCCATGTTGGAGTCCTTGTGAAGCCAGATAACTTAAGAAATAAAGCTCACATTGTTAAGGTTCACTTAATTTCACATTATGCACAAACAGAAAGACAGATATACACTCACTCTACAAGTCTTTTTAACCTTGGAAATGTCTTCATATTTTTCCTTTTGCATAATTTAATATCTGACAAAACATAACTATCCAATTTTTATATGCTTTAGTTTTATAACACACAGCTTATAACTGTGCTAAACATAAAGTTGTGTCTCTTTAGGTGTCTTTGAGTGACACCGTGCTGTGTGACACATCATGTCTGATAATATCAGTCACATTATGTTAGGCTATGTCAATAATGAAAACATTGTGACTGAAGAAACTGGGCATGACATATTCGCAACACTCAGATTGCTGCTCTGTAAAACCAATGCAGGTTCCTGGAGTGGAAAGAAGAGGTAGTAAATTAAAAGGGAATGACTAATTTCACATGATTTATTTATACATATTTATTTTTAAGATGAGTCAGATGGAGTTACCCATTGACAATACTTCTTCAGTCATCACAAATATAAAGTCATCAACATTTTGTTCAATCAGTGTCTGCTCATAGATGCTGTCACTATGGAGACTGTCTTAATGACTTAATTTATTTCTGTATTATAGAGATGCATTTATCAGACTAGTTTCGTCCTCCATCTTTCAGATGCAGATATAGCACTATGTAACATTAGAAGATTAACCCTTTGAAAGTGTACTCTAAATGCAAACTCCCTATAGTCAAGCCTAGTGAAAACTATGATTTTCTCATTCAATTCCAGGAAACATCACTAAAATATATCTCACTTCTTCAAAGACATAATAATTCTTTGAAACACATGGGCAACTAAAATTGAAAAATCTCTGAAAATTTGAAATTTAATATACTACTAAATTAGAACAAAGATTGAATTTGTCAAACATGATCAACATTCACTGATAATTACTGGTGATTTGAGTAAGAAAGTTGGAGACAAAGAAATGGTTAAGTAGCTGAAAAATATCGACTTGGTCATAAAAATTATTACAGAGATTGCATGAAAGAATTCTGTAAAACCAAATATCTATGAATTGGAAATACCTTTTTGTAGTAACAGAAGTATCAATATTGTATGGGAAGCTCACCATAATCAAATTGAGTACATCTGTGGGGAAAGTTAACTAGTTTAAAGTCAGAACAAGACCAGGGCCCAACTATGGGACAGATAATATACTGATCATTTCATGTTCAGTTTTAAGTTGAAAAAGATTAAAACAAGTTCATGAGAGATCCCTGCATTTAGAGGTCATATCAAGAATGGTAATGACTGAAGACCAAATGAGTGATGTGAAGACTTTTAGGACATCGTACATGAGGAAAGCAAATGCTCATTTAAAAGTCAAGAAACATGTTAATTTTGAAGATCACCATATGCTAATTGCCTAAGCTTGCTTGCCCTATAAAACTAGTTTACTTCTCTCAAATCAAAAAAAAAAAAAAGAACCCCACCCCACCCCAGAAAAAATGTAACTACTGACACAATGTATGTATGTATGTATACGTTATGATTAGAGCTGTATGAATCCCCAATAAAATGATTTCTAAGAAAAAAAAAGTCAGGAAACAAAGAAAAACCAAAATGCATCTCAAACAAACGAACCACCACAACAAAAAACACCCACAAAAATTCTTCTCAAGTATGTTCTTAAAAGTAGAATAGCTAATGTAGATGGGCTAAATGATCAAGTAAAAACCTAATCAGAACACTTCAAAGGGTTATTTGAATAGATTAAGGAAAGTAGCCTGTCAAATTATGTAAAGACCTGGGGTTAGAAAGACAAAAGGGAAGAATATGCTTGGCATTTTACAAGTTGAAAGAGCCAAAGAAAAATTCAACCTTCAGCTTGCTGTGTTTAAGAATTCTGAAGGCAAAATGGATCAAGCTAGTGGCTACAACCATGGGAACTGACTCAACAGCATCTAACAATAACAACATATTTAATGATTCAGGAACTGGATAAAGAGGGTGGAAAGAATACAAAAAGCAACTGTACCCAAAACAAATGCTTCCTGCCCAACCATTTCAGGAAGTATCTGAAACAGATGGCATTGGCTACAGAACCTGAAGAACTACTGAGGGAAGTGATGATAACAACAACTTGCCAGGTAGAATCTGAATACCACCTGAGGGATTTCTACCAACATATGTAATACCAAAAGGCCTCAATAACATACGTATGGAGATTTGACAGATAGGAACTTGGGAAAATAACTTGAATAAATTAATGTATTTGTCCAATTCTAAAAAGGAATGATCCAACAGAATGTGAAACTAGTAGAATAATATCTCATGCAATCAAAATTTGCTGAAATTAATTTTTAAAATAGCTTCAGCAGAGCATGAACACGGCAGTGCCAGAAATTCCAACATGATCCAGAAAAGGACTTGAACAAGGGATATGATGGTTAATAGAAGTATCTTGGCTGAAATCAGAGAATACTATAAATATGTTGTGTGTTAGTCCAGGTAGGCTAGAGGAACAAATTCAAGGACATGCATATGGATATAAGGAATGGGTTTATATTCAAGAGGAACAGGACATTGAGAAAACATCCCAGCCCAGTCCAGCTCAAAGTCACAAGTCTGATATTAACCCATATGCCCGAAATCAGTCCATAAAGTCTCCTTCTGACTCATGAAGTCACAGGTCAGTGGGTACAGAGTCCTGGCACTGACAGGGGTCTCCCCATGGCTCCTCACTTCCAGGGCTCAGGGTCCATCAACAGCATCCCGTGGTGGCAGAAGCATCTCATCACCTCCATGTGGCTGCAGCAGCATCAGAGGTCCGGCTCCATCAGGGCAAAGCCGTGTGGTCTCTCCATCGGTCTCTACTGTAGCCTCCCAGACACCGCCATTCTGTGTTGCCTGTGGTTAATCATCTCTGAAACTAACTCCCAACAACTGGGGAAGATAGCTTCTCATCTTCACGGGGAAATATCGTGAGATTTCCCAGGAGTCTCAGGTGAAAGCCATGCCCACATAGAAGCCTCATCGGCTACTCAATGACTATCTCCAGATTAACAGGCTAGACTCCGCCCCTACATTTCAATAATAAAATTAACATAAGTACATGACTGCCACATGTTGATTTTTGTTGTATTGATTATGCAGAGTTTTTGAGACCACTTAATTGTGTTCATACTGTAACTATTGCTAATTGTAATATGTAGATGAACCAAACTTGTTTGCTCAAAGCAAAGGATGAAGCATTTAATCATCAAGATTAAAATTTATATAAACCGTCAGTATAGATTGCACCTCAACATAAACAAAAATCCATGAAATTGGGTCAGTAAATTACAGCATGCTGTGAAAGTTAATTGATGGAGAAAAGTTTGAAATTTTCAATGGTTTAATTTTATGTAAGTCCATAATCAATGCTTATGGAGGCAGTAGTCAAGAAATAAAGATATATTTCCTTGGGAACAGCTCCTGCAAAAAGAGTTTTCTAAAGTTTCAAAGAGAAAAGGTGTTACTTTGAGGACTAAGGTACTTCTGATAAAATCAATGCTATTTTTAATTGTCCCATATGCCTATGAAAGTTGTACAATGAGTAAGCGATTCTAAAAAATAATTGGTGTATTTTAATTACACAATTGATAAAGCATATTGAATATTCTGGAATTCCAAAAGAACAAAAATAAAAGTAATACCCTCAGTGTAATGTATTGGCATGGTCACTATAGTAGGCTCAAGCACAGCAAAGATATTAAAAATGGCACAGGACCAGGAAGCGCTTCTTTCTATGGTACATAAATTGTACTTTGCCATGGGTTGGAGACAATAATATGGTTATGAAATTGTCTTGAAGGCAAAACTAAGAAATCCAATCCATTGTGATGATTTACAGTTATATCACTTTAACTGTCAAGCAGGATTTTATCATAGATGCCTAATTTTTAAAAATCATATATTTTCCTATGCACAACTGTAAAAACATAGTCATACCTTACTTTGACTTCTCTATCACCAAGAGACAAAAATTAGATATGTCTCCATTCTCCATCTTTCTTTACCTTCTTTGCCACAAAATATTCCTCCCAAGGTACTCTTCTTCTATGCTGGTTTCTTTATTTCACTGAATATGCCACCTAGAACTAACAAACACCAGTCACAATTAAGGAAGTTTATTAGGGCAGTTAACTTGTGACCAGAAGCTGGGATTAATAAACATGAAGGATGCAGTCCACAGCAACACCGCTTTTCA
Source organism: Nesogale talazaci (assembly GCA_004026705.1). Classification (NCBI taxonomy): domain Eukaryota; kingdom Metazoa; phylum Chordata; class Mammalia; order Afrosoricida; family Tenrecidae; genus Nesogale; species Nesogale talazaci. The sequence continues at coordinate 178,653 of PVJH01000395.1, read as the reverse complement.
ACCAGTGGGCAATTCCATCTCCAGTCCTCCGTCTCTCAGTCATGGAATCTGGTCAACTTCTCTGGCCCATAGTCTTGTTGTCTCAGAACTCCTCTTCTGTTCTTTCTCATGTTCTCCTTGGTTTGGCCTCAGGTACCTCAAGTCTTGGCCTCATCCACTTCAAACAATGATCCCAAATGTCCCCTTCTTCCAAAGATCCTGTAATTTCTGCTTCTGAGTTCCTCCTTTTGAGACAGTTTTTTTAAATAGAGGAATGATTTGATGTGTGGTTTTTTTGTCTCTCATCAGACCATACCTTCACGGAAACAAAGGGTGTGACTTGCATCACACCTTCTTCTTGAGTAGAAACTTAACCCCACCTTAATCATGTCCATTCTCAAAGGAGAGAAACCCCTCCAAAATGGGATTATAATCCCAAACATGGATGAATACAGTACATAAGGGTTTATGACTGAAAGGATTATGACTAGTAGAGTCATATTAAGTAATTGACTACATATTGACACTATAGTTTCCACTCAATTGATAAAATCTCAACCAAATTTTTCAAAAAGTAATCTTATTTTTGTGGGCTATATTTTATCTTGGCTGAAAACAGAGAAAACCAGAAAAATATTTTATTTGTGTTATATTGACTAAATTAAGACATTCAACATAGTAGATCTTAACAGACTATGAATGGCCTTGAAAGAAATAGGAACCAGAGAATAATACATTGTGCTCCTACAGACCAACATGTACTGGTAGATCAAGAGGCAATTGTAGGAAGAGAACAAGCAAATGCTAAGTGGTATAAGCTCAGGAAAAGCTGTGTGCCTGAGCTGCATCCAGTTAGCATATTTGTCATGTTTTTCAAACCATAAGACACACCAAGTTTTTACAGCAGGAAAACAAGAAATAAATATTCTGAACCAAATAGTACCAGGATACAGCAAGTGCCTCAGCCTTGCTTGTTGAGTTAGGAAAACTTGGAGCACTTGCTTGTGAAGCCTTCACTATGGAGTACCATTCCATGTAAATATGACCAAGCCCATGGACAAATGAAAACTGGATAAAGGTTGAACTTTTCAATGATTTTGTCTTGTGTGCATCCACAATTAACAATCTTGCAAGAAGCAGGCAAGAGATCACATATGAGGTGTTTTACGAAAACCTGATGTGCAATCCCCTTTTTCAGAGTATTGAATAACAGGATGGGATGTTACTTTGAGGATTATGATGCACCTGACCCAAGACACGGCTCTTTAAGTTTTCTTGCAATGCGAGTTTTACCTGGGCATAATGCTGTCTTTATTTTTAAAAGCAACTAAAGTGCAAAAACTCTTCTGCACAGATTCTCTACCATACTAGTGTTTTCCTTTTGTAATGCTTTCTTGAGTTTTCTAATGGAGTATATAGATTTTGCCATTTCCATACACTCTGGTTTTCTGGATGGGAAAATTAGAGAAGGGCAGGTAAGCAAGGGAGGTGATTCCCAGCTTCAAAGTGTCAATTAATCCTGATTCTCTGGTCTCTGGCCACTTAGAGTGCACACCTGTCACACGCACTCACAGAGATAGCACAGCAATAATTATCAGAAAAGATGCCTGCAGATTCTGAGCTCCCATAGCTTTTTTTTAAGACAACATTAATCACAGCATATATTGCTGCAATTTTCATAGGTCGATATATTTAACTCCCTCATGTGACAGTTGAATATTGAATAAGGAACTCCTAAGATAATTCAGGCTTTTATACATTGGAGATGGAGAGGGATATTGAAAGTCCCATAGACTTTTAAGGGAACAACTAATGATCTAAATCCTATGGTGAGAGGGGTGTAGGATTCCCTGTAGGGCTTGATCAAGGGTAATGTAACCAAGAGGAATTATGAAACCTGAATGAAGGTTGAGCATAATAGTGAGACAGGAGGAAAATCAAAGGAAATAGAGGAAAGAACTAAGAAGCAAATGGGCATTTATAGGGGTCTAAATATAGGCAGGAACATTTGTAAATATATTTATACATAACGGTATGAAAATAGATCTAGGTACTTATATTTCTATGTCAATTTATCAAGGCAGCAGACAGACATTGGTCCTCTACTCAAGTACCCCCTCAATTGAAGAACATTTTTTTTCTAAAAACCTGGCATTCCTTGATGTTCAGCTTCCCCACATCATCACCAAAGACCAAATGGATGCAGAGCAAATGGTAAAGAAAGCTGATGGTGCCAGACTATCAAACTATATAGTGTCTGGGGTTTTAAAGGCTTTAAGACAAACAAGCATCCATCTAGCTGAGAAGCAACAAAGTCCACATGGATGAGGCACACAAGCCTGTGTGATCTTGGGGTATTGGTAGGATCAGGTTATCAAGCATCAAAACCCAGAACAAAAAATATCATATCATTATGAATGAGGGGGTGTGCAGACCTAAAACCAATCTATAGACAATTAGACATCCCCTTAGAGAGGGTTCACAAGAAAGAGCTGATTCAGTCAGTGTGCAGTATAGCACTGACGAAACATACAACTTTCCTCTACTTCTTTAATCTCTCCCTCTCTCTCCCCACTATCGTGATCCCAATTCTACCTTATTAATCCAGATAGACCAAAGCATGCATACTAGTACAGATAAGAGCTTGAAACACAGGGAACCCAGGACAGATAAACCCTGCAGGACCAATAATAAGAGTAGTGATACCAGGGGGGTAAGGGTTATGTGGGGATATATATATATATATATATATATATATATATATATATATGATGTATATACAGCCTCCTACCTGGGGGACAGACAAAAGAAAAGTCGATGAAGGGAAACCTTGGTCAGTGTAAGAATGGAAAAGGTAATAACAATTTATACATTATCAATGGTTCATTAGGGTGGATGGGTGAGTGGGGGAAAGAAGGGAAAAAATGAGGAGCTTGTTCCAAGGACTCAAGCAAAAAGAAAATGTTTTGAAATTGATGATTGCAAAACATGTACAAATGTGCTTGACACAATGGATTGATGGATTTTGATAAGAGCTGTACGAACCCCCAATAAAATAATTTGAAAAAAAATTGTAATAAAATAAATAAAAGGGCAAAGTGATCTGTCCCAAAAGAAGTTCTCCTTAGAGTAAAGAATGGCAAGACTTCATCTTACATAATTTGAATGCATTGAAGAGCATCATGCTTGGTTCAAGTGGGGTGTGGGTGGGGACAAGGACAAGGAGGAAGGCCCTTATCCAGATCAATGTGAATAGTGGCTGCTACAATGGACTCAGGCATAGAAACCATCCATTGTGTGGTTGGTGCCGGGCCAAGCAGTTTTTCATTCTCTTGTGTATATGGTCGTCATGCACCTAACCACAGTCACTTGATTATTACTCTGCCTTTGAGGCATAATACATGTACTCATGTAACAAACATTCTATTTCCTAAAGCAAGTAATTGACTTCACCTAAAATTATATGTTAACAGGTGTGTTAGTCCGGGTAGACTAGAGGAACAAATTTCAGAGACACGCATGTAGGTATAAGGAAAGGGTTTATATACAAAGAAATGTGACACTAAGAAGGCATCCCAATCCAGTCCAGTGCAAAGTCATAAGTCCATTATTAACCCACATGACCGCCATCAGTCTATAATGTCTGCTTCCGACTAAGGAAGTCACAAGTCAGTGGGTGCAGAATTCTGGCACTGGCAGGGGTCTCCCCATGGCTCCTCGCTTTCAGGGCTCAGGTCCATCAACAGCATGCCACTCCAGCTTCAGAGGTCTGTCTTCATCAGGGTAAAGCAGAGTGGTCTCTCCGCTGGCTCCTCCAGCTTCTCAGAGGCTGCATCCTGTGTTCCCTGTGGTTAATCATGTTTCAAACTAACTCTCAATAACTGGGGAAGATAGCTTCTCATCTTCATGAGGGAAATACCGTGAGATTTCCCAGGAATCTCAGGTGAAAGCCATGCCCACACAGAGGCCTCATCAGCTACTCAATGGCTTTCTCCTGATTAACAGGCCATACTTCACCCCTACATTTCAATTATAAAATTAACATAAGCAGATGACTGCCACAACAGGCCTGGAGATAAAAGGCATAAGCTTTCCATGGTTCACTAAAAAGTTGGTTGTGCAGATATACCAGCCTATACCAGCCTATATGGATGAATGGTATGCCTATCTGATTTCTCAAAGGATAGGACTTTGGGAATACTATGGGGGAATTATACCATGTCTGGAAGGATCATTAGGTGTAGAGACCAAGTCAATGCTACACAACAACAAAATCATTGGTTAGCACAATTCACTTTGAGCACAGTGATGAATTGAACTAGGTGTTAATATCTTTTATCTTTATCTTTTTGATATAAGTGGCAACTGCCCTCCTTCATTAAATGCTCAAAGTTTCCTGGATATTTTAAAAATGCTGAGCACCTTAGCATATGTAGAAAGAGATGTTTATTTAACTGAATTAAGTGGACTGATTTTTTTCCATTACACGATGTCTTCGAAAGTAAAATAAATTTAGTCAATATGGCTTCTATTACACCAATTAGTTATTCACTTATTTATTAAATAATTTCTTCCACAACGAAGCATTATTGTCTTAGTTTTATAAACAAACTGTTGAAGTAAAATTAAATAACCTATCTTTCATTTTTCAAGTAATATATACAAGAAAAAGCACAAATAAGACCCCATGTCTTCTATAAAGGAGATTGTGATCAATTTGAAGAGGTTAGACAGTTCCCCAAGTGAATAGAAAATGAAGAATATGTGTCTGTCATAACAAACATGGATAAATTGTTACATGTTAGCAAAGTTTGCTGTTGTTACTGGTAGTTGCTATCTAGTAGGTTCCAACTCCAAGTAACATATATGTTCAGAGTAGAATTCCCCTGTGGGCATTTCAAGGTTGTCACCTTCCCTGGACTATCAATCTTTCAAGCACTTAAAGGTGCCATCTAAGATCTCCGAAAATGTTGTGAGCTATTCTGAACTTAGCAACAAACTGGATCACTAAACATAAAATATCTGTAATAGTGACGCCATTGGCTTTGTTTTCTGTTTCAATACAAGATTCATAGGACAATGAAGATGCTTTTTTTTCAAGGATTCAGCCAAAAAGGTCCTTTTGGAATGGCGTTTTAAATACCACACCATTGGCCAAATTAATGAGATTATCATATTCTATGCTCCAGAAGGACAAATGATAATATCCTCTAATATAAAATGATAACTATGTCTCTCAAGTGAAGCAGAGGCATATGTAAACTGTAGGTGTATGAATGGATTTGGGGTTTACATGTAATTATAATCCCAATCTGAGAAAATGTATTTCTTATGACATGACTGCTTGATATCTGCCCTCCTGAAGATATCACTGAAGTATGGAAGACATAGCAAAATATCAAAAGGAACTAAATGGTGCCTGGCTATTAGTGAGGAAAAAAAAGTATAGGGGCTCTTACAGTCTTGTCTTTGAACAAGCAGCCATCTGAAAGAGGCAGCAACTTGGCCCGCACAGAAGAAGCACACCAAAGCTGTGTGATCCAAGGATCATGAATGATACCATTCAAGTCTGAAGGAGGGAATGGTATCAGAGCTTGAATTGTGAACACTTGATTTGCAGGAGGCTATGGACGACAGTAGGAGCTCCCAGATCATTCGCAAGATCTACACAAGCTTAAGACTTCACTGAATCTCCTCTGAGTACAGACCAGGTATAGGGATAGCTGTGCTATTGTGCAGAGTGCAGTGGGGTTTTTTTATTTTAATTTTTCTTGTACTTCATTGTAAAGGTTTTTTTCTGTACAGAAAATCCTGGATAGGTAAGCCATAGAGAAAGTAATTACATAAATGGTTTCTTAGTGAATATGGCAGGGAAGATTGAGTACGTGGGGTATGATTAATGTGAGTACAAAAAAGTAGCAAATGTTATGAAATTGCAAAATTAGTGATACATATCTTTTAAATATGATTGAACTATTGAATTTTAGGATACTTGAAATACATATCAATTAAAGTCTTTGAAAGGATGTGAGATTTTAGTGAGATGAGATATATAAACTCTGTCTATGTATATTATATATATATATATATATATATATATGTATCTTGATTCAGAGAAACTGGTTAAAAAAGTAGTTATAATTTCTTGATTATTTCTAGGGACGCTAAAGCTTGAGTTAGCAATACATGTATAATAATGGTTCTGTTTACATGCTTATCACACAAATTCTAGAGTTACTCACCACCAGACTCACTACCAGCATGTCCTGTATGTCTCACTGTGACCCTATGGCAAAGTGGTACTGCCCCTGTGGGTTTCTGAGACCATAACTCATCTTCCTCCCTTAGCAGATGGTGCTTTCCAAATGCTGACCTTAGAGTTATCAACCGAATATATAATCACTAAGCCCCTAGGATTCCAGGAGGTGCTCAATAAATATTTGATGAATCAGCTAATGACAATTAAAGCATTTAGTTATTCACTGGCTACAACTTTATTTCTAAGCAGATGTTGATGACTTAGATTTGAATCTTACTCTGCCATTAACGATAGCTAGTTGTGTGTCTCTGAGCCAGTTGGCTTACTTTTTTCTGAGTTTCAGTTTTTCTTATATAGAAAATGGGAATAAAATATCTAATACAGATTTTTGGATGTTTGTTCAAATTAAATGGCTTATACAAATAAAGGACAGAGTGCAAATACACATACAAAAATAAATCCCTACATTATTACTACTAGCTCAAGACTGAACCAAATACTTTAGAAAAGTAATCGGTAGTGTTGTGCCAGTAAAATCTATAACACTGCTAGAAATTGTAGATTTTAAAAATTTCTATATTTTCAGATCTTTTTACTATAAATGTTAAAAAAAACATTTAACATGTCAACAGTATTCCTGTGTACATTTCAGTGGCACTAAGTGTGCTCACTTTGCTCAGCCTACAGTTTGGTTAAGTAAGATGAAAAGATACAACCCTGACACACACCTTTCTTGAGACCACGCAGAAACCATTCCTATGTCCTATTTCTCCCCATTTATCCATGTAAAACTTCCGTATGAGCACAGTGAAGTGTTCTGGAATTCATATTCTTTTAAAGATTATCTATAGTTTCTTATAACCCACACAGTTGAATGCCTTGACATAGCGAAACACAAGTAAATGTCTTTCTCCTACTCTCTGTTTTGAGTCAGAGAATATCTGACATCAGCAGTGATGTCCCTTGTCTGAAGGCCTCTTCTGAATCTTCTATGAACCTCTGGCAGCTTCCTGTCAATGTATTGCTGCAACCATTTTCGGGTTATTTTCAGCAAAATTCTACATCCATGTTTTATCTTTGTTATGTTTCACGGACTCAGCATCCTGTGGGGTCACTTTTGTTTTAGTGGTACATGTATGGATCTCTTCTAGTCACTATATTTCAAATGTCCTGGCAAAATAGGTGAGTGCTTTCAGTGCTTTATCAGCTTGTTGAAACATTTCAATCGTATCTCATCAATTTCTGGAGCCTTGTTTTTAGCATATGCTTTCAGTGAACCTTGAACTTCTTCCTTCCTGGTACCATTGGTTCTCCTTTATATGTTACTTTTTGAAATGATGGAATGTTGACGAGTTATTTGGTACAGTGACTCTCTATAATCGTTCTATCTTCTTTTGTCATCGGAATAGACCGTTCTCTGAAGAAGAACACCATGTTTGGTAAATCCATGAGGCATTGAAAAGGAAGAAAACCTCCAAGGAAATAGACTGACACCATGGTGGCAACAATGTACAGTGTTTTGTTCTGTGGGGCATTAGGTCATCTGGGTCAGAACCCCCTTATTGACACTGAACAATGGTTTTCATTTTGTTGTTCAATCATCATCCTTATATGTTCCCAAATTGTACCATCCCCCTTGAAATAATTTGTGTTCCAAATCAAATACATTAAAACACTACAATAGAGAGCATATTTTTAAAACTACATGTACTACACAGATACTAATATCCTTATGCCATATCAAATGCTTCTTGTTACATAAAATTACTTAATTCCATATGAAAACAAACATTTTATAGATTATAATTCTAAGAATATAACTGAGCAATTAGAATGAGAAATTTTAAAAGTAAATTAAGTGTTCATTCTTGGCCATAGACATGATTTCTAAATCCATTAAAGTGTTCTGATAAAAATCAACCTTCAGGGTGAAAAAGGAAGTGAAAGCAATTTTGCTTCATTTCAATCTTATCTATGAAGGTCATCATTTTTTGTTCATTTGTTCAAATATATTTAGCTAACAACAAAATGGAAGAGAATTCTCCACAAAGCTGTTTCAGTATATTCATTGATTCCAATTAATTTGTGTACCCATAACAAAACTCCCTCCCCTTGGGGATTTTGACCCAGTAGTCATTTTGAAATCAGTACTGTTTCTACTAAATGTACAATGTGAGAAGGAAGGTTTTGTCACCTCTATATTTTTCTTTCCCTTGAGGGAAAAATAAAGTTTCTCAATAGCAAATAAACCTTCAGGTAGAGAATTAATGAAAAGCTTTTTTTTCACATTTTCTTGTGGTAAAAATCAGAGAGATGTGGGCCAAGCATAAGTTGTACACAAAGAGAAAGAAAACTGAAACTTGCTCTAATTAAGGCATATCTGGACCCTGATGCAATTCAGTTCTCAAAAGCAAATTTAAATTATGAGGTTTCCAGGAAGAGCGGATAAAGCATATACTGCTGCTGTTATTAAAGATAAGGATAACATAATGATAAATTGTGCCAATGATAATATAAGGTGGTTTCAAAAATTCATGGAAAAGTAGAATTAAAAGATACTTCCCCTCTATACATACATGCTAAAATCCCTTTTACAGAAGAGACCGCACCTAATCTGGGATCATTTTGCCACGCTGTGGTGAGAGGGAGGAGATTATTCATTTGCTCCCACACAAAATTGTGCCAAGGTCACCCCAATATAGTGGACACACCAGTGTGATACAGAGAACTTACTGGAAACCAGGTCTAGAGAAGGAGAAGGCAATGACATCTCTTGACAGGGAAAAAGGGAGGAGCAACCTCCCATTGGGGGGAAAAACACTTAACAATACATATGTGGAAACCAAGGAGAGAATATAATTGGTACCACTTTTCAATTGGATACTTTTGATTAATTTCCATGCAGCCTTTGGTGAAACAGTCTGTGTATTAGAGACTAGTGGAAGATGAGACTCTGTTTTTTTGAGTCCACACCATCCTTCCCAGGTCATAGAAGGACTCAATGTGGTAACCACAGTTAGTGAATGGACTCACCTGTAGCCATTAGGCGTAAGACTGAAACATCCCAGTGTGCAAAGCAGATTTCTGGTAGTCTAAGGGTGGAGAACTAGTAGATTTTGGATTTTGGTTTGAATCCCTTGTTTTGAGCATACCTAATGAATGGTGTCCTGAAACTACCATAGAATTACTATTGTAATGCCCTCCTTGCGTCATTGTGATGTATTCATCTTAAAGGTGTTGTTCTGCTGTTGTGAATATCTTCAGTTCGTGTTTTTTTTTTTTTGGTAAATAATGTCAAGTCATCTAAGAGTTTCATCTGCATAAGTCAAGAATTCATGTAGTACAATTTACAACTGACATATACATGTATACTTGTCTTTTCTTAACGGTGTTTTAAATTCTTTTTCATTAGCTAAATTGATGACTCCATCAGGGCACACCAAATATGCATTGGACTTCAGATTGCAAAATCGTCAGTTGGAAACTACCAATCAACTCCACAGGGGAAGGATGGTGGACTCTACTCATGAAAAGATTTGCAAGTTGGCAGACTCATGGGAGCAGTTCTTCCCTGCCCTATGGGCACATTATGTGTCATCATTGACTTGATGGCAGTGGATATGATGACTCAGAGATTGTTTCATAATATTCTCTAGCATAAAATGTCAACAAATTCTATAAGGTGTACCACAGATATTTATAAATGATAGATGCATTCATGAATTGGCCTTTTACTTAATTCTAGCCCCAATCTAAGAACCATATGGTCTTATGACATGTGCCTGCTTGATGTTCACTCACATGAAGAGTTCAGTGAAGATAGAAGTACTATAACAAAGTGTGGTTAAGAAACTAGATGGTGCTCGACTATCAGAAATAATAGCATCTAGTGTTTTAAAAGCTGGTTTTCAAACAAACAACCATCTAATTATGCATCAACTAAGTCTGTATGAAAGAAGCACATCAACCTGTGTGTGATCCAAGGATTGTAAATAACATAATCCAAATATAAAAGAGAAAATGCTGTCAGAGTTTAAATTGTAAACACCTGGTTTGCAGAGGGCCAGCGATGACAGTGGGAACCCATAATATATTTGTGAGTTCCACATATGGATTAAATTCCCACTGAATTCCTCTGAGCATAGTTGGTGATGTGAATAGCCGTGTGATCAGACAGAGAGTATTGTAGAACCATCATGACAGAAGTAGTTTCAATGATATGTAGTACAGTATCATTTCATCTGCCTTTGACATATTTTAAACTTATTTCTGATTTTAAAAAATGAAGGGGAAATCCATGTGGAGTCAGTATCTAGGGAATACTCTCTGGTCATGAACCAAGGATGGGAATAACCTTGCTAACATGCACAATGCATTGAAAAGTAGATTGTTGAAGATGCAGTTAGGTTACAATTTAGCACCCTATCACATGATCTCCTTTACGAGCTACTTAAACTTGTTTTAATTTTTAATATTTTCTTACTTCTTTTCAATTGATGCTTGTATCTGTTTTAGTCTGTAATTGTTATTAGTTTTGTTTTTAGTTTTTTTCTGTTTTTCTGGGCATGGAATGTAGGATAAGATAGAGACAGTAGCTGGGTTAGTGTTACCTTGGGAGTATGGCAAAGGAGGTTTGGGAAAGGAGAATAGAATAATCATGGGTACGAGGATGAAGAACATGTTCAAAAAGTGAGTGTGATGATGATCATACAACCCTCTGACTGTGATTGAACTATTGAATTTATGATATGTGATCAAAAAATGTTCAATAAAGAAAAATTAACCTAAACCTGGAGAATATATTTTAGACATTTAGCTAGCAAATAACATAGCCACATGATATTGAAACTGCTAGCAATAAAGAAGAAAACGTCATTTAAAAGTTGACAGACCTATTCTAAAATGTATGTGAAAATAGCAACGACTGAAAATAGTCAAGATATTCTGGAAGGAGAACATAATTGAAGAACTCCCTTTACTTAATATAAAGAAACATTTTAAAGTTAAGCGGTAGAGGCAGTGTGTATTTGACACATGGGTAAAAACGTGGAAAATAATAAGACCAATGGAATAGAATGTAAATGTTTAAAATATATAAGATAATTAGTGACAAACATAATATCATCAATAAAAGGCTTTAAGTTAATCATGCTTTAATATTAAAAATAAATGAAGCCAAAATTGTATCTACAAATTCACAATAGTCTACTTCAGGTGACTGGTTGATCAAAGTACAAAAAATAAGCCAAAAGGCCTTTTAAAAGACAATTGGAAAATAATATATGATCTTGACTACAGAAGCATGGTTTTAAGGAGAACATAAGAAGTATTTACCATAAAAATGGTTACCAAGCTGAATTTGATTTGAAATTAAGAACCCCTGTTCATAAAAAAGACACCAGTGAGGGAATGGTTAAACAAGATCTGAACTAGAAGAATGATGTTTATAACATATATCAATACAAAATATTTACCATACTGATTAATGTAGACGTCCCTGTTCACCAGGAAATGTGTACAAGGACATTAATAAGAGTATTGTTTTAATAGAAGGGATGAAAATCTAAAAATATAGTAAATAATTCAAGAGAAAATAAGCTAATAGATTGCTTTTCTTTATATAAAGGCCTTCTGAGTGGCCCAAATGTTTTATACTCAGCTTGATCAATTAAATGCATAAAGGAGCAGGAAAGACTGGACATGGTGCTCTGTTTCCATCAAGATTACATGCAGAAAACCCATGAAGTGGTACTCCTCTATAACACATAGGGGTCAAGATAAATCAGAAATGACTCTATGGACAAGAAATTAACAATATATAAATCTAACAGAGCATAAGTATTAAATATACATGGATAGGTCTGACAAGTATCATGTGAAGTTAAAGTGCTAAGGAAAGTGGCAAAAGTTCAAATAATATGATAATTCATTTATATGTGGTTCAAAAATTATCAAGGAACATTCTTAAAGAAAACATGGAAACTTTGTAAAGAAAAGCAAGGGAATAGTAAAAACAAAATCCAGCATCCTGGTTATCTCATAGCAAAAACAGAGTTATAAATGTGATCATTTTTGTATACATTTTTAAAATATCTCTATATAGCGATTTGACATTAAGCAGAATGGGAACCTTCAATTTTTCATTTTGAACTGTTATGTTCAGAATTTTCAAAATTTTGAAATAGGTATATGGGTTGCTATTACTTTTAATCTCTATAGAATTTTTCAGTTATTGAATTATAGATTGTTAGGGGGAAAGTTTCTCTAAAGATAAATATGCTGTGAAGAAGAGACAGATTATTGGAAGCAAACCATATTTCTCTAAGAAACAGTATGTCTATGTGCAATCTAAACCTCAACAGTTCATCTCATTCAGCCATAGACTGCTCAATAATATACAGTGAATCATACACTAGATCTTGGGACTCTTAAAAGCTGTAGAAATTTTTTCTGCTTGTGGACACTGGAGTCGCATCCCAATATCTTCTGAAGTGTGGCTGAAAAACAGAGGGGATTAAGAATGAGGGGGACTGCCCGTCTCAAAAGCAGCCTTCCTGAGCCTTAACCTTTTGAACAGACCCTCAACTACTGCACCACAAAATCATCTGCATGCAAGGGAAAATGCTGACCTAAAAGCAGTTGCCTATGAAAGGTTATACAGGAGGTGTACATTCTGCCTTAGAGCTGTCAGCCCTCTGCCAATATGTGGCCAGCAGAGAGCCTTTGGGCCGATGAGGGCAGAATATGATGCATCCAGTCTTGTCAGGTAAATAGCAAAGAGACAGCATAGCATGGTACAGTGTGTTATTTACAGGATCGCCTTAGATGCCAGCGCCTCGCCAGACTCTTCTTCATGAGTCCTGTAAACTGCTCTTGTAGAAGTGTTACAAAATTTAAGGGGAATATAAAGTTACCATTTGACAAGTGCTTAGAGTTGGAAGGGTGTTGAACAATTGCATATTTTGTCATCTCTGATTTCTTTCTGGAATTTTGATTTGAGCAGAGAAAGCAGTGCATGGATAGCCATAGTGAACAGATGTTTACAGTTGACAAATTATTAAGAAATAATTTGCTACAATGGGAGTTTCTACCTGAAGATGTGACTTTTCTAGATGGGCATTTGCTCGTGACAAAATTTCATGTGGAAACTGAATATATTTTGCATTGAATTTTTTGGGTCTATAAAGGAACTGGTTTAGTAAAATTCATGGTGACATCCTATACCACAGACTGGAAAATGTTCCAATTCATATGTCAACTGTGGTTGATGAATTGTGAATGTCTGCAGATCTCTGTTTATAGGGGCTCTGAGGTGAAGCTTAACCTCCACCGAGAGGAGTGCCTTAATACATCAGCAAAGTTCACCACATACGAAAATGGCAGACCCTGATGGAAATATTCATAAAAAGTTAAAAGAGGTCAAATTTTATTAACATCCTATGATCCACTGGTCCTGTACAAATGGAAATGGGTAGTAACAGAAAAATAAGAGGAAGAAACAAGGGAAAACGAAAGAAGGAAGGAAAATCATTCTTTTCTCACTTTCGAGAACCACTGCATTTGTATTAATTTTAAATCACTGGATCTCTTCAAATGGGCATTTATTTCTGATTTCTCTACATGTCTTAATAATTTGCTATGAAGGATAATTTAGACTATAACTTTTAGTAAAACTAAGAAATAATGGGGCTGGCCATCTGCAGGATTGTAGAAGAAATACAGGATTGGAATGAGAAGCCCTGGATTAAGTATGGTTCTTCAATTTGTTACCTGGATGACTTTAGAAATGTTGAATAAAGTCTCTGACTATAATTTTCTGCTAAATTGACACTAACAGGCACTTGGAGGATTCCATTTTTAATTTATATAGTGACTTTTAAAGGGAATTCCTAATGGTGAAATATTTGTAGTTCATAAACTTACTGTTAGTCACATTATAAGAAATTATAATCAAAAGATACACAAATACTCTACTTTCTCATTTGAGAAAATTATTTAATGGAAATGCTTCTGTCAAATGCAAAAAATGCATATAGCACCCATGTGACTCAAATAAAAATTAGAATACTGATTCTTCAGGCTAGGAGAAATATTTTGCTTTAGTTTTGTATTGTTTATATAAAATCTATATTTGAAAAAAAACTAAATTAAAATTACATAATCATTTTATAAATGCTTAATTATTGTATGAAAATGCACATATGGTTATATATGTACGATGAGAATGCTGGTGGTGATGTGGGGTTGAAATCTATATATAAATAAAAAGCATGTATTTCAAACATTAAAGATAGAAATTTCCATACGTACTTTTCAACTATCTTAAAATTCCATTGTGTTGTTTTTATTATTAGACACCATCAAGCCCATTACAACTGACAATAACTCTATGCCTTGGGTGGGATGCCTCTTACTGCTCAAAGTAACGTTGTTGCTTTGCACATTGAAGAGAGCTTGTGCAACTGATTTCACCTAATGGAATGCTTCTTTTTATACCTTGACTACTGCCTCTGTGAATATTGATCATAAATCCAAGCAAGATAAAATCATTCTCTTCCATTTTTATCATGATATTACCTTACTGGTCCAGTTGTGAAGTTTTGTTTTTTAACAATAAACAATAATCTATACTGAAATAGGTAGTACTTGATTTTTATCAGCAACAGCTATAATTCCTCCTAATGTTCAGCCATTCATCAATTCCTGGAGCCTTGTTTTCAGTAAACCTTCAGTGCATCTTGAATTTCTTTCTTCAGTATTATTGGTCTTGTTCATACGCTAACTAATGAAATGGTGGAATGCAAACTAGTTACTTTTGGTGCAGAGACTTTGCACTCTTCCCATCTTCTTTTGCTACTTCCTGCATCATTAGACACTTTGAAAATTGCATTACAGTTTTGATTTGTTCTTTAGCATTTTGTTTTAATATATTCTGAGAGAGTTTTCCTCATTTTGGGTTTTCTAGTTCTAGGGCTTTGCCCATTTTATTATAATATTATGTTAAATATAAAATATATTTATAATAATTATAGATATTTGTGATATATAGACATTTGATATAATTTATGTATGATTTATACAGCATATAAACAAATACTGTTACAATTATGTAACATGAAATATATACATATAAATTTTTATATTGGAATATATTACATATGATCATTTCTTGAGTTGCTCTTTCATATTTTCTGCTCATCTTTTGGCTTCATAATTTCTTCCATTTGTGCTAGATGCTTTATGATTAACAACAATCAGGTCTCTTCTAACATTCACTTTAATCTTTTGTTCGTTTCCTGTCTTTTAAATTACCTTTTAATTTCTTCATGTTTGAAGTTCTAGATGTCATCCTACAGCTCATCAAGTTTTGTATCATTACTATTCATTGTGTCACATCCATTTCTGTGACATTCTGGAAAAATAGGTGGGATAGACTTGGGTTTTATGTAGGCTCTTGTTGATATGTTTTAATTTTCTTCAGCTTTATCCTGAACTTCTTTATGAGCAATTGATAGTTTCGTCCACATTCAACCCCTTACTGGTTTTCCTGCTGATTTTGAGCTTTCTCATTGCTTCCTCTTACAAATATAGCTAACGTGATTTCTCTGATTACATATGGAGAAGTACATGTGTATAGTTGTCATTTGTGTTGTTGATAAAAGGTATATGTAATGAATAAGTCACTGTTGTTGAAGAATTGTATTATGTGACCTCCAGATTCATTTAGATCACAGCTCCTTCCTTCCTGTTTCCTACTTATGTATTGAGCCGTCAACAATTATCAATGCATTTTGATTGCATGTTTGATCAATTTGACAATGAGGCGTTTGTAAAATTCCTCAATCTCTGCATCATTAGCTTTAGTGGGTCAGTACATAGATGTTCATCATAATATTATTTTCTAACTTTCCTTGCATGTAGATAGATAATATCCTATCACAGGCAGCATTGTATTCCAACAGTAAGTATCCTTTTGTAATATTGAGTTCAATACAATTCCTCTTAAGTCATTTATGATAAACCTTAGGATGACTTTGTGATCAAAATGACCAATTCTAGTCTATTACAGCTTCATATTTTCCTAGACTCAGGAACAGTAGCTTCTAAGTTCCACTTATTAATTGATACGTGCTGCAATTTCTTCTCATTTTGAATCATAACCCATCTTTAAATGAAAATCCACAAAGCACTACTGCTTCTATCCCCATTGTTATGATTGACTCTACTCTGAAGGGGACATTCTTTCTCAAACATATTTTGAATGCCTTTGAACCTGAATGACTTCTGTGGTGGCTATATTATCATTTGTCCATTTGAGGACTAAGCGTGAAGGGTAGAGTCTAGTGTTTCCTTCAAGTCCTTGAGGGCAGGGAAACTCTCTGTCACTATGTCGCTTCCTTGGAGACCTTCCATTGACAAGGTTGACTCCCTGAAAGACAGCCCTGAGGAGAAACCACTTGGACCTACCCTGATGCAGCCTTAACCCTGAACCTGGAGATGCCAAGCAGAGGCCTCTGCCAGTACTGAGATATTTCCAGTGCCACTGCATCCAAAGATTTCTACCCATTGGCCTGTGTTCTTATACATTCAGTATCATTGCATGCGTTAGGTGAGTCTGAAGTTGACTCTATAGATTGTTGTCAGACATATGGGTGAATATCAGACTTATGACTTTGGACTTTACTGGGTGGGGATGTTTTCTTAATGTACAATTACCCTTTACATAAAACTCTCTTACATGCATATGTGTGTTTATGGATTTGTTTCTCATGTCTACCCAGACTAACACAGCTCCTCTTGTGGCATTATCGGACAATCTTCTGCTTCTATTCACAAGATATTCAGTATCTGACAACGTTTCCATGCTATATATAGGGTTTTCAGTGGCTAATTCCTCAGAAGCCCACAACCTATTCCTTCTCCATAGTCTTAGTTTGAAAGTTCTGCTGAAACCTGTTCATTTTGAGAGACCTTGCTGGTATTTGAAATGCTATGCAATATCTTCCAGTATCACAGAAACTAACAAGCTACCATGATATGATGGATTGACAGAAAAGTGGTATAAAATCATCTTTAGTAAATATTACTTAATTTGATTAGCAAAAAGAACTTAATATGTCAAATTATTTAGCTTGATAGATAAATGATCTTATTTGCTACATTTGAAAATTTCTGCCTTAAAGACTTTGCTGGCCATGATCTTTTTACCTTCACATATCAGTACAGTTAAGTAACTCCCTCTTCAGAAAAAATCAATGAGATCTCACAGTTTAAAGTGATCTTATTGCTATTTAGCTTCTTCCTGAGTATTTGAATACAGAAAAGGCAGACTTTGTCATTATTTATTTTAACGGATCTCATTTTAGATAGACCTCCTTTACTAAGAGCAGTATTTAAAACTATCATGTAGTAAATTCTACTCCCTTGATAGAGTATGTGGCCTGAATAAGCCGGGCATGTTCATTTGGTTCTTCTTAATTTACTAGCATAAAGTTCTTCAATCAAGTCTATAGTAGGTGAAATATATACAAACTTTATTTTCTCCAAAAACTCTTGCAAAAAACTAATGAGTACTAAAGATTACAACATAGAATATTGAAGAAATTAACTAAACCAATTCATGGAGCAAATTATACACAGCATTTAACTAACAGGGAATTAAAATGACTATGACTGTATGTGAGAGGCTTCAGAAAGCTCATGGGAAAGTATAATTAAAAGAAATTCGATACCTTAGAAGTATCAACCATTTGAGACCAAAAGGGCAGCTTTTGCCCAACACTAAAATTTGAAAATTTAGGAAGCAAAGAGGAATGGAAACAGAATAAAACGGGGAGAATGCATGATATTTGAGGGAGTAGATTGCAATGTTTGAGATGAATCAAATTAAGTATGAATTGTTTACTATAAAGCGATTTATTCTGTAGATTTTCACCGTATTCACAATAAATTTTTTTTAAAGAGAATGTAATTTTTGAAGTCCCAGGTATACCTCCAAACAAAGTACTAATCTGTTTGCTTCATGGGAGATTATGTAAGAGCCATTACTTATGGTACAGATATTTAAATAGGAAGCAAAATGAAATTCAGTATGCAGAAAATTCACTTTCTAAAATATTTGTCCAGCTAGTTAAATGGTACGTATATATCCAGTTGCCAGGTTTTATGGCTTTCTAGCATTCTATGCTGAAACTTTATTATATGCTTACTACATTTTGCCAATAGAGTGAGGAATTTGGATGAACGTGTATGTATTTGGGGAAATGGGATTTTAAATATACTGTATTATGTAAAAGATAGTGTAAATTTATTTAATTTTTAACAGGCTTTTGGCATTTTTCTGAGTCATGTGCTTCATTGGCTATAGCAGTCCATATTTGTAATAAGCACATTAGAGACCCCTTATCATAAAGACCCTTTCTAACAAAATTGTACTCAGTAAACTAGTATCATCAGCACACTCTGAAGATCATTAAAATACCAGAATTTTGGAACTATATCAGACCAACAGAATTAGAATCTACACTCTCATGCAATCTTTAAGTTTATAATATGCACATTAAATTTTGAGTAAGTACTGACTTAGGTACATATGCCTTTATTGACTCACTTTGACAAAAATTATCCAAAATGTAATGTAAAAAGAGCCTCACAATTATTTCCTTAAAATTCTATAGGCTACTATTGTGAACTTATTCAACTGGAATATTTTTTCTTTTTTATGATCATATTCTCATATGCACCTGTAGTCAGCTGTAGGCATATTAATACTCATATTTATAACAGTTAATTGCATTTCTGAAAGGGTGATGGAAGTAACTGAGTTACGTGTCATTCACTATTCAGGAAACTCGTACGGATTCTTGAACATGTTGGGGGTTTTGCTGCTATCAAAGACTACAAAAGAAGGTTCTCCACTGCTCAACCACTTTTTCAGTTTCACATAATCAAACTCACTTCTTGAATAAGGTAGATTCAAGAGATGCACTCTACCTCTCGGATGGGAAGAACTGAAAGGCTTCATCACAAAGGGGCCTGCACACAGGAGAGGGAAAAATCTCTATCATCCTTTGTGCCTTCTACCTTAAGACTATGCTAAACCTTTTGTTGTTTGTTGCCATCCAGTTTGGTTTCTACCATAGTGACCCTTGGCACAACTGAATGAAACACTGCCCTGACTCAGCCCATCCTCATATTTCTTTCAATCCTTGAGCTTCGTCCGCAAGTGCTTCAAGGCCTCCTCAGTTTCACCAAGCAAGTTTGACCTCTGTGTCAATACTTCTCATGGATAACCTTCCTCCATTTTGTTACTCTTCCGCTTTACCAAGCACAATGTCTTTTGACAGAGGTGGTCTCTCCTGTCAATTGGTCCAAAGTATACAAGATGAAGTCTTGCCCTCCTTGGCTCTAAGGACCTCTAAGGAACACTCTAGTAGTACTCCTTTCAAGACTGATTTGTCCTTTTAGCAGACCATGGCTCTTGCAATATTCTTCTCTACACCAAAATTCACACAAACCACAATTCAAGTGCATTAATGTTTCTGCAGTCTTCCTCAGTCAATGTCCAACACTCACATGCATATGAAGCAATTGAAAAGACCATGGCTTGGATCAGGCGCACCATAGTTGTCAAAGTAAAATCCGTATTTTTCAATAAGCTAAAGAGGTTTGTGCAGCAGCTTTACCTAATAAAACTCATCTTTTCATCTCTTGATTTCTGCTTGCCAAAGCGTTAACGGCGAATCCAAACTAGATGAAATCCTTGACAGAATAAATCTTTTCTCCGTTTATCATGATGTGAACTCACATTAGTCCAGTTATGAGGATTTTGGTCCTCTTTACATGGAGCTGCAATCCACATTGACGACTTCCACCCTTGATCTTCATCCGCAGGTGCTTCATGTCCTTCTCAGTTTCACCAAGCAAGCTCTGTCATCTGCATTTAGTTGTTATTAATAAGCTTTCCTTCAATCTTGATCCCACTTTCTTCTTCACATAAGCAAGCTTTTCTGATGATATGCTCAGTATATAGATTGAAGTATGATGAGAATTCATGACCCTGAATCACACCATTCCTGATTTCAAATCATGCAATATTTCTGTCTTCTTTACCTACAATCGCCTCTTGATCCATGTGCATGCCATGCAGGAACACAATGAAGTGTGGGTTTCTCACTCTTTTCAAGGTTTTCCATTATTTATCTTGACCCACATGATTCAATGTATTGACAAAGTTAATAAAACATAAGTAAACTTCTTTCTGTTATTCTGCTTTAAGTCATTCTGACAACATCAATATCCCTTGTTCCACAACACTTGTTCCACATCCTCTTTTGAATCTGGCCTGAACCTCTGAACCCTGTGAAAGCATTGCTGAACCCTGTGAATGCAATGCTGAACACTATGAATGTATTACTGCAACCTCTGTTAGATTATCTTCAACTAAATCCTTGCATGTGGGAACAATCATGTCTTTCTATAATCTGAGCATGCTGTTGGATCACCTTTCTTCAAAATAGCTACAAATATGAATCTCTACAGGTCAGTTGATTAGCTTTCACATTTCCTGGCATAGTTCAATAAGTGATTCCAAAAGCAATCTAATGCTTTGTCATCAGCCACATAAACAGATATAGACAAAACAAAACAGCTAATCTTTAAAGATGTTGTAGCTAATTGCAGATTCTTAAGAAGGGAACTTATAAATCAGAGATTTAAAGATTGCTTAATTATGTACAATTGAAACTACAGAGAACCATTGTGGGATATTGGTAGCCAGTTCAAAACCACCAGAAGCTCCTTGAAGAAAGACTGTAAATAATAACAGTCTTGGAAAGTCACAGTGGTTCATATGAATCAGTATTTACTGGCAGCGAGTCGATTATTGAAGATAGACTGGCCACATCTGTCACACAGAATTTGGCATTGAGAATTAGTGTACTGCTTCTTGATAATACATAGCAAGAGGAATCTACATCTATATGCGCATGCTTATGTGTCATTTGTTAGATCCTAAAGAATCCGGATAGTATAGTGGTGACACACTGCACTGCCCACTACTTTGTCAGCAGTTTGAAGCTACCAGCTTCTCGGCAGGAGAAAGATGAGCTATTCTTATCCTGTCCAAAGAGATTGTATCACAAATAGATACCTTTCTCCTTCGCCTGGGGTGCTCTCTTCATTGGAATTAACCCTATGGAAGGAAGAAGAAGAAGAAAGAACTATGAGGAAATCACAATGTTTTGTCCATACACTTCACCAAGAAAGAAGACTGCACATGTTCTGAAAATGAAGAACTTGCACACGTCACAATTTAAAATACAGTCAATGTTTAATTCATAATGTTCAAATAAGTGTAAATGATATATTATAGTAGATTATGCCTAGGATATACATTTCTAAAGAAGCAAATAATACATGTATACATGAGATATACATGAGTGCACACATGTGACACACTAACCTATAGTAAATGATATACGTTCTATTGCACATAAATGTTTAATAAGTGTTCCCGAATGAATGTCTACTTTATATTTGGGTAGTATGTTTCCAAAAAAAGAATGTTGCAAAGAGATGTAGGCCTTAGATATTAGTACATTATCCTATTTACATTTCACAATATTGTTCTCACAATCTGCGGATTCTCTTTTTCCTCTTTTGGTGTAGTCTTTTTTATATATAAATCATTTTATTGGAGGCTCATGAAAGTCCCATCATGATCAATACATACGTCAGTTGTATGCATACTACATTTGCACACCTCTTGCCATCATTACCCCCGAAACTATCTCCCTCCACCAAGGCCCCAGTACCAGCTCCCCATATTTCTGCTGCCTCCCCACTCTCCCTCTCCCATGAACCCTTAATAATTTACAACTTGTTATTACTTTTTCATATCATACTCTGTCCGATGTGTTTAATACAAACAAACATTTTACTTTCACAAGGCCTCCGTCATCCATTTTATTTTCTGCTGTGTGGTGAATCTTCTTTAGGTTTGATAATATGTTTGTGCCATGTATTAGGGCTCCTATATATATATATATATATATATATATCCATTTTTCCTTTATGATATTTATAATTCTAGGATGTACAGTTAGGTCTTTAATCTATCTTAAGCTGTTTCATGGATGTGGAGTGAGGTTTGGGTCCTCTATCATTCTTCCATAAATAGAAATTCAATTTTTGCCATCACCGTTTGCTGACTTACATGAGCATTTGATTATTCTTTGAATATGCATGTTTTCAATATTCACATACCCATTGGTTCTTTCTTAAAGAAGCAATGTGTAGCAGTTAGTAGTAGCTAGAGATTATATCAACTAGACACTCCCTTCTTGGATGGAGTTAAACCTGTCCATAAAATGTGGCCTAAAGGTAGTGCCTTGATGTCATTAGTTTTTTGCATACCAGCACCAGGAACAAAAAGGACCTCCCTCTGCTTCTTGGACTTGCTGCTCCCTGGGACTCTGCTGCTGGTCCTGAGAGTTGGTAATGTCCTTTGTTCACCCATACTGGGCCCATGCAGCTCTGCATCGGTCTGCCTGTTAGTCCTTCTGCTTTGCTAGCCTGAAGCTGCTTGAGTTTACAGAAGGGCTTTTCAATAGGCCACTGGTTTTGCAGACTTGAATTAGACTGGGCTGGGGTCCCATCTTCATGTCAAGTTGCTTCTTAAAAAAAATCTCTTTCTTACACATACATGAGTGTCAATGGATTGATTTCTGGGTTGTGTGTAGTCATCTAGATCCCTAATATCTTCATCATTAACCCCTTTTGAATTATTTTAATGTTAAAATCATTATCACTCTAATTATTTACTTTAGAACTACAAATTTAGTCATTTGAAGTTTTTTTAATCTTACAAATCACATGTTTTTTTGGGGGTGCGGCATCACTGCCTTCTGGTGGGAGTTGTTCCTGGAGAGCTGCTACTGGATTTGAACAGCCAACCCAGTGGGCCGTAGTCCCACACAGAACCACTACATCACTGTGACTCAGCCCACAAATCACATTTTTTACAGTGCAAGAGTTACACACATTCATAATAGTCTGAAATTATGGAGACATCATGCATCTGAATATTTTAAAAGTTATAATGATGTTTAATTGACAGATAACTTATTCATGATTATGTATATATGCTATTTTAGTTATTAAAGTTATCCTTGTTATTTTTTTGGAGACACGTAGGTATGCCCAGGATTGCAGTATATTTTTACTTTGAAGCTGGTTAGTTGTACATATTCTAGGTGGTCTGTTTCAAAAGTTTTATTAGTAAAATTAATTAAAAAATTACCATCATGATGCCAACTCTACCTTGCACATCCCGATGGACTGGAGAAGGTACACTAGTGGAGAGGGGGCCTGGAGATACGGGGAAATCAGGATGGATGAGCCCCCTCGGGCTGGTGGTTAGATTGGAACTACTGGATGGATGGAGAGAAGATGGGGTAGAGACGGAACCAGCTGCAAGGATCTACATATGACCTATCTGGAGGACGGGCATGGGGGAGTGGGCTGATGGAGGTGTCGGGCAGGGTAACATGTGACAGAATAATAATACTTTATGAAGTATTGAGAGTTGATGGGTGAGAGAGAGCAGGGGAACAGGGGACGGGTTGGAGGAACCGACACCAGGGGCTGGGGGACAGGGCGGATATTTGGAGAGTGATGACGGCAGCGGACGTGCAAGGGTTCTTGTCACAGTATGTTTATTTATGTATTGGAAAAATGATGTACGAGCCCCCAATAAAATGATTGTTAATTAAAAAAAAGAAACAATTATGTGCCTGTTACTCTTCAAGTTAATCAGAATACAGGAAATGGACCAGACAAATATGTCTGCTAACATGGACTAATCTATAGGAAATATAAAGTTATAATTATATGGCATATTAAATATGAAATATAGCTTGATATTCTCAATTATATAATTCTAAAGAAACTAAATTGTTGGTAAGTTGGGATTTGAAGATGTATCTACTTGTTTTTAACTGATTGCTAACAAAATCACAAGAACATTTCTTTAAAAACCTGAATGCCATTGTTTCTAGACATATCCTTTATCAGGTCTATAGCATCTTTCTTCCTTTTTCTTTAACACACATGTTTTATTGGAAATTGGATTAAAAATTACAGAGCAGATCATCAATTTTGCATTCATTTGTCCATGGTTTCATCTTATTTATTTCAGTACTCTAAATGTAATCCACTTCTCCCTCTTCTTCCCCAGGCTTACTGTCCATTACTTTTTCTAACCAACGTTTTTTGGTAAGTAATTTAAATATCACACATTTCAATAGTTCTCTCATTCATTTGTATCACAGGGGATTGTACAATGACCCCACATCAAGTTTAGAGTGCTCTCCCTCTTTCCAGTTTAAATTGCCTTTATAATGATTTCGCTGATCACATAGCCCTTTAGGGTTCCTTGTCCCCTCCCATATTCATTAGTTACTCCAGAAATACCCTTTCCCTCCCTATTCCCCCCACCCTGTATTTCCTTCATCCCCTTATAGTCCTTATATCATTATGCATCCACTCCTCTTGTGTTTCACAACTGGGAGACCCAACAGAAAACAATAAGAAACAAAAATCACGCTGAGGTGGTAAGGGTAAAATCCTAATAGTGTACAGGCAAAAATACTAATAGGGTGTACGAAGGGAAAAACCCACGAATAATCAAAAAGCCCTGCAAGATACTTCTGTCATGGAAACATAAGAGATACTTGCCTTCAGTACAAATTCAGGTTGTGTCTATAGGGTGTCAAGTTCAATCCAGCATAAACGAGATTGCCATGGCCTCTGCCTTTTGGTAAGGCTGATCGAGACCCTAGCTTGTGCCTAGGGAAGATCTGTCAATGGCTCAATCTGACCAGATACTCTGCAGCATGTGCTTTGGGCTCTCAACATCCTCTTGGCCCTCCACAAATTGGGTTTTCATGATATTGGTTTTAATGCTTTTCTCATCACCCTATGTGTTTTGTAACTGTCATCTTTGGATCGCACAAGCTGGTGTGGACTTAGTTGACTCCCCCCTTAGATGGCTGCTTGTTTGAATACAAGTCTTCAAAATCCCAGACACTATTCTGTTTGACAGTCGGGCACCCCCTGCTTTCTTCACCACACTTTGCTGTAGCTCGCTTGTGTTCAGTGATCATTTCGTGAAGGGAAGATTGTGCAGGGCCATGCATATTACTTTTTCTAACAAATAATTTGTAGTTGCATGATTAGTGTACTTATATTTATGTATTTAATATAATTCTAAGATCACACTGGCTTTAGGGTTCATTAGAAGGTGCTGAGGCCATAGATTTGGGTTCATGAGAAAAGTGTAGCTGACAGTGGGTTGATTTCATTAAATGGGATAGAAATAAAGCTTGATGTTGAAACTCTACTCACTGCCTTTGAGCGACTGCTGACTCAGAGTCCCAGCCTGCGGCTTCTGGAGACTCTAATGCTTGCCACTCTAGAAAGTGCAGTCTGTCTCCAGCATTGCTGCTGGTGGTTTTCAACTGCCAACCGTGCAGATCACAGATCAAGGTGTAACCACTGCGTCACCGGGGCTCCATTAATAATTATATGAATTGTATCATACTGAATGATAATATTTTAATGTTATGTAAAATCACATACATTAATCTGAGGTAAGGGTATGGTACATTATAAATATGAGAAGATTGAGGTTTAGTAAGCAACCTGTTGAAGATTTCAAAGCTATTAAATAGCAGAGCCAATATTTTAACTCACTATAGAAATCAGCCACTACTTTGCTTCTAACACCACTAGGCTGAAACTTTGTCATAATCGGTTGGAATGTGTGCTGCTATGATGCCGGAAACTGTGTCTCTCGTCTTTCAAATACTATTTTTGTTGTTGCTGTTAGGTAGCATTGAGGTTAGTTCCAACATGTAGTGACATTATGCATAACAGAAGGAAACATAGCCTTCTTATGCACCATCCTTACAATTGTCCCTATGTTTTAGCCCATTTTTGCAACCATGGGCTCAATCTATCTCCCTGAGGGTCTGTCTTTTTCTCACTGCGCCTCTTTGTTACCAAAGATGATCTTCTTTTCCAAGGACTGGTCTCTCCTGACATATCCAAAGTATATAAGACAAATTGTCAGCATCCTTTCCTATAAGGAGCACTCTGGAAGGACTTCTTCCAAGATAAGGTGAAATGGATTGATATTGGCTATTTGAATCATAAAATAATATTGTTTACTATGCTGCGAATGCACAATCAAGAGGAATGGAGTTACAGTCATTGTCAAAAAGAACACTGCAATATGTAACCTGAAAAAAATCTACCCTTAAGTACAATTGTGGTTATAATAGGACAATATTTATCCCTCCACTTGGGTCTCCAGTCACTAAAGCTATTTAAATTAATAAACCAAACACTAAAGTTAGTGATGAAAATATTGAAGAATTCTGTCCATGACTTCAGTGTGAAATTACATGATTGCAAACATGAAATTGAGCCGCATAAATAGTTATTGGTATTGGAATATAAAGTTTAGAAACAAAGAGGAAGGAAAAGTGACTGGAAAATATGATTGGTCTTGGTGATAGATAGGAAGCTGGAGATTGAATGATGAAATTTTACAAGGTGAACAACTTGTTATACCAAATACCCTTGTTCAACAAGAGAAGCACGTGAGTACACAGATGTCACATACTGTAACTGTGGGAAGACCCCAAGATGGTGAAACTCTTTATCAGCAGCTAAAACCAGGCCAGTGATAACTTCATTACACTTGAAAAAATTAGAGCAAGTCCATGAGCAACGAAATATGATCTCGAGTATGTAAAACCATCTGAAGAACAGATTTGGCATATTGAATGCTAAGGATGCCAGATGGATCTTGGATGAAATCAAAGAACAACAAAGTTATTTAAACGTTTTCAAAGACATTACACTTTGTATATCATGTGCGGATAGCCTTTAGGAAAATGGGAATTCAAATACATCTCATTATGCTCATATAGAATTTTCACAGGAACAAGATGCTGTTGCGATAATGAAGCAAGGGAATGCTCCATGTTTTAAAGTGACGAAAGTTGTGTGATGGGGTTGTATCCTTTAACAATATTTATCAAATCTATATGATCTATAAATAATCAGAAAATCAGGATTACATGAAAAAGAACGCAGGATTGAAGGAAACATATATAATTTGTGATTTGCAGAATAAACAAACGTGCTTGCTGAAAGTGAGGAGAACTTGAAGCAGTTGCTGATGAAGAACAAGGATTAGTGACTTCATTATGGATTTCAATGCAACGTAAAGGGAAAGAACCTTACAACTGGACCAATAAGTAACATCATGATAAATGGGGAAAAGTTTGAAGTTGTCAAGTATCTAATTTTGTTTGGATTCACAGTGAGTGCTCTGAGAAGCAGAAATGACGACAGCAAATGACATGTTCTGTTGTGTAAATCTGCTGCATCAAGCCTCTTTAAAGTGTTGAAAAGCAAAGATGTTACTTTGAGGATTAAGGTGTGCCTGACCCATGCCATTGGATTTCCAAAGGTGAAAGTTCGACAGTGTATAAAGAAGACCAATGAAGAAATGTATGCATTTGTACTATTGTGTTGGCATGCAATATTGAAAGTGCTATGTAGTTCCAAGAAAACAAGGAAATCTGTCTTGAAAAGATGTATAGCCAGAATGCTCCACACATTCAATGATAGGGGAATTCCATCTCATGGACTGAGATATATCAGAGAGAGACTTATCCCTGAAGGAGTACACTATGCTTAGTAAAGGTGGAGCAAAAAATAGGAAGGAGGCCTCAATGACATGGATGGACACAGTGGCTACACTAATGGACCGAAACATAAGAACAGTTAAAAGGATGGTGCAGGACTAGTCAATGTGTCAGTACTTTGTACAAAATGTCACTAAGAGGACAAACTCACTCAATGCAACTTGATAACTACAACTTTGCTTTATATCTGACCTGATTCTCTGATAAAACCAATTCAGGATCATGCTCACAATCGGTCTCCATTTATCATGTGACTTTCCTAGAAGGATCTACTCTTGTTCCTTTCCCCATGACAGACACACTCAAAGGAGGGCTATCAAGCTCTCACAATTGGCTCTAGACTGGACGGATGCTGTCATGAAAGAAGCAGGCACTCCTCCTCAGACCTTTCCCTTTTCACCAGGCACAGCTTCCTTCTTGAGTCATGGCAATAAAACCCCACTTAAGTGCTCAGCAAGTGATGCTTGCCTCTGCTTGATATATTTCTTAAATCAATAATACAGGGTTAACTCTGCGGAGAATTGTAAAACATCAACCGTAACATTTCTTTGAGCAATAACTCTGTGTCAGGTGTATGTTAAGGACTTTTTCAGAAATTATTACATCTAATTCCCATCACTTCATCTTTTTTTAATTCAAATATAAGGACCCAGCCTCAGAGGAATTAGGTAGCTAAGAGTACATAGTGGAGAATAATAGCGAATAATGGAGTCAAGAAAAAATGATAATGGCTGAGGACAAGAGACGGCTGGACTGAAACATATGTTCAAAAGTCAAAATTTAATCATAATTTGAATGTCTGATTTTAGCATATTGAAAATAAAATTTTATTATACAGGGTTTAAGAACAGAGATGGGCGTAATGCAGATACCATTTACATTTTGGCTTTTCCTCTTAATAAAATTAGAATATCAAATCAAAAGAGGAGATACACAGAGGCTGCGTCAGCAAGGGTATTTTGAAAACTGTTTCATGCTGAAAGAGTAATGGAAAATTTAGGTATTTTTCTATACAATAAAAATTTATGATTGAGGATAAACCATGACTATTATATTTTATACAAATATTAATATTTGGAGATATACTGTTAATTTTAATATTGGACTTCAATAATGAAATTAAGGTAATTAAGCCTGATCTATAGTTTTTGATAAAATATGCATGTCTCTCTTAGTGCTCATACCTCGGGAGGAAATAACATAATCATGAGAATATAATGATGATGAATAAATTTTAATGCACAGTTGAATATGTCACCTCATTTAATTATCACAACCAGACATTGCTATCGTATATATTGCATGCCAGAGATTGATAAATGGCAGAGGTTAACTTTCTCTATGTTCTTAATAGGTGCCATAACATCAGTTCAAATTTATAGTGATTCTGTGTACAACAGAACAAAACATTATCTTTCTTTGAAGAACATGGCATTGAACCAGACAAAAGGATTATGATTATAATCTCTGTGAAAGAACACTTGCACATGCTTGCAGATGAAATTTTAGATACTTTGCAAATCTACCTGACACCCCATTTACACTTGCCAGAAGCTCATTCACAGTCAAAGCTGAAGATGTTCCTGAAACAGTACAAGAGGAGTTCATTGAACTTATTAATAGCAATTCAGTGAGAGTTGATTTCTCTTCAATGCCAGTTACAAAATTCTGGATCAAGTGTTTGCCATCATAGTCTGTTCTGTCTGAGACTGTGTTGTGCATTCTTGTATTTTCAAAAATATATCTGTGAGACCAGGTTTTCCAGCATGTTGGTTACCAAGTCTAAATACAGTGAACTTGTGGAAGATGATATTTGTTGTGCTCTTGCAAAGACTGCCCTGAGAATTTCTGATCTGGTGAGATAGAAGCCATCTCAACCTACACACTTACGCACTGACGTTGGCTTTTTGTGCATGCTGTGGCAAAATGTAGCAGTGTAGTTTACTGTTGTTATATTAAGAATCTCACCCATGCTACACCATGCTTCAGGACAAAAATGTAATTAGAAATAAATATTTCACAATATATAATTGCATATTGTTTTAGTGATCATTCACTGTGCTCTAATTATGTTCAATTTGTAGCAGTGAAAATACCTCCTACATATCAGATATTTACATCAGGATTCATAACAGTAGCAACATTACAATTATGAAGTAGCAACAAAATAATGTTGTGGTTGGGGGTCAGTATAACATGAGGAATTGTATTAAAGGCTCACAGAATTAGGAAGTTTGATAACCACTGCTCTAGTTCATTTTCAAGGACTGTCTTTGGACTGGACTATATGCAAGGTCCTCGTGCACATAATTAAGAATTACAGAGGTTCCATTCTTGACAATGTTTGCTGTCACTTTAAAAGATGCACATAGTGAATTATTTTCTTAGTAGAAACCAATATCCATATACATAACCAATAAGACACAGGTGAAGAACTTTCTAGAATTTTTACTTTATTTTGTACTTTAACAAATCATCTTGGGCTGAGCCCTGCTGGTGTAGCGGTTATACGCAGGGCTGCAGCCCACTGGGACAGAGGTTCAATTCCAGCAGTGGGTCTGGGCCTCCTACTACCACCACTGGAGAGTAGTGATGCCAAAAATAAATAAATAAATAAAACAAAAAATAAATCATCTTATTGGGGGTTCTTACAGCTCTTACAATAATCCATACATCAATTGTATTAAGCATCTTTGTACTTATGTTGCCTGCTTCAAATCTAAAACATTTTCTCTCTACTTGAACACTTGGTATATTAGCTTCTCTTTATTCCTGTACTTCCCCTATCCTCCTGTCTTCATGAACACTTCATAATATATAACTTATTTTTATTTTAATATTTTATAGCATGCACTGTCACCCTTCACCCCTGTTTTAGTTGTTCATTCCCCCCTGAGGATATATATTGATCACTGCCATTGATTCACCCTTTCTCCCCCTTCTCCTTCTACCCTCTTGATATTGCTACTCTCGTTATTGGTCTTGAGAGATTTATCTGTCCTAGATTCTGGGTGTCAAGAGTTCTTTTCTATATGGGTATACATGCTCTGGTCTAGGTAAATTTGTAATATACAACTGGGGTCATGATAGTGTGGGTTGGAGGGAAGTATTAAGAATTCGAGGAATCTTGAGTGTTTTGCTGGCGTTTATCCTGACCCCCATCATTTTCATTGAAATTGTTGTTTGTTTGAAGCCCTTGATGGTACCTGATCACTTCGACACCTCATGTGTTAGTCTGGGTAGACTAGTGAAACAAATTCATAAACATGCATTTGGATATAAGGGAAAGGTTTATATACAAGAGGAATGGAACATTGAGAAAGCATCCCAACCCAGTCCATTTCAAGGTCATAAGTCCGATATTAGCCCATATGTCTGATATCCATACATAAAGTCTCCTTCTGATACATGAATGATGTGGAATGACACCAGGACAATCACAGGCCAGCGGGAGCAGTGTCTTGCTAATCCAGCAGCAGTAGAAGCATGCTGGGGCTGGCAGGGATCTCTCCATGGCTCCTCATTTCCAGGGATCAGGGTCCATCAGCAGTATCCATTGGCAGTAGAAGCATCACAGCACTGGCACGGGTCTCTCTGCTTTTTTTTCTGGCTTCAGAGTTTTGGTTCCATCAGGGTAAGCCCATGTGACTTCTCTTCTGTCACCTCCAGTTCCTAGGACTACGGTTCTATGCTACCATCTTGTCTTGTCAGTAGAGTGTCTCCAAGGAACTGAGTCTAGTCTCTCACCTCCAATTTGGAAATACCGTGAGACTTTCCAGAATTCTCAGGAGAAAGCCATGCCCACACAGAGGCCTCATTGACTATCTCCAGATTGACAGGCTCGACTCTACCCCTACACTCTCCGTGTTGAAATTGACACAAATCAGTGACTGTCACACCTCATGATTACATGGGTTGGTGTGCTTCTTCCATGTTGGTACTGTTGATTCCATGCTAGATGGTCACTTATTGAATTCCAGGACTTTAAGACACCCAAATGCTATATCTTGTAATAACTTGGCACCATCAGCTTTCTTCACCACATTTCTAAAGCACCCACTTTGTCTTCAGCAATCTTGTCGAGAAGGTGAGCATCACTGATTGCCTGGTTATTAAAAAAGAGTGTTCTTGTGTTGAGCAGAGGCCAAATGTTGATTTGTCACCTTAATAATTAAACCAGGGGTCCGCAAGCTATGACTCATGGGCTACCTTTGGTCCATCGAGGACATTTATCAGGCCCGCTGCATGTTTTTGCCACTGCTGCTGTCCTGCTTAGCAGTCGACTCATCTCGGGCCCTCAGTGAATTTGCTCATAGTTTGTTTGTTTGTTTTAACTGTACTATGGCCCTCCAATGGTCTGAGGGACAGTGAACTGACACCCTGTTTAAAAAGCTTGAGGATCCCAGATTAAACTGGATATATCCTTATCTTTACATATGAATGCATTTACATATGCACATACCCATATTTATACCTCTATAAATGCCTTTTGACCCTTAGTTATTTCCTCTATCTCCTTTTACTTTCCTCCAGTCCCACTATCATGTCAAATCTTCATTTGGCTCTCTGTACTTCCTCTTAGCTACATTAAACATTCTGTCCCTGGATTTTTTCTGACTCCCTTCCCTCTTTCCCCACCTTCTCATCTCTAGTGTTCTCCTGAACCATCGGTCCAATTGCTTTCCCCTTGGGATTGTTTATCCTGACTATCTTATATAGATAGACATAAAAAAGGAAGAAAGACAAAACCAAAAGGGGCCTATGACTAGTTCCAGGTGCCTCTGCTGACTTTTCTGTTTTCTGATTTTGTTTGATGCACTGTCACTCCCTATGCCCTGAGACAAGACTGAAGTCTATTTTCAGAGTCTCTCAGGAATTTTGTCGCTTTGCTCCCCTTGCTACACTGCTGTGCTTCCTTTCTGTTACACCTTGCACGGGGGAAGGGGGAGCGGTGAGACCAGGCACAATTCCCACACTTTTTCTCTGGTGCTGCCCCCCATAGCGCTGTGGGTCAGTAAGGCGATGTCAGGTCTCATGGTAAGGTCCAATCCTATGATTCTCTTGATGCATTGGCTGCTCTGAGAGGGAATGTCTTAATCTAGTTTGAGCCAGTTTTTAATTCAGCAAAATTGTATTTTGTACCAATTAATAAAATTGTATTTGTGTGTAGTAATTAATATCAATATTGTTAAAATAAATTTACATTATTTTGGTTCATCTTTTCTTGAAATTAGAAGAAATGTGGATCTCTTCAAGTTTGTCAGCCAGGTGTTCTAAATTCCTTAGCATAATTGAGTATTTCCGATATCATGTGAGGTTATCTCAATTTCTATTCCATCAGTTTCTAAAACCTTATTTTCTGCCACTCTTTTCAACACAGGTTATGATTCCCCACTTTAACATTAGATCTTGAGCATAAACTAATTTCTGAAATGATTGAAAATTGAGCCTTATTTTATACAGTGACTGTGCATTCTTCCTGCCTCAATCAGTATTTTGCTCATTGGATGTACAATATTATAACTCGGCCTTAAATTATTCCTTCAGTTCTTATAGCATGAATGATGCTAAGCATTGTTATTTTTTATTTTTTCTAAACTTATACGTTTCATTTTAATGCTTTACTTTGTCTTCTTGAACTGTCCTTTGAAATCTTTATTTATTTTACTTTATCACTTTTGTCATTCATTTTGTTGTTTTTATTATTAGGTACCATTGAACCAGTTCCACTTCAAAATGACCCTTTGCATAACAGACGAGAACACTGTGCAGTCCTCCACCATCCTCACAATTATTCCTGTGCATAATTCCATTGCTTCATCCACTGTAGCGATAATCTCATCTCAAAACCTTTCCCATATTTGCTGCCCCTCTGCTTTACCAAACATGATATTCTTCTCCAGGGACTGGTCTTGTCTGACAATATGTGTAAAATATGTAAGACAAAGTCATACCATTCTTGTCTCCAAGGAGCACTCTGACCTTACTTCTTCCAATTCAAATCAGTTTGTCATCTTCTTATCATTAAATACATTTATTGGGGGCTTTTACATCTCTTATCACAATCCATACATTCATTCATTATATCAAGCACATTTGCACATATGTTGCCATCATCATTTTCAAAGCATTTTCTTCCCACTTGAGCCCTTGATATCAGTTATCCAATTCTTCTCCCTACCTCTGCCAGTCCTTCCTCATAAAGCCTTGATAAGCTATAGATTAATATTTTCTTATCTTCCCATCATTGCACTTTTCCATTGTTCATCCCCCTGAGAGTTTATATGTTGATCCTTGTAATCAATTTCCCTTTTCTCCCTCCATCCTCGCCTAATCGCCCTAATATCTCTACTCTCACTGTTGACCTTGAGGGGTTTATTTAAGATGGATTCCCTGTATTTCAGGCTCTTATCTATAGCAGTGTGCCGTGTTCTAATCTAATTTGATTTCTAAGGTAGATTTTGAGGTCATGATGTCAGGAGGAATGAGCCAGTTAGGATGCAGTATAGTACCAAGGAAACACACAACTTTCCTCTAGTTCTTTGGTGCTCCCTTCCCCTCACTTTAACCTTGTCTTTTTTTAACATTTCTCCAGTACCAAAATTCAAATTCAGCTATTATTCTGTGATATTTCTTATACAATATCCAACTTTCACATGCATATGGCACAATGAAGCATTTGATGGTTTGGGTCACGCACACCTTAGTCCTTGAAGGAACATCCCTGCTCTTTAGTATGCTAAAGAGATCTTGAACAGGAGGTTCACCTAATACATCTCCTGATCTATCAATTGCTCCTTCCACTGGCATTGGATCCAAGTAAGACAAAATGCTTGCCCACTTTGACTCTATCTCCATTTATCATGATGTTGCCTAATGGTCCAGTTGTGAAGATTTTGGACTTCATTACATTGAATTGTAAGCCATGCTGAAGGCTGCACTGCTTGATCTTCATCAGTTAGTGCTTCCATTCCTTCTCACTTTCAGCAAGTGAGGTTGCAATCTGCATACTCCATGTGGTTGCCTTCCTCCTGTCTTGATGCTGCTCTCTTTGTATAATCCAGCTTCTCTAATGAATTGTTCAACATTTACTTTGAGAGGATACAACCCTCACACAATCCTTTCCTCATTTTAAACCATAGAGCACTTAAATTCTTTTCTCTTGACCCATGTACAACTTCTGAATGAGCATAATGAAGTGTGCTGCAATTATAATTCCCATTCATTTTAGCAACTCTATATCCAAGTGGCTTCAGAGTTTCTTTGAAAATCATTGTGACTCTTTATTTCTTTCCTCTTGCCTTACTGACCTTTTGCTTTCTTTGTGCATGGTTTTCTAATTGTCATTCCAAAACTGATCTGGACATTCGACATTAATATGCAATGAATACATTTAATTATTGAAAATTTATTTACATTGAAATGGAACACACTCAAATTCATCATTTTGTTTATTCTATCCAGTGAGGTGCATTCATGCTTATGCTTTTCTTGATAATAGATACTTGCCAAAATGCTATCATATGACCCATAGTCTCTTTTCTATCACAAAGCCATATTTTCCAACTACTAATCCTTCTCCTTAGAACATTTTTCTTTCTTTATTTTTGCACAAGAAATATTTTTTATTTATATTTTTAATTATTTTACTGGGGGCTCATGGAACTCTCATCACAATCCATACACACATTCATTGTATGCAAGGCACATTTGTGTATGTGTTGGCATCATCATTCTCAAAACATTTTCGTTCTACTTAAATCCTTGGTATTAGCTCATCCTTTTTCCACTTCCTCGAAACACCCCCTCCCTCATGAACTCCTGATAATTTATAAAATATTATTATTTTGTCATATCGTACACTGTCCTATGTCTCCCTTCACCCACTTTCCTGTTGTCCATACCCCAGGGAGGATGTTATATATAGATCCTTATAATTAGTTGTCTTTTTCTACTTTACCTTCCCTCCATGCTCCGGGTATCACCATTCTCATCACTGATCCTAAAGGGATCATCTGCTCTGAATTTTCCATATTTCTGGTTCCTATCTGTACCAGTGTGCATTCTCTGGTCTAACCGTATTTGTCCTCTTTGATCCTAACGTCCCCATTCCAATCATCAGAATTGGGGGGGGGGAATCTTTAATTTATTCATATTTGGCCCCAAATCAGTTCAGTATAAATCTTATAAATAATGAAGTGCTTATGATCACAAAGCATCTCTTTTGTACATTATGCTGCCATGGGAAAATTTGATTGCAAAAATGCCTCACAGGGAAACATAGAAGAAAGTATCAGAGTCCTGCCTCCAGGAACCTATTTATCTCTGTGGCACTACCAAAGGGGTCATCAAGCAGCGACCTGATTGACAGGCTAAACTCCAACCTTTCACTCTTAATAATCTCAAGTTGGCACCAGCATATGTGGCTACCACATACCACCCCTTGTTTTTTTCAGAATTTCACAAAACTCTTTAGCCATATATAATTTTCAAACAAATAATTAGATCATATATGTACCTAACAGAATGCATTCAATTAAAATGCATTCAATTAAAAATGTGCCACCCTCATTTAAGCATAACATGCTATAAATTATCAAAGCAAAAATTCCTATATTTGTGTGAACACCTAAACCATAAACCTATTAACATATTCTTATGAATATATTTTTTCCAACTATGAACATTTGTTAGCTAGTCATTTTATACCTGTATCTTCCCCATTTGGGGTATGACATTTTTATTCTGCCTACTTACATCAACCCAGTCCTCTGAGTAGACAATCACAGTCTTTGATAGGAAGAATCATCTTTCCAGATGGAAGCTTGTGAATAATGAACTTCAGACTAGTCAACTAGCTCTCATCTCCACTACCCACTGTGAACCAGGTCCATGGGTGTCAGTAGCCAAACTCAACCTGAGTCTATTGCTGCGTTTCTCCCACTTTAAACTCAAAAAGTGATCCAGGTGGTCATCTAGTAAGCATTTACTAGCATAAGCAAAGTCAAATCAGGACAGGCTATTCAGAAAGTAAGCAGCAACATGCACCAATTCACAGGCACAAAAATATTCACGTCATCTGGTCAGCTGAATGGCGACTGCCTCACTTAGCCTCACCAGGTCATCCTCACCTTTAGACCATGGACACTCGCAAAAATTCTCACCAACCCCAGCCCCCTTGCGCTTGATAACGAACTTCAGACTAGTCAACTAGCTCTCATCTCCACTACCCACTGTGAATCAGGTCCATGGGTGTCAGTAGCCAAACTCAACCTGAGTCTATTGCTGCGTTTCTCCCACTTTAAACTCAAAAAGTGATCCAGGTGGTCATCTAGTAAGCATTTTAGGCTGTCTTAGGATCCCTTTAACGTTCTTAGAGAGGACAGTTTTGTCCTGGTTCCCAATTTTCCAGCCTCAAGTACAAAACACTAGTTCTAAAAGCAAAAAAAAAAAAACCAAAAAAAAAAACCAAAGGATTATTTTTTTCTGTTCTTTAACCTGTCAACAGTCCCCTCAGCAAATCCTGGATGCTCAAGAAACTGCATGGGGCCTATGCTTTTAGAGCAGCAGTTCTCAACCTGTATGTCGAGACTCCTTTGGGGGTAGAACCATCTCTTCACAGGAGTTGCCGGATTCACAACAGTAGCAACAGTAAAGTTATGAAGTAGCAACAAAAATAATGTTGTGGTTGGGGATAAATACAACATGAGGAACCATATTAAAGAGTTGGGGACATTAGGAAGGTTTAGGACCACTGTTTTAGACCACTGTTTGTTTCTGTGTAGGCATGTACTAAACTCATTTTAAAGATCAAATTTTAATTACTCAAGGAAGATGGGTTTAAAAGCTCTCTATTTATGTACTTTCCAATAATCATTTTAGTTAATCATTATATCAATAATAATAATAATAATAAGCAGAAAATGGTATAAACAAAATAGAATCAGATCCTAAAGTCAATACTTGTAGCAGTCAAGTTCAATCCTTGTTTATCCTATCATAATCCTTATCTAAACTCTTCTACTGAAACAAAATATGGGATTAGGCCTCTGACTACATCAAGCCAGAGTCAAGCTTTCTGTAAGCCATTTTGACCTTCAGTGAGAGCCATTTTCACTAGCTACCATGGTCTCTGAGAAAGTCAGGAGGTGATTTCTATCCCTGAGTTCAAAATAAATAATAGCAGTATTCATTTTCACCATTTCAAACAGGGATAACCCCAAACAACAAAGAAAATAATCAACTCTATAACTCCCCATTTTCTTCTGAAAGCAGCCAGTAAACTCCATGGATACGTCTCCATGTTTCTGATTTGTTTCTCAAGTACCCAACTCCCAATGTTCCATAATGTGTTAGTCCAGGTGGACTACATAAACAAATTCATAGATATCCATATATGCACAATAAAGAGCTTCGTATAAAAAGAGCAATTGTACAGTCAGCAAACACCCCATCCCAATCCTGATCAAGTCCTCAAGTCCAATAGTAGCCCATATGTCCGAAACCACACTGAAAATTCCTCTTCAGACTCATGCAATGCATGCAATGGTGATGAGTGCAGGAAGATAACAAAGCAGTGAATGGAAAGTCTTGCAGCTCCAGTGTCAGTGAAAGCATCCAGCGCTGCTGTAGTGGGTCTCCACACGGCCCCTCCAGCTCCAAGATTCTTGCTGTCATCAGTGTAACTCTGTGTGTTTTGTTAGGGGGATCACCTCTCAGGGAGAAGAGGCAGTGTCAGTGCCCTGCCTTCAGTGAGATATTATTTATCTCTGTAGTGCTTATATACTCAAATATACGCCAATGCAAACGTCAGCTAAAATACCTAATTTTACCACAAAACTACATAAAACAAGTTGAAAACCTCGACTTACACACAAGTGTGTATGATAACTCCCACAGAGATTAATGGGCTGAGGTTATGAGATTATTCATTCACATGTAAAGGCTTTTTTATTAAATCGACATGCTCTCAAGAAAAAAGTGATCACATTTCAATGAATTGGTTTCAAGTAAATGGGATTTTGGGATGTCCTTTTTCCTAATTTACAATGAAATATTCGAATTCATGACATTTTTTTCTCAATTATCTGGCATGTTGAGCGACTAAAAGCATCATTTGAAACAGAAATTTGAGAAGGTTAATAGACTCCGAGTGCCCTGCTGCTTTAGTGGACTAATTATGAAGCAGTCAATGACAAAGTCAGCAGTTCAAAACCAGCAGCTGCTATACAGGCGAAAGATGAGGCTCTGCACTTTTGAGCTTATATGAACAATTTTACTCAGTTCCATAGGGCAGTCACGAGTCAAAATAGACTTAACAATAACAAATATGGACTATACAAAGAGCATGCCCCCCCAAAACGGACAAAAGTTCCGCTGGGTTGAAATTTTTTTTTTAATTTTTTTTAAGGCATCACTGCCCTCAGGTGGTGGGAGTAGGAGGCCCAGCCTTTGCTCCTGGGAGCAGGAATTGAACCTCCGTCCCAGTGGGCCGCAGTCCTGCGCACAACCCCTACGCCACCGGGGCTCAGCCCTCCGCTGGGTTGAAATTTTACAGTGTGCATTTTTCCTTTCAGGCAAGCATCAAGTGCACCCAGTGATGTCGCATGGGAAGGTTCTCTGTGGTCACAGTGATTTTTTTTTCATAAAAGCAGTTTTGCTCAAACCTTATCTTTTGTGATGGGTGATTTTAGAGAACAGCATGCAGCTGGGAAATTTTGTTCCCTGCTCAGGAAAAATGCAGCAGACTCTGCTGTGATGTTGAACACAGCTTACAAGGACAGCACCGTGGAGGCACTCAAGTGTATGAGTGGTTTTCACATTTGAAAAAAAAAAAAAGGTAAAATGTTGATTGATGGCAAGCCTCATTCTGGACATCTGTTAACCAAACAAGTGGTGGAGAATGTCCACAGAACATGTGCACTTGGGTTCAAAGAGCAACGAAAGACCACTGAAGAGATGGGGGATACATTTGGATTATCTTGGAGCACCTTCAGCACCTTTTAGCAGAAGATTTGGGAATGAGAAGGACCGCTTCAAAAACTGTGCCTCTGGATCTTACTGAACAGAACAAGCAATGCTGACTGCACGCATGCTGTGCTTTGAAAGAACAGCTCTGAAAGGATCCAGTCATTTTCGCCAAGGTCATCCAGTGAGGAAACATGGTGCTATTCATATGACCCCAAAAGCAAACATCAGTCAACCCAGTGGAAGATGCCAACTTCACCTTGTCCAGAAAAATCTTGTCAAGTGAAATCAAAGATGAATGTGATGCTCATTTTTTTGTTTTTGTTTTTTGGTTTGAGGGGCATAGTGCATTTGCAGCTCCCTCTAAACAGGTCAGATTGTTCGTCAAACTTTCTCTTTAGAAGTTCTTAAGATTGTTTAGCAGTGTGCACCAAAAAAAACTTCATTTGTGGCAGAAGGGACACTGATTTGGCCACCACAACAATGTACTTACTCACACAGTCATCTCAGTGTGCTATTTTGACACCCCCCAAAAAAATAAAAAGCAGCATGCCTTCTTGCCTCACTCACCATACCCATCTGACCTCTCTCTTTGTGGCTTATATTTATTTATTCATTTATAATTTTTATTGAGTGTTCTTACTTACAATGATCCACAAATCAACTACATCAAGTGAACCTTAATAGATGCTGCTATCATAATTAACAAAACATTTTATTTCTACTTAAGCCTATTGACATCAGCTATATTTTATTCCCTCCCTCACACACCCTTCCATACTTGTGAACCCTTAAAATTATGTATCTATATATATATATATATATATTCCTTTCTTACACCATCTGATGTATCCCTTTCACCCACAGTTCTATTATTCAGCCCCCTCAAGGGAAGTTAAACATTCATCACTGCTACTGCTTCTCCTTGTGGCCCCCTTGCTTCCTGTACCCACATGGAATCATTACTCCCAATACTTTTTCTAAGGGGTTTACCTATCTTGTATTTCATGTGTCAAAAACGCTTACCTGTACCAACACATATGCCATTCTAGCAAGGTTTATAATGTTGAACTGGGTGCATGATATTGCCAGGG
This sequence comes from Nesogale talazaci, assembly GCA_004026705.1. Taxonomy (NCBI): domain Eukaryota; kingdom Metazoa; phylum Chordata; class Mammalia; order Afrosoricida; family Tenrecidae; genus Nesogale; species Nesogale talazaci. The sequence continues at coordinate 137,572 of PVJH01000395.1, read as the reverse complement.
AGGAAGGATTAAAGAACTGGAGGCATGTCATGTGTTTCATCAGTGCTGCACTGCACCCTGCAGGGGTCCCTCTTCTGTGAATTCCTTCTTTGAGATGGTTTCTGATTATTAACTGATGGACTTTGGATCTCCACTCTGATCCCCGTTCTTCACAATATGAGTGCTTCTTTTTGGTCTTGTGATACCTGATATTGTTGACACTTCATAATCACACAGGCTGGTGTGCTTATTCCAATGTGGACTTTGTTGCTTCTCGGCTAGAAGGTGGCTGGCTTAACTTCAAGACTTTAAGACCCCAGACACAATGTATCTTACCATCCAGGCACCATCATTCTTCTTCACAACATTTTCTTATGCACCCATTTTGCCTTCAGTAGTCATGTCAGGAAGGTGAGTATTGCACAGTGCCCCATTATTAGAATAAAGTGGTCTTCCATTGACAGAAGATTTAGTAGAGGCTCAAATTCCATCTGCTACTTTCATAATTTACCATATGCATAGACCAATATCTCTCTTTATATATTAATATATTATGTACGACTTCTTTTTATGTCCATGAATGAAGAGAGATGTGAAAGAATAGTGGTTTGATGATGTAGAAGGAGTTAAGAAAAAACGAGGGAGGTACTGTCAGCTATCTAAACAGATGAGTTTGAAAAATATTTCCAAGAATGGAATTGCAGACATGATAGGTGTATTAAGTGTAAGGGAGGGCACTTTGAAGGTGATAGGTTGTTTATAAAAGTTAAATGCATAACTCTGAAAAGATATCTGGGTTATTTTGCATATATATTCATTTGAAAAGAAACAAGGACTAGGATTAAAACATGTGGCTATTGTTACCATGTGCCCTCAAGTCAGTTGTGACTGGTGTTCTATGTGCTACTCTATGTACAGCATAACAAAATGCTGCCCTACTATGTGCCATCCGCACCATGGTTCTTGTGTTTGTGCCTGTTGCCATGAATCCTTTATCCAGGATTATATACTTTTCAGGGGATAGGTCTTCCCTGACAACAGGTACAAAGTAAGGGACACCCAGCCTTCCCATCATTGCCTCTAAGGAATATGCTATATGTTACTTAAAAGAGAGATTTGTCTGTCCTTATGGCAATTCCTGACTCTTTCAGTTTCCCTTGCCAATACCATAATTCAAATGCACTTATTTTTCTTCATTAGTCCTCATTCAATGTCCAATTTTCACATGTGTTGGGGAGGCATTTGAAAATACCCTGGCATCGGTCCAGCAGACCTTAATTTTCAAGGTGACAGGTTTGCACTTCAATACTTTATGCAGCTGATTTACTCAATGCAATGTGTCATTTAATTTCTTGTTTTTTTGCTTCCATAAGCATTAATTGTGGATCTAAGCAAGATGAAATTATTGCCAGCTTTTGGTGTTACCTATTGGTGTAGTTGTAGGAATGTGGGTATTTTTTGTAATTAGCTGTATTTCATACCAAATTTTCAATCTTTAATCTCCATCAGGAATCAAGTTCTCCTCAATAAAACCCAGCAAGGTTGTGTCAATGCATAGTAAAAGGTTTTAATAAGATTTCCTCCAACCTGATGCCATATTCTTCTTCAAATAATTCAACTTCTTTGATGATGTGCTCAGAATACAAATTGAATAATCATCGTGAGAGGGTACAACCCCAACATACACCATTACTGATTTAAAACATGGATACCCCCTTATTTGTTTTCCAAAATGGTTTCTTTGATCCATGTATAAATCCTGCATGAGCAAATGAAATGCTTTGGAATTCTTATTCTTCTCAAAGTTATCTATAGTTTGTTATTATCCAATCTAATGTCTTGCAATGTAAATTAAACACAATGAAATATATTTCTCATATTCTCCAATTTCAGCCAAGTTCCACCTGTTGTCAACAATAATATACCTTATTCCATGTCTTCTGAAGCTGGTCTGAACTTCTGCCATCTCCCTGTCATTGTTTTGCTACACCCATTGTTGGATGATTTCCAGCAACATTTTACTAGAATGTAATATTAATGACTTTTCACTACAATTTGCCCATTCTTTGGGTTATCTTTTGTTGGAGTGGGTAACAATATGTATCTCTTCAGTCAGTTGGCCAAGTAGTTGTCCTATAATTTTCCTCGCATATATAAGTGCTTCCAGTACCTTCAGCTTTTTTCAAACTCTTTAATTGGTATCCCATCCATATCTGAAACCATATTTTTGGCTAATACATTCAGGGAAACTTGGACTTTCTTTTAGTAATATTGCTCCTTACTCCTATATATACTACTTCTTGAAATGATAGAATGTGGACAATTTATTTTTGGCACAGTGACTTTGTATGTTATTTCCATCTTTTTTAGATGCTTCCTGCATTATTCATTATTTTTCTAATAGTCTCTTTCAATTTTTACCCCCCAAAAAACTTTAGAGGAATAAATAAACAATGCATAATACTTCATTAATATGGGATTTTATGCAACTGAAAAAAACAGAGGCAACTCTTTTCAACACCGAAAGACAGGAACAAAAATAAAGAACATTATGCTTAGCAAACTCGGTCAATCATTCAATGATAGATATTTAATATCACCACAGTTATAAGGAAGAACAAAGAATAATAAATATATTTTATACACTAATAGACAAGAGTTTGCTTATTATGAGGAGACCAGGAATAGAGGCTGAAAGAGGGATAGAGGAAGGATAGGTGTTTGTGGGGACAAAAAACTCAACATATATGGAGTGTTTAATAGGATCGTGTGGTTGATTTAGTTTCTTGAAAGATTTTGTAACTTGGGCTGAGCCCCGGTAGCGTAGTGGTTGAGTGTGGGACTGCGGCCGACAAGCTTGGCGGTTCAAAATCCAGCAGCAGCAAGGCTGGGCCTCCCACTCCTACCAGAGGGCAGTGATGCCTAAAAAAAAAAAAAAAAAAAAAGATTTTGTAACTATTTATAGTGATTTTTAACAACACCCCCCAAGAAAACACACCTCCAGATTCCTTATATCTCAAACTTAAATAGTAATTTAAGTGACTTTTAAAAAGAGAAACATAAAATTGAAATGGACTTGGAGTCTTTAGTGACCAACAATTTAATCTCAAACAAGCAAAAAGAATATTTTAATATTGCAACCCAAGGGTTCATTTGTTTCTTCAGTTCTTTCAGTTAAAGACATGCTGAATGTGCTCTTTCATTTAGAGTTGTTAACTCTAGGTCTTTTAATATTTGACTTTGTCTTCTTGAATTTCCCTTTCAATGTTTCCATTGAACTTTTTGACTTCATTTTTTTTCCTTTGCCTTAGCTACTCTATTATTAAGAAAAGTTTTAGAGTCTCTCTCACATCCACTTTGATCTTTTCTTTCTTTCCATTCTTTTTCTCAACCTTTTGCTTTCTTCCTGTACAATGTTCTTGATATCATCACAGAATTCATAAACTCTTTCATACTTAGTGTTTAAAGATGCAAATCTGTTATTGAAATGTTCTTTATAATTGAGTGGGCTATGCTCAAGAACATATATTGGCTCCTATGGATTTATTGTATTGTTCTTCAGCTTCATTCTGGACTTCCGTATGAGCAATTGTTGATCTGTTCCACAGTTTGACTCTGGCTTCAGATACTGCATTTTGTTCTCATAGAGTCAACTTGATTTCTATTTATTCCATCTGGAGAACTTCAAGAGGATACTTGCTTTCTGTGTTATTTTAAAAAAAAAACACTATATTTGTGATGAAGAAGCGAATAGCAAAGTCTATGATGAAATACCTAAATTAATTGCTATCACCAAGCACACATTTTTTTATTGCATCTTGATTGCATGTTTGAGCAAATTCTGAATGAAAAATTAGCAGAATGTTCCCATTTCTGCACTATTAGCTTCAGTTGCTGATACATAAATTTGAATCACCTTACTGATTGGATTTTATTGAATGGGGATAAACATTATACTTCAATAAATGTAATGAAATGTCCCTTTACACTATAACCACAGTGCTATTGTTCTTGTTTGTGTCAATCCCACCATAGTAAACCATATGATCTTCTTACTCAAAATAGTCAATACCAGTTCATTTCGGTTCACTAACTCAACTTAATGTGTTTCATTTCATGTCTACTTACTACTAATTTTCCTAGATTCATACTTCATGCATTCTAAGTTCTAGTTATTAATTGACATTCACAGTTGTTTTTTTCTCTTTTTCAATTGTGTTTATTAGCAAATGAAAGTATCAACGGCTTTACTCTTACAGACTTTACTGCATCTGAATCATAGATGACTGAACTTTGTGAAGGCAACTCTTCCTTCATCATATTTTGAGTGGATGCTGATATGAAGGTCTCACTTCCTGACACTATCTCTGATAAGGTTCTGCTCCTATTCATTGAGTTTTTATGAATTATGTTTGATACTATCCACAGTATTTTCAGTGGTCAAGTCCCCTAATATGGACGGCCTATCATTTCATAGTCTATTCTTAGTCTGCATGCTCTGCAAAAACCTGTTGCACTTCAGCATCACAGCAATACACATGTCAGCATAATGTGACTCACTGAGAAATTATACCTAAAATATATAGTGTTGTTTTTATTTTACTGAATATCTCTATAAGAAAAAATGTATTTAAATTATGATGTAAATCTTCACAATGGCCACATTGCTCTTTGGTCTGAATCTCTTTCTTCATAATACATTAAATGATAATGGTTACATTATTACAATAAGTTGAAGCCTGTTGCTAAATCTTAGGCTAAGTATAGTTCCAACACTTCTTCTAAAGATCATGCAAATTCATGAAGTTCATACCTTCACACTGGTTCTTGTTTTCACATGCAAAAAGAGAAACAGTTAGTGGCTAAAATTATCTAGAACCCTTTTACTTAAGAAAACAAATAATTAAAATTATAAAAAAGTGTTATACTCTCAGCTTTGATTCAGGGATTACTATGGCTAATAGACAATATGCAACTAAAATAAATGATTGCATGTTTTGCAGTATATTTCACTACTCTCACATGCATTTGAAAATGAAGCAATGGCTAAGAAGGGACAAAAGAGATGGCTTTTAATTGTGGCACTGAAAAACAACATTAAATGTATAATGTAATGGCATGAGAACAAAAAATCTGTGTTAGACTTCAACAATTAATAGCCAATTAAAAATGGGTAAACTATTTGAATAGGCCCTTCTCTAGAAGATCTACACAAATGGTCAATAAATACCTGGAAGAATAAAAAACATGGTCCTTGGAAGGAAAGCTAGCAAGATTTATTTAACATACTTTAAACATGTTAGTTAAAAAGGACAGTCCTGGCTGAGCCCCGGTGGCGTATTGGTTGTGCGCGGGACTGCGGCTCGCTGGGGTGGAGGTTCGATTCCAGCTCCACGGAGCAAAGGATGGGCCTCCTACTCCCACCACCTGAGGGCAGTGATGCCCCAAAATAAAAAAATAATAATAAAAAAAAACAGTCCCTCTAGTAAACTTGAGCATAGCAATTAGGTCAGTTTTGTTAATCAAATATTTACTACTATTTGTCTTTACCAATATGTATAAATAAAATTTTATTTTGATTTTATTTTATGAATATTAGATTTATGGACACATTAGAAAAATAGTTCAAAGAGACCCCATATATCCATAACTCTGATCCCATTATTATTAGTTTAAATTAATATGGTGCTTTTGTTCAAACTAATGAACAAATATTCTACATTTTATTAACTAAATTCACTCTGTGTGATCCTCCTGGCATTTGAAATACTAATAACATGGCTTCTAGCATCACAGCAACATACAAGTCATCATAGTACAGCAAACTGACAGACAAGTGATGGGATGATTTCAAGAGATAGCATAGAATAAAGAATTATTAGCATTGAAATTGTCCAAGTTTCATTTGTGGCAATCCAGAAAAATAAGGCTCCAGGAATTGCTACAATAACAACAGAAATGGTTCCCTGACTTGATGCCACAATCAAAGCACTCACTGGTTTGTGTAGGAAATTTTGAAACTACTTGGCGAACTGTCTGGAAAAGATACAGATTTATTTTCATCCCAAAGAAATATGACCCAACAAAATCATCAAACAATACCAATGGTATCACATGCAAGTAAAAGTTTGTCAACAATTATTTGAAAATGGTTGCAGCACTATAGTAACAAGTAGCTGGCAGAAATTCAATCTGGATCTTGAAGATGACATGAAATATGGGCTATCATTGCTTACATCAGACGAATCTTGTCTGAAAGAAGATACTTTTAAGTGGCTGTCCTATGCTTTAATGATAGGGCAAATGCATTTAACTGAGTGGATCTTAACAAATTATGATCAAGAGTGGGAAGAATGGAAATTCTGGAACTTTTCACTGCCTTTATATGGAAACTATACATGGACCAAGAGGCAGTTCTTGAACCAAGAACAAAGGGACATTGTATGCAGGAAATGATGTGGGGCGGGTGGACATATCTCACCTCCTTTGGCTTCCCTATATCCATCGTGCCTTCAACCTCCCTCTTTCTTTACCCTGTTCTCAGGCCAACCGTCCCTCCCACTGCAGTCTATGTCTATATTGGGTTTAATAAATCATTGCAATGATCACACAGAAATCACAAGCAATACTTATGAAAAGGGGAGCTTATCATGAAGGGTTATAACAATTCAGTGCCAATAAACAATAGGGATGCAGTCACCGGTCCACTGCAACACCTCTCTTCACCCAGCAGCCCAGTCTCTTTTCAGTCCTCAGTCTCTCCACTGCAAGATCCCCTGGCTTCTTCGTCTGTGGGCCAGGAATACAGCCCACCTGTTTCTCTGTCTCACAGACTCATAGTTTCAGGCCCAATGAGGAGCACATGCTTGGTGCTGCACCTCTGAGTCTCCAGGCTCTAGTCTCTGGTACATCTGGCCTGCATGGCCTCCATTACCTCAGGTAAGCTCGTTGGATATCATCTCCAATGATGCTAGTGTGTATCTCCGTGTCCCAGATAGTTGGTAGAGTAAGGACTCGATGGCAGTGTGGTTTCTACATTTTAGCTGCGCATTGTGGTGGTTGTTAGGTACTGTTGAGTTGGTTTCAACTCATAGTGAGCTAATGTACAACAGAAGAAAACACTACCCAGTCATGTGTCATCCTGACACTTGTTCTTATGTTTGAGGCCCTTCTTACCACCACTGAGTTAATTCATGTTATCCACGTTCTTCCTCTTTTTCGCTGCCCCTCTAATATACGAACTTGAATATCCCTTTCCCAGTAGCCGGTCTCTCCTGATAACATGGTCAACATATGTGAAATTAAGGTTCACCGTCCTGCTTCTAAAGGAAATCTTGGTTGTACTTTATTTGCTCTTTTGGCGCTCCACAGTATCTTCAATATTTTTCAGCAGAGAAGATCAGTCTGTGTAGCTGAACTCCTGTTTTTCCTCAGGCACAAATGCAAAAAGAAAAAAGGCAAGCAAAGAGTTAAAGGGAAGTTGATGAGCTAAGTCTTCAGTTCAGCCACACCTCAGTTCAGAGAGGAAGGACCCTTCCCTGTTAAGTTCCCTCTGGAATCCGGAGGAACTTCTCCCATGGTGGGTACCTCGCAGCCATCTCTCCAGGTTCAGTTTTTGTACAGCCTTGTCTATATCAAGGACTATGTTACTCATAAATTTCATTCCTTTATTCTCCTCAGTTCTACTCAGAATGGTAAGCCTAAGGTGCTACTTACTTGGAGGCTACTACATTCAATATTTATGCTTTTTCAGACTAGTGATTCTACTGAAATTCATCATCAGTGTATCCGTGGTCACCTGTACTTTGAACATTAGTATAGTCCCCTGAGAAAAAGGAGTGGCAACTTCTGAGATTATGTCAGCAGACTTTCCTTTTCTTATGCATCTGGTTCTAGCAATACCTCAGTGAAATGGCCGCATTGATGTTACTTCACATGGATTTTTTCCTCCCAAGCACTTTTCAGCTTCTCCATGCAGAAATTGTCCCAAAGCATCAAGAATACCACTGGTAGAAGTGAAATACATGGCACTGTTTAAATTTAAAAAAAACAGAGCCAATGCAATGTTATTCCAAAATCATACCATTCTCACCATTCTCACATTTGCCTTATGAAAAGGATTTTTTTGGCACATGCAAAAGGAAATAAGTGGAAGCCTGGTTAAAACTCACATATATGTGAAACCAGGTAAATGGTATCTCGTTTCTGTTCAGAAGGAAAAAAATGGCTTAAGTAATTTTCTGTGGAATGCATAATCTAATTTCATTTTGCATTATTCTCAGGAAGAGGCTATTCAATAAGCAAGACAACCACAGGCTCTAACTCCTTATTTTTAAATCTGCAGCAAACCATTTACAAGGGTCTATGAAAACCATGACATTATGCCTTGTATAACAGTAAAAAAACACAAGTGAGCCTATGATTTCCTTGTCTACTGGACACTCCATCTATGTTTGTCAATTTGAAAAGAGGCTTTGATTTCGCAGAAAAGTTGAGAGGTAATTGCTTGTCCTACCTGAAAGGAGAGGTTGCAAAGTATTGAAAAACTATGGAATTGTTCACTAAAGATTGGCACATAAGCACAATTGAGCCCCTCTATACCCTGCCTATTGGAAAATCTGCCACTGGTTCTTCTATAATCCTGCCGTTCTTCAATACTGTCTTCTAAATATTTACCTCACTCCTTTGTGACAATCATTTATATTGTTTCAAATTATGACAAAGACTGTCTGAACCACTTTGTGAGAGCAAAGCAGTAGCTGCACTATGCTTGGGTTGCTTCCTGAGTGGTTCCTTGTCAGGCTCACTCACCATGGCCTACGAGAAAACTTAAACCATATGTGAATATATTCAGGTAGGCAAAGGTGAGAATGATGAGCCAATAGAAATTGCAGTGGAATCCTGCTCCAGGTAAGCCTCTGGCCTGCACCATAGAAACCCAGTTTCTCAGTTGAAGGGAGGTGTTTGGTTGACGGCAGGAATTCTACATGCTCCCAAGGTCCTCTGGGGAAATATGGTCTATGTTGTCAAGTATCCCAAAGATAACAAAAGAATGATAGATGAGACAGATACTTCATCATCTCACTCTCAAGCTCACTGGCTTTGAGCCAATACTGACACATAGCGACCCCTGTGGGCTTCTGAGACTGTGAACTGTTGACAGACCTAGAAACCCCAGTGAAAAGAGCATCCCAGAAAGCCTATGACTTCTTCATGTTGGGACTCCCATGGTAAACAACTGAGCAGGGTCTGAAGGAATCGTTTAGCACTTTTGGAGAAGTTCTCATCGTGCAGGTCAGGAAAGTTATCAAAACCAGCCATACCATAGTGTTTGGCTTTGAAGAACAATAAATGGTTCCCCAAGGGAAAGGAAAGCAGGCGCTGGGTGAGAAGAGGGGTACAGGGAGGAGTTTACAGCACTGATGACTCTATAAGCCCACTCAAGGAGAGGAAACAACAGAATTGTATGTAAATTGATCTATTGGATGGTGTGAGATGCGGCAGATAAATGAATGAATGAATGAACATAAGGGTTTCTGGGGAGTCTGGTGAGGGATATGGGTACGGTGAGGTGATATAGGGGAGCTGATAATCAAGGGGTTCAGGGAGAAAGAAAATGCTCTGAAACTGATTGTGGTAACAATTGTACAACACTGCTTGATGTGATTGAACTATGAAATGTTATAAAATCTATAAGATCTCCCAATGAAATGACTTAAAAATACAAAAAAATGGGGTATGATAGAGTGGCAAATTGTAACCTACCTCCTCCATCTCCCATAATCCGTTTTCCATTGTAATCTGTGTGATACAAGGCTGTTCACACCCCTGGACCGTGTTCAGAGGGATTCCCTGGAAGCTTAATTCGAGCATGTTTCCCCTTCACTTTTTTTTAATGGATACAAATTTTAAATGGATCAAAGGGGGGATGAAAATAAGTGTTTGAGAGAGACAGAGAGAGAGAGAGAGAGAGAGAGAGAGAGAGAGAGAAAGAGAGAGAGAACCCAGGAGAAAGCCATGCCCATGATTGATGGACAATTGTGTAATTGTAAGTTCTAAACAAAGCCCAGATGAACATTTCAGGAGCGGACATGTGTTCACTGGGTGTTGTCTGGAGGGTACAACTGCTAATGAGTTGAGGGCAGTCTTTTGCCAGTTCGCTGAAGTGGCAGACAGCTTCATTCTCAAACCTTTCAAAACTTTTGCCTTTGTTATTTTTGCTGAGAGCTTGATCATTACAGTAATCAGCTGAACCTAATCAAGGTGGAACCTAAGCACCCATAGCAATAAACGGAAGTGGAAGATTTGGTGGGAATCCAGGTCACTTTGGGACTCAGACTGCATCAGGTACCAGTAATAGCACAGGGATGGGACTAGCAGGGGAACAATCAAAGCAGTAGTGTAAGTGGGGCAATGCATTGGGGGGCTTTTAATTTATCCAGCAATTATAGATACAGGCCACACTGCAGTGCAGAGTAGCTAGGGATTATAGTAAGGCCAGCCAGTCAGTGGAACCAGTCAGACCTGTGGCATAACCAAAGTCAAGACAGCAGGCAGAAAGAGAGATAAATCTTACCTTTGGCTCTGGAAATTGCTCTTATAGTGACTCACATTTGGGGTCAGCAATTGGTTTGGGATAAGCCTCAAATGAAGGTTAAGTAGTGACTTTTAGTGGAGGCTTTGGCTCAAGCATGGATTCCAAATCTTTGGCTGGAAATGCAGACAGTGGTTTTGGATCGGTTGGTTGTTTACTTCAATGTGGTGGAAATTCAGAAATTACTAAACTCCTGGTAAGTATAAATGTAAAAAATATATATGTACTAGTCTTAAAGGAATCATCTTTCCTGGATTCCCCATGTTTCCAACTCCAGTGTACATCCTCTTATCTAGCCAGATTTGTGAGGGAGAATTGGGATCATCATAGCGGAGGGCGGGGCGGAACATTTAAGAACTAGAGGAAAGTTCCATATTTCATTATTGCTATGTTTTAGGACCAGTGATGTGAGAGGGGTGATACAGGGAGGGTGAAGGGAAGGTGGACTAGAAAGGGGGAACCGATTATAAGGATTTACATATAACCTTCTCTCTGGGCTATAGATAACAGGGAAGTGGGTGAAGGGAGGCACCAGACAGTGCACTATATGATAAAGATAATAATTTATAAATTATCAAGGCTTCATGAGGGAGGAGGGGGAGGGGAGGTAGGGAAAATGAGGAGCTAATACAAAAGGCTTAAGTGGAAAGCAAATGTTTTGAGAATGATGATGGCAACACATGTACAAATGTGCTTGGCATACAATGGATGGGGTATGGCTTGTGATAAGAGTTGTATGAGCTCCCAATAAAATGATTTAGATATAGATATATAGATGATATAAAGATAATATAGATATATATATATAGTTATAAATGATGAGATAGAGATAGAGATATATATGTGTGGGTACTAAAAATTTTCAAGGTAGGCTTTTTCATTGTGGATTATGTTCAGTAATAGTTTTGAAATTTTTCATTAGAAAAAAGAGGAAAAGATAAAGGAATTTTATGTTATTTACTTAAAAGTTTGAAATATTGAGTACTTAAGAGTGAACTGTGGGGAAGCATATCACTACAAGTGAGGGGGAGAGCGGGGTAGGAACTCAAGGCCCATTCGAGGGCAATTGGACACCCACTTACAGAGGAGCCCTGGGAAGGAGAAGGACCAGTTAGGGTGCAGTGAGGTAGCAATGAAACATACAACTTTCTTCTAGTTCTTGAAGACTTCGCCAACCCAACTATCATCATCCCAATTCTACCCTACAAATCCAGCTGTATTGGAAGAGGTACCCTGGTATAGATGAGAAGTGGAAATTTGGGGAACCCAGTACAGATGAACCCATCAGGAAAAGTAGTGAGAGTAGAGTTACCCAATGGGAGGAAAGAAGGTGGGGTAGAGAGGGGGAGCCAATAACAAGGATCTACATATAACCTCGTATCTGAAGGACAGTCGTCAGAGGAGTGGGCAAGGGGAGATGTTGGGCAACAAAATATATGGCAAAATAATAGTAATTTATAAATGAGCAAGAGTGGTAGTGCAGGGGGACCGGGGAGGGAAGGGGATGAGAAGTTATCAAGGGTTCAAGTGGATCTTCGAGTCAAAATCAACTTGATGACAGTTCATTTTGGAAGGGAGGGTTTTGCGGTTTGTTCTCAGAGACAAGGGTTTTGTAGTGTGGTAAGTTAAGTGTTGAGCTGCTATTAGCTAGATTGGAAGTTGGACCAAAAAAACTGCTTCTTGGGAAAAAGAAGAAGCTGCCTCTGTAAATAGTTACAGTCTATCTACAGTCTAAGATATGTACAGCTCTCTTGGGGGGCAGTTCTACTCTGTCTCATAGAATCTCTATGAGTCAGAATGTGTGTGTGGTTGCACATATAATCTAATTTAATCCTACTTTGTGATATAGCACACAATTTTTAACCATCACTAAAAATTAATAAATATTTTGTAAGGGCAAATGTGAAAGGAACTACTATTTGTTTCTTGAATACCAGCAATGTGCTAAAACCAGTTTTAGCAACCTCAGAAGCAAATACCACTAATGCTCACATATTTATGGTCTCCTGAGAAGTGGCATTTCAAAGTTTATGATTTTCACTACTTGAGGGTGCCTCAATAAATGGACACTTTTAATAGCATAACACATTTCTGAGAGTCTAACTCATCTATTTTCCCATCGACTATGAGATATACAGTAATAATTTTATCGTTACAATTGAGGAAATTTAGGCTTGAGAAAATATGTAATTTGCCTGAGTTCACACAGCTTGTTAGTTTTGGAAGTGGTATTCCAAACCAAATCTGTTTAATTTAAATCCATGCTCTTTTACAAACTGAAGGCAGGCTTCAGCAGTCTTATTTCTTCATATCTGTTAGAAGGCGACAAGCATATTTTACATACTCAAATCTGAAGGTCAAGTAGAGCTTTTAAAGTTTTCTTTGGAAAAGAAAACATGAATCAAATTGAAATATGTAGGTTAATTCTTCAGTTTCCTTTGAGTGCAAATTGTTCTAAAGAAGCTAAAACAAATGTAATAAATGGCTAATATAATTCATAACATGAAAATTTAAAAACTGTGATCTCAAAATGATACATTTTGTATATATTTTTGAAAAAATAAAATATTTGTGCTAAATTCATTTTAAAGATAATGTAATAAGAATGGTTAACTTTAAGCTCAATAACATAAAACTAAGATGTATATAATTTTATTATATAATGTACATAAAAGTTATTGTTACTTTTTAAAAGGAGTGGTTATAGCTATATATTTGGAAGAAAGGAAATATGAAAAAAGAAATATATTTCATTTAGATGTTGGCTTTCTAAATATACAATTTATGTTACTAATACAACGATAAGCAAAACTATTGACTCAGATATTTCAAGGCTTACTTTCCTCATGAAATCATATTTCCATCAAAAATAGATGCTATAGGATTTTAAATGGGAAAATGTGGGCCAGCTTAAGGTTTCTATTGCAGAACATAGGCATACTATCAAGTATAATGAAGCCATACAGTAGAAGACAAAATAGATAACCGGGACCTAAAAATATTTCATCAATAAATTGAAAGAGAACACACAGTCTGTGAATTTTTTTTAAGCAATGAAATAACAGCCAAGAGACTAATCTCTAAAATCTAAAGAAACTTGAAATATCTCAATAAGAAACAAATGAATAATCCAGTGAAAAAGTCTGAAAGAGATATGAAGAGAGATATCACCAAAAATTATATCAAAGTGAATAACACACATATGAAATAATTATCCAAATCACAGTGCAAAACAAAATGATGATGAAATATTTCCTCACACCAGCAATGATGACTCAATTTTTTAAAATGCTGCAAAGGATATGGAGATATGTGAAAACTTATACACTTCTGATTGGTCTGTAAATGTGGGCAACCATTGTGAAAAATGATATGGAGCTACCACAAAGAACTTAGAACAGAAATTCCATACAAGTCTGCAATAACTCTCTTGGATATTGGTATATACCATAAAGAAGAAGAGGCATAAAATGAAAAGACACATGCACTCCCATTTTTATCACAAAACTGTCCACAATAGCCAGAAGCAGTCCAAATGTCCATCAGTAGAAGAATGAAGAAAGAACTTTGGTACACACACACTGCAATACTATGCAGCACAACAAAGAATGATCAGGTCACACAACACCCTATAACATAAGGGGACCTAGAGTACATGACGCAATTGAAGGTAGTCATTCCCCAAAATTATAAATATTGTATGAAACCACTAATATTAGCCTAAGAAAACAAAGACTTGGACATTGTGGCAGTCACATAATCTGGTGTCAATTTGATGATCAAGAGTGAAGGAGTGGAGTCTAGCCTGTCAATCTTGAAATAGCCAATGTGACCTCTGTGTGGGCATGGCCTTCTCCTGAGAATTCTGGGAAATGTGTAAATACCTTTTTGGAGGCAGAGACACTATCCCTCTCGGTTCGATTCCTTGGAGACTTTCCACTGACAACACTCTCGTGGAGGTGCAATACTGACAAGACACAAGGCTGATTCCTGCTGAGAAAACCCGGGGGGAGAAGTGACTTTCTTGGACCTACCCTGATAGAACTACAACTCTGAAGCCAGAGAAGACACATGGAGACCCCTGCCAGTGCTGAGATTTTTACACCACCACTGGATCTAAAGGCATTCTACCCATCTAGCTTGTGATCATCTTGCATTCAGCATGATTGCATGTGTATCATGAGTCTCAAGAAGACGTATAGATTGATATCAGACATATGGACTAATATCAGACTTGTGTGCTTGGACTGGACTCAGAATGCTTTCATAATGTACAGTTGCCCTTGTATATAAAACTATTTCTAATACACATGAGTTTCTATGGATTCGTTGATCTAGTCTACCCAGACTAGCACAGATATCAAAGAGAATCTATTTTGTATGTCCCCAAGGGAGAGAAGGCAGGAGTGGACCAATAAACTCATGAACTAGAAGATTGATAGGTATTGACTAGGGAGAAAGAGATTGGAAGTCTATCGGAGGGAGAAATCAGATGGAAGAATGAGGGGTTTTGATGAGCGAGCTGAACTTTTGATGCTCTGAAATGTAAAAGCCCCCAGGTAATTAATAATTTAAAAATCATGTTTGAGTGGTTAATTCTTTATTAAAAGTAAATATTTTACTAAAATAGAGGCAGTGCTTTTAGGTCAATTTCTGAATTTATGCTATGATTCACTATTTAACTGGAAAGTGTTTTTAAGAGATGGTTATGATGGTGATGTGTTAGTCTGGGTAAACTAGAGAAACAAACTCATAGATATGCATATGGATATAGGCAAATGGTTTATATACAAAAGGAATGGAACATTAAGAAAGTATCCCCACTCAGTCCAGTACAAAATCATAAGTCCAATATTAGCTCATATGTCCAATACCAGTCTATAAAGCCTCCTTCCAACTCACAAAGTCATAGGCCATTGGGTACAGGGTCCCGGCACTGGCAGGGGTCTCCCCATGGCTCCTCACTTCCAGGGCACAGCGTCTATCAATAGCATCCAGTGGTGGTAGAGGCAACTCAGTGCTGGCAGGCAGGGGTCTTCACATGGCTTCTCCAGCTTCAGAGGTCTGGTTCCATCAGCGTAAAGCTGTGTGGCTTCTCCTCTATCTCCTCCAACTCCTGTGACACTGCCATCTTGTCTTGTCTGTAGTTCGTTGTCTCTGAGACTAACTCCCAACAACTGGAAAAATAGCTTCTCATCTCCACCAAGGAAATATCGCAGGACTTCCCAGAAGTATCAGGAGAAAGCCATGCCCACACGGAGGCCTCATTGGCTACTCAATGGCTATCTCCAGGTTAACAGGCTAGACTCCACCCCTACATCTCAATCACGGAATTAACATAAGCACATGACTGCCACAACTACTTTTACATTTGGGGGGGAAACTGAGGATTTTTCAATTATGTACATTAAGTGATCTAAATTGACCCCTTATAATAAGTTTTTCAAGGTTATTTTTTTAAAGTGAAAATGACCCTTGGTATCTTTTAAAGCAAATTAGTATATAAGCAATTCTAACATTTTCTGTGATATAGGAACAAAAGGTCAAATAAACCTGGAGTGTTAATTAAATTATTAAAATTTGAATGTGGTCATGAATCAAAAACAAAAATATTACCGCAGTGATTATTGTCAAGTCTCATCCTATATTATTGTTTCATTATTATGCTTAGATAACTATGCTTTATTAAGTAAATGTTCACTAAGAAATGACTGTGGCATTAGTCAGTATAGAAGGGAAGAAGGCTCAACAAGTCTACCCCTCCATAAAATTACAGCATTAATTGACATAAATGGTCAGAATCACCATTCTTCTCCCCTTTGCCTCACCTCTCACCCCAAAGTATATTTTATTAGGGAAATTTCCTTATGATTCAGGATCAGAGAAGTTCAGGATAAGTTCTCTTCAGGATAGCCTTTTCATTCCTATGCCATAAGTTCTTACCCTGGTTGCAGTCCTGCTCTTGCAAAGTTACAGAGCTGTTTTAGTGCTGTTGATAAATGCCCCAAACACGGAAAACTCTACGGAAAACTCCACTTGAATTGTTAGTCTGAAGGTGCTCAACTCTAGCTCCCTAGGTCAACAAGCCTAGTTCTTGGAGATACGCTACTGTGAAAGTGAGCCTCCTGCCCAAAGGCACTCCAGGGCACTTGGTCCTTGTCTTGAGAAATCCACCCTTCTCGGGAACACTGACCCTTGATTCTGCTCTGCTGTTTCTCTATTGGGACAGTTTCTGATCCTGGATCAAGTAGGTAACATGTGCATGGATATTATAGTTCAAAAGACATACTTCTCTCTCTCTCTCTCTCTCTCTCTCTCTCTCTCTCTCTCTCTCTCTCTCTCTCTCTCTCTCTCCTTTTTGTGATGAATTAGGTGGTTTACATTGCAGATCCTAAATTTTGTATTCAACAATTTAGACAGCATATTCATAGCCTGCCTGAACCCCACCCCATGTTTGATTTCTCTTCTCCTTCTCATGGAATACTGTCTTCCCCTTTACTCACATTGACACCTGGCACCCTTGCTTTACATTCCTTCCTTGGCTCTTTTTCTGGATGGCAGTCAGATATCCCCTTCCTGCTGTTGAAAGGGGTCATTATAAACAAGCAGGATGGCAAGACCAGTCGATCTCCTCATTAGATGCTAAGATTTTGTAATCACAATTTACCTTGCCAAAGTCACAATTGAATCATATAATACTGCTAGTATCTTCCCTCATCTCTTATGCATGCCCCTCAGGAAAAGGTGGTTTTGAAGCAACTTTATTGAACTCTGCGACTTGTAATATGGTTGTTACAGAAACCAGATGAAAATGTATTAAAGGAGGAGGGGAGAACCTCAGTTTTGTTAAATGGGTTCTATGGAGTATTCACACCTTAACCTAGCCTCCTATACACTCCCGAGCTTGACTGTGTGTCCTTACAGACAACAGCCTGTATTCCAATATCATTTCCTAAGGCCAGAGGGAATAGAGGAGAACTTACTTTTAAAGAATTGTAGTTATTGGTTGTGACATGTCGTTGGGTCCCTGAAAGAAAACTCAAAGGGCTTGCCTTTCTTTCAGCTAACACAATTTTTGTTGAGGCCGAGGTGCTTTTCAGCAAGGGGAGAGATGTTTGTCAAAAACTTTTAAAGAAATTGCATTCATTCCTGGGACCTAGGAAAAGGAATAATATTTGGTGAAAACAATCAAAAAACCGTAAAACTTTATATTAAAGCTGAAGAATATGTTACTTTGGGGAATAAGAGTTTTGAAAAACTTTCATATATTCTTAGGAAACTAAAAGGCAAGAATATTCCCAGGACTGACTTCATGCTCAGAAATGCCCTAAGCATGCTCACATTTTCACATTTGGGTGACTTTCAGATTCTATGTAAGCAAAAAATGAAGAGATTAAGGCTGACTAGTAAATTATAAACAGCCTGATTCAATGTTGAAGGCATGCTACAATATACACCCCCTACAGAATTCATTTGCAAAGTCTGCTATATTTATTTGTATATATAGTTCCAGGTATTTGTTGGAACCTATCAAATTAGTATCTGACCTCCCCAAAAAATGGAAGAATACCTAAAAGGTTAGACAATAAAAAGGAGACTGGCTTTACTGAAATCATCCAGAAATGTCCTAAACAAATAACACTGAATATATTCAGAAAAAGCGATGAAAAAGAAGGAGGGGAATCTGAATTTCCAAAGTGAAAGATTGTTCAAAATTCCCAGTTTTCTATTTTTAAAAAAAATGAAACTTAGAAAGAAGTAAGAATGTAAAGGTCATATGCTAGAAAATAGAAATTAAAAATGTATAGAGAAAACACATTGACTTTTCTAGACAAAATAGTTAAAAGAAACAGTATGAAATATTTTCAATACATTAAAGAAAACTTTGTTCAAAGAATGAAAGGCAACAATAATGCCTTACCAAATTGGAAACTGGATCAAAATAACAACATATAAATAAATCAAATTAATATTTTATGTTTGAAAAGTCAGATAATTAAAAGTTTAAAATCCACAGCAGATTTAAGCATGCCAAATGAAATGTAGTCAAATAATTTGGTGCTTCTAGCCAGAATTTCCTTGTGTGATGTATTCTAATTTTTGACTCTATGCTTCTGGCTATCATCCTATTTTGGATGGCATTCTCTACTAAAGGATGGATGTGGGATGTATCTTTAGACACTAGTTTACTAGAGGGCATGACTTAATTCACTATACTCAGATGTATGACTAGCTAAGAGTCATTTGTTTGAGTAGATGATCCATACAGGGTAGAGAGAGCAAAGCCATGACCATCACAAGAGCACATTCCAGATCTCTGTCTGAAGTGGCAGAGGGCAAGACAAAAGGCACCAGAGATTGTGACACAGTGACTCAGACAAGCAGGGCTGAGACTATGGGGTAGTCTCTCCTCTTCCGGCTCAAGAAAGGGGACCATGGTAGTGATAGGCAGGCTTTCTAGTACACTGAAGAAGAGGATATGGAACTACATAGCTGAGAGACCTGACTCCAAGGTGAGCAGTATTGCTGTGGACCAATGACTGTGCCCGTATGGTTTACTGATCTTAAGTTATCTCATGGTGTCATTGTTGCTAGGTGCAATCTGGTCGCTTTTGGCTCATTGTGTGCCCATATGTAACAGAGCAAAACATCACCGGGTCCTGCACTATCCTCACAATTTTTCATATGCTTAAGCCTATGATGGAGTCATTGTGTCAACACATCTTTTGAGGGCCTTGCTCTTTTTCACTACCCAGCTATTTTACCAAGCTTGATGTTACTTCACACAATATGTCCAAAGTGCATATAATAAAGTCTTGTTATCCTTGACTCTAAGGCAGTGGTCCTCAATCTTCCTAATGCTGGGACCTTTTAATCCAGTTCCTCATGTTGTGGTGATCCCCAATCATAACATTAGTTTCATTGCTACTTCAGATCTGTAATTTTTCTACTGTTATGAATCATAATGCAAATACCTGATATGCAGGCATATATTATTGTTACAAGTTGATCATAATTAAAGCACAATTATTAATCAAAATATGTAATTACACATTGTGAAATATTTATTTATAATTACAAATCAATGAAATTTTGTGTGGAAGCATGATGTAGCATAAGTAACAGTCTTCACCCCGGGTGCTCGTATGTGGGTGTATATGCATGGGGGAAGAGCTGCCTGGAGATGGATAGAGGATAGAGGAGTTTCTAAGACACTCAGAAATATGTCTTTTCTCATGTTCTTAGGCAACTCCTGCAAAAGGGCCATTTGACTCCCAAAAGGACCATGACCCACAGGTTGAGAATGGCTGCTCTAAGGGATACACTCATCTTACTTTTTCTAAGACATATTCGTTTGTCCTTTCAGCAGACCATGATGCCTTTAATTTTGTTTGAGAAAAACAAATCAAATTCATCAATTCTTCTTCATTCTTCCTTAACTGTGTCAGGCAGGGTTGTCTTAGAGAAATAAAATTCAGGACACTAGTAGTTCTTTTTATATATTTATATATTGAGAAAGGTATATAAGATAAGAAAGAAAAAGTTAACTATAAAGTAATACAGTTTGCTCAGTGCCACTCACTTGAGTGAGGCAGCTAGAAGACTGGCAGTCCTTCAAATCTTGAGGGCCGCTGAGTAGTCCTCTGTAGAGCAATCCAGGCTATCTGGTCACAGGCAGCAAACGGCAGAGCAGGTCGCCAACTGTCAGCCAGATGACAGAGTCCAACAGTCCCCAGCTCAAGAGATGTATATCTCAGGAGCGTGGCGAAGTAGGGCTTGAAGGTACCTCAACTCACAGCAACACAGTCCACAATTAGGTGTGTCTCCATGGATAGTGTTGCTTGGATGTCGAGAAACAAGACAAACAAGGCAGCTCTCTGGTCCAAAGATCCGGAAGCATGAGAGGGCGGTGCTTGCTGAGCCCTTCCTATATATGCCCTTCAATTAATCCCGCGTGTTCATTGACCGTTCCATCACAACACACCCACCAATCTTCTGTGTCCATGTTGGCATAACAAACCTACCCATCACATCTGAGGCAACTGACAATACCATGGCTTGAATCAGGGACACTTTAGTCCTAAAAGTAGCATTCTTGCTCTTCAATACTCTGAAGAAGTTTTGTGCAGCAGTGTGTTAGTCTGAGTAGACTAAAGAAATGCATCCATAGAACTCATATGTGCATACAAAAGAACTTTATATACAAGAACCGTTGAATATCAAGGAAATACCCCAGCCCAGTCCAGATAAAGTCCATAAATCTGATATTAGCCCATATGTCTGATTCTAATCTATAAAGTCCTATTCTGACTCACAAAATACATCCAATGATGCCAAATTTGGACAATCTCACACCAATGTGTGGGAAATTTTGTGGATCCGGTGGTGTTGTAAGCATCTCAGCACTGACAAGTGTCCTGATGTGTCTTCTCTGGTTCCAGAGGTCTGGTTCCATCAGTCTCTCTCAATTTTTCTTCAACCCAAGGATGTCTCTCAGGGAGTGAGGAGAGAGACTCCTGCCTCCAAGGGGAATTACGGGAGTGCCCAGAACCCTCAGTAAAATGCCACACCGATAGCCCTCATTGGTTATATCCTGATTGACAGGCTAGATGTCACACCTATATTCTTAATCCTCAAATTGACACCAGATTATGTAACTACCACAAGCAGATTTACCCAGTGCAATTCATTATCAAAATTCAGGTTGGACATACTCTTTGCTGACTTTTGGTTCTGTGGATTTGTTTTGATTTTCTTTCCCTTCAAAATGAACTCATATCTGAACAACTGATGGTCTTTTCCAGAGCCAGGCCCTGGCCTCCTTTTAGCTGTTGATATTTACCTTTTCCATTGTCTCTTCTGACAAATGTAAGCAGTTTGATTACTGTGTATCACATCTAGATAAGACCAACTGTGTAGTCGGTATTTATGTTGTCAAAAAAGGTATCTGTGAGAAAGAAGCCATTTTGGTCATGCAAAATTCTATAATTTGATCTCTAGCTTTTCTATCACCAAAACCATATTTTACAATGACTGCTTCTTCCTATTTATTTCCAAATTTGGCATTTGAATCACCATATTGTTAAAGTCTTACTTCGTCCTCTTCTCTTCCAACTTTTGCATCTCAAGCATCAATGATTATCAATTCATTTTGAGAGCATTTTTGATTAGTTTTGGATTGAAGATTTTGATAGAATTTTTCAATTTCCACATCTTTCTCCCACAGTTTTATTAAGTATGAGAACAAGTGCAGTTATGTAGATTATACTTTGTGATCTCCTAAAAAGTTTAAGCATAGAACTAGTATATGATTCAGAATTTTTAATTCCTAGATATGCACAAAAAATGAAAACACAAAAGTGTGCATACATATGCTCATAGAAGTATTATCTATAGTGAACAAAACGTAAAAACAACCCAAATTTTCACAAGTCGCTAGATGAGTGTGTCATATTCATACAATTAAATATTATTCACAAGGCCATGGACTCAGCAAAACTCAAAATTCATTTGCAGGGTCCACACATGGGTTAGGCCTCTGGAAAATCCCCTCTGAAGAATCTGAATACTCTTGCTATCAGACAGAGAGCATTGTATAGTCAATTATAGCATATGTAGTTAGGTTACTATATATTATCTTACCATTGTATCTCTTTTTTGGGAAAATTTAAAAAAAAATTTTTTCAGTTTAATGATAAGTGAACAAAAATTCACATAAATTAAGCCTTTGGGAAATCCCCTGTAGACTAGGGACATGAATATCTTTGCTATCAGATACAATGGATTGGAATATGGATAACTGCCGGTGTAATTATGTTAAAATTTAATACTGTATCATTTTATCTCACTTTTAATCCATTTAAATTGATTTTAGTTTAAAAAATAATAACAAAAAGTTAATTTCTTCTGATTTTAATACTTTCTGGTTTTTATTCAATTTATTATATTGAATTTAATCTGTTTTACTTTGTTATGGCTGTTAGTTTAAAAAATCATTTCTATATATTAAATTCAGGATATATGGAAACCATTATGCTGGGTGAAGTTAGTCAACCTCGAAAGGACAAATATTGTTTGAGTCCACTGCTATAAGGCAAAACAGCAAATAGACAAATCTTGGGGACCAATTCCCAAACCAATTCCTTGGGGTACAAAGTCTGCTTACTGCCCATGAAACATACATCACACCCATTATGTGCACTCCATGAGAACCACCCCAAAAGAGAAGACTTCACATAGACTATGGTCACCTATTCCAGAAGGGAGATAGGGTGAAGACCATCCACTTAATGACATACAGTATGAGACACACCAGTGGCAAATCAACAGGATCTCCACAGGAATGAAAGGGGAAACTTCTTGGAAAATCATGTGAAGACCAAGGGGAAGGAGTCTAAATTTTAGAGAAGGCACTTATATTTCTGTTGATTAGTATAATGGGTATATAGGAGCAACCTCATATCAGGAAAAGATGATACTTGCAGTGAATCTAAAGGGAGACTAAACCAGGTTCTATGTCCCTGGGTAGAACGTTTGTACTGAAATTTTGATGAATCATGTCATGTCCTATGCACTAGGATGACCTTGGACACTGGTCTTACAGGTAGCATGACATTTTCCAAGGATCATACCTGAAGAACTCAATATGGGAGTCTGACTGAAAGAACCACACCTTACCTCAAAAAATACCTGTATACTGGGTCTTAGAACTTAAATTCACTAAGGAGAGAAAGCCAAGAATGCCTCCCAGTCCGAGACTATGGGAATGGAAGGTGTTGGACCTGGTTTAGTGAGCAGTCAAGAAAAGGAGGCCTAGAACCACCATAGATTTAGAATCTCAATGCTCTCCTTGAATTTAGAAGTTATCACTGTGATAGGCAAGGATCTGTTCTTGTAAGGAGTGTTACAAGAAATTTTTCTGTAACATCAATCCCCACGCTCAATGTGAGCAGAGCTCAGTCATTTAAGAATTCAACCTGTACAAAGCAAAAACACATGAATTGCTATTCACAGCAGGACTATACTCAAACAGACTCATCTCTACAGTATCTTAAATTTTATACCATTAGTAAATTATTGATGTTATAAATTACATCGCCTTAGGTTGCTAACATTTTTATTTGGGGGATTGGTTTTGATTTATTTTTAGTTTTGGTTTTGGTTTTCATTGTTGTTTTTCAAAAAATGATCATATGACTAGTATGAGTCCTTCATAATCTGTGGGCAAGCAGATGGATTCTGGGTTCCTCTTTAATTCTAACCCCAATCCAAGGACAGTTAGCTTTTATAAGATAGTACTGCTCAAAACTTGTCTTCCTGAAGTGATCACTTGAGATAAGCATGCTGCAACATAGGGTTGTGAAGAAAGCAGATGGTGTCCACCGTTCAATTCAAATAGTTTCTGAAGTCTTAAAGAATTGCATTCAAACAAGCAGCCATTCTAAGTGAGGCACATACTAAATGTACACAAAAGAGACACATCAGCCTGTGTGATCCAAAGATGATGATAACAAAATCCAAGTATGATGAAGCAGAAAATATCAGCACTTAAATTATCAACATCAATTTGTAGAAGATTAGGAAGGATGGTCCGAATACACAATCATCTGGTCGGATTGGGCCACTGGCAGATACCCTCTAGTCACAGGGCTGGGACATAAACAACTTTACTATATGGCATAGGCTATTATAAACTTGATTATGGTGGATTGAATTATGATATAATATCATACTTGGCCAGTAGAACTCCCTCTTGACCCAATTTGAATTTGCTTAAGATTTAAATAATTCTCATGATTCCAAAACAGAAATTTCTTGGTTAGTTTTTCAATATTGCCAACCATCTTTTCTTTATTTGTATTTATTTTATCTCATTATTTTTCTGGGATCTTTGTTTATTATTTTTATTGTGTCTTTTAGATTTCCCAGTTTATGAAGCACAGAAGGAATGGATTCCTAGAGACAATAACTGATGCAATACTTTATCAGGGACAGATAAACTATCTAGGAGGGAGGGTGAAGGAAATCAGAGAGAAAATATTGAATGCAAGAGTGGAGTGGGATCACTATGACTGATAGTAATGATGTATGTAAAGTTCTTTTTAGAAGCGACTCACCAATGTAAGTTTTATGCCAAATAAGTTATTTTTAAAACCTGACATTTTGAAGGTATAATCTTTAAAATATTTAAATTAAAATTCAAAATCCAAACAAAAACCTTTAAATGGCTTATGTTGCAGAGATCTTGTGTGGAGTTCACAAAAATATCATCCCCCCCTGCAATATTTTCCTTTCTGTGATTATTAAAAAGCATATTCTGCATAAATGAAAAAAATCCAGGTAATATAAATCAATAGATACCGTAACTAGATGAATTAATAGTTCTTTGGGGGTATGGTAAGCGAGGTTGTGGGAAAATAGAGAGATATTCATGTTGTATACAAGAATGAAGAAAACGTTCTAACACTATGGTGATCATTGTACAAATTTTCTTGATATAATTGAATTACTTAATTGTGTGATATGTGAATTGAATACCAAGAAACTGTTGAAAAACAAACAGAATGAAATGTTAACACGTGATGCGTAATGGATTACAAGATGAAAAATAACATACTCAGTGAAATAGGCCAGATATAAAGATATAGAGACCAGGGAAATCTTTAAAGCTATGCACATTTCAGATCTGGTGCTCATTTGCTCAAATTTCAGCTAAGTAATAGATAAGTATATAAAATAGACTACAACTCTTGTAAGATATACACATCTTAGTATAATGAACCAATAAAGACCAAAAGAGCACTACTCACCCAAGGACAAAGGTCAGAAGAATGAGGAGGGAAGGCAGGAGGGAAACAGAAAGCACAGGAAGGAAGTGGGATTAGTGATGGCACATTGAGGCAGTTACAATGAATGAAATGAAATGACTTTACATCACCTGTTGAATGTGAAACGAATGATCTTGGTAAAACTTCACACAATTCACAGTAAAAGGGAATCTAAAGCACCATTATATAATTTCATTTATATGAATTGACAGAATGAGCAAACGCACAAAGTCAGAAGATTGGTTGTTGCAAGAGATTAAGATCAGATAGATTGGGGAGTAATTCTGTATTTTTTGGGGTGTAGCTATTGAAGGGTCTTGCAATTATGTAGTCATGATTGATGTACTGTGTTTTAGTGCACAAAAAGAGAATACTTTAAAATGTCAAAATGTTGAATTTTATGCTATGTAAATTTTACCTCGTCATTTCAGCAACCTGGTACCCTGAGAGTAGAAATGGAATAGATGACTAATGCTTAGCTTCATTAAGGAAAATATATTTTAGAGACATTCTTGCATAGAAGAAATCATATTAAACCATATCAAATGTGAAATGTCATCATGAGTAACACACTATGAACTACCATCTGACATCAAGGCACAATTCAAAAAAATAATAGCTAGGAAACCAGAAATATTTCCTCTGGAATTTGATCCCTGATCAAATGATTGAAAACTTGCTCTGGCCTTTGGATCTGTGAAAAGTATATATATTTTTTGTTGTGCAATGTTCTACTGCCACCTACATTGCCTGTTCACATCCTCTGGAAGATATTTATTTAGGTATTTGCTTTTAGATAGTAGATAACTTTGTCAATAAAGAAGGTTTCAATTGCATCTATGAGGTGCAGATCTTTTCTGCTCTAAATAGAGAAATGGAGGACGATCCTTGCTTAATCAAAGCAACTAAATTTTTCTCTATTTTATAAATTGAGATTCTACCTATGATTTTATTTGAAAGCAGAATTTGACTACTAAAAAGTGGTTTGCAAATAATTTGTAAGAGTGTTCTAAAATATCTTTGATTTTTTGGTGTTCTAAATAAATATTTAGATGGATGAGTGTGTATTTTGATTGTGTCCCCAGTGATAGATATGTTAAAGTGCTAGCCTTTGTATGTTATTGTGACTTTATTATAGGAAATAGGACCTTTCCCTTAAGATATGATCAGTTAGCCCACATTGTAGTAGTGTGAGTCTTACTCCTTTATCCTTCTGAGTTATTTCTTATAAAAAGGAGAGAAGAAACACATGGGCAGGGTCATACGTGCAGGGAGAAGACACCATATGAACATATTTACACAAGCACAGGAACATAAATACCTGGGTCCATATAGAGGTTAAAAAATAGAGGAATCTTTTACAAGAACCAATAGAGAGAGATTACAGCCCTAGTATCACCCTGATTTCAAGCATGTAGCCACTAAGCCTGTGAGACAATATATCCCTGTTCTTTGCAACTATATGCTTTGCAGTACTTCCTAGAAATGTACTTCCTAGAAATGTAACTTCCTAGAAATGTAATGGTGGTACCATAGAATTGGACTGCCATTGTATAATTAACTGGAAAATGTGGTTGTGCCTTTGTGATTGGTTAATGGTTAGGGGTTGGAAAAAAGTTTAAGATGTTTAATAATAAAAGCTAAGATTTATTTGACCAGACTGTTTGTATGTGCAATTTTGGGTATTAAAAGTGCTCTGGTGAATTTTGAAAAAGGGATGAGGAGAATTGTAGAAACAAACATTATTGTCAAGCAGAATGTTGATAGGTATGTGATGTTAAGTGAGTTTTTATGAGGTCTTAAAAGGAAAAGATAATAATTTTATTAGATAATGGAGGAAAGGCTACCCTTTTTATAGGGTGACAACCTGTTTTAGTTATATTTAAGTCTTTTATTGAAAGGCAAATTTTATGTAATAAACAAATTTGCTTGAGATTTCTGAGCAAGATGTTCATGGTGTTATACTTTTTTTCCTTTCTATTTATAATAAAATGCAGACTATAATACATAAATATCAATAAAGTGAGAAATAAGACAGTATGTTATGGAGAGGACCAGAGGGTATTGAGTAGGCAACACTGGCCAACATACATTTTGATGCCTCAAGATTAGATGTGTTTCTGGGTATATTTGATGTGCTGATTAAAAAACTTCCACTGATTTTCCTCTATCTGTGATAGTTTTTGAGATGTAGATCACATGCCCTATATCATTATTCATTTTACTAGTGCATACAAATTAGAACATTTTAACGTAGCCTGACGTAACGGAAGTTCACGCTCGCTTTATGCAAAGTAGCTTGTGTGTACTAAATATTTAGGTCATGTTAGACTTCACCTGGTGTCTTTTGAGCCAAAGATACATTTGAGCAGTGTTAGTTACATGAACATGGAATTTCCCAAATACCACTTCAACTTTTTTAGGAATTCAAGAACTGGCAGTTCAAATTTGTTATCTTAAAAACAGACCAGAAAGAAGAGTCCTGATCAATAAATAAGGGGACCCGATGGGGTAGCAAGGTCCATGGTGTGTTCCTATGAACACATCAGCTGTATTAAAAGAGAAAGATGAGGTTTTCTGCTCCCAGAAAGATTTCCCAGAAAGTCCACCAGAGGGTCAACTGGTAGTGAATTTGGTACAATAAACAGAGAATCACACATTCTGAAATCCAAAATAGGTCTGTCAGTGTTCAAACTCATTTATTAAAATTAAAATGTTCCTTTCTTGTCATAAGATAACAAATTGTTTCCACCTGTGCACAGAAACTATTTAAAGAGAAGTTAGAATATTTCTTACAAAGAAGCCTCAGCTTCACATGTGAAACATTTGACATGAGCCATCCATTCTCTTCTATATATTAAAGTGTGTTATGGAATGTTTACTGTATCATTTGAAGAAAATCTTAGATCTTCAAAATATTTTGAATATTGCTACGAAGGCGCTCATTTTCAACCCTGTAAATTTCCTTCACATATTCCACATATGTACCTCTTAAATTGTCTTTTTTGTTTTCCACTCAAGCTATATTCACTTTGCCGTATGCAGTATAGATTCAGTATATATTGCTCAGTCACCCATACGAAAAAGAAAATCCCGTTACCATCTATTAATTTCTAACTCATATTGTCCTTATAAGACAGAAAATAGCTGACCCTTTGCGTTTCAAACCCTGTAAATCTGTTAAAGCCTGTAGAGTGCCTGAAGGGGTCGAACAACTGGCTCTATCATTGGCAGCTCAATGCACAACCCATCAACTATCGTGGGTCTCTCAGCTTCCTTTGGAACTCCTATTGTAGTGACTTGCTTTTCAAATATATGTTGCCTTTTTGTCTTATCTTGTAATTTACTGTTCTGAATTCTTCTCATTTAAAATTAGGATGATAAATTAATAAATCAGTATTATTTAATAGCTGAAAATATAATAGAAAACCATGTCTAAGAAACTATACCTGATGGGGTCTATCCAGTGCAGTTTTCTGAGTAAGTGCACCAAACCAGCCCTAGTAACAAGCTAAAAAAAACAAGACCAGAAGATTAAACTAAACAGTGTTGGGTTGTGTAATCACTTCCTAAAGAGATTAGATGTATGAACCTATGAATCCAATCAACCATGTTAGCATAAATATTCCTAGTTTAGATTTAAGAAGACAGAGAGAGGGACAAAATGAGGGAAAGATTCCTGAAATTCTACCAGTAGGAAATATAAAGATTTAGTAACTTGACCACAACAATATTATATTTCGATAAAAGAAAAGAATGATTCTGGGAGCAGTTCAGAAACCAGCAGAATGAATGGCAAGGGGATGGAAGGAGATGTGGGCACAACTTCTTATATTTCAAAGAGTAAGTTTCCACTCTTTAAATTTTAGATAGCAAGGCCAATGCCTTTTCTCAGGGGGTATGGATTATCATTCTGGTAGACCAGGAGAACATTGCCACCACCAAAAGCTTAGTGAGAAATATCCATTGTTAGTGAGCAAGGAAGACAGGACAGCCCAAAGCAGAGAAGATGATATCAACATCTTGGTTAAAGGTTCACTTCTCAGAATCTAGAGTGTGGAGGATCCACCACTCAAAATGTGGGCAATGAGACCATGCACCAGATATGCCTGAAGAACATAGGATAATTCATATGCCTTGGAATTTAATGAAATTTGCTTTTCCTGGTTTTCAGACTAGTTTAATACCTGCAACTCCTACTTCCTTTCCAACATCTCCCTTTCAGAATGGATATGTTCCTCCAGTGCCGGTTTCACCACAATAACTTGGAAGTACGTAACTTCTGTTCTAGGTCTTATTGATCAATGCATAAAGACAAAATTTTCCCTAGCATGAGCCATACAGAGCCTCACCCACACTTGCTCTACATAAATCAAATGAGAAGATTTTTAGAATTAGTGTAGATGTTGGAGTAGTTGAAAATTTTCAGAGATGCTGGAATCGGTCATGTTGCATGTAGGATGGGCGTGAAGTTTGGGACTGCAGAGGTTTGAGTATTGTGAATTAAGTTCCCCCCACCTCCAAATTATATCCTATAGTCCTAGATCCAGTGAATGATATCTAGTTTGAGGAAACTTAGTCTTCTTTTGATCAATTATGACACACAAGAGTACCCCGGTTCCTAATCTTAATACTCCTGTCTGAGTGCTGTTTTACAAAGAGAGTAGAATAAATATGAAAATTGTGTCATCTACACTGAAAAAGACAAGAGAGAAAGATTCATTTACAAGAAAAAATGGGAAGAGACAACAATGGCTACAAGAAGCACAAGACCAAAAATCTGTGAACAGAAAAAGAGAGACCCTGAATCCAGATTCCTAACCTACAGATGTTAGATCATAAATTTCTGTTCCTTACAGTCAACCAGTTTGCAATTTCATTGTTTTTTTTTTGTAGTTGTTTTGGATGGGGGCATTACCGCTCTCCGGTGGTGGGAGTAGGAAGCTTAGCCCCACTGCTGGAATCGAACCTCCGTCCCAGAGGGCCACAGTCCCGCGCACAACCACTAGCCACCGGGGCTCAGCCCACAATTTCATTGTTTTTAATTGAGAGATTTACCCTACTACAAGAAATCTCTAGGTGATATAAAGGGTTAATGTGCTCAGCTACTAACAGAAAAGGGCAAAAAATGAATCCTTTGAAGAACATTCCTGAAAACTGGATGGGAAATCTACTTCTGACATAGCAGTCCCTGAAAACTGGATGGGGCACATTTTTACTTTGGGTCTCACAGTCACTGTGAGTCAGCATCCCTTGGAGGTTTTGAGTTATGAAAAGTGTTGAGGTCCTGAAATATGCAAAGCACTGATGGATAAACAACATCTTGAAGGTTTCCGTTCACCTAGAGTACTCTGGAAGAAAGGATAGATGTTCAAAAAAAAAAAAGTCAGCCCTTGAAATGCTAAAAAGCAGTTATGATCTGACACATGTGGGATGTTCATGCATCAGAGTCAAGTTGATGGCAAGTTGGTTATGATTTGGGGAACTTAAATAGTAATCATCAACTTTGGAGCATCGGACGCCTAAGAGATTTTTCTGCTATGAAGTATAACTATAAGCTTGGCAAGAATTTGATTTAAGAAGTCTTTACAGTTCTTTCTATGGGACACAAGCTCCTCTCAGAGCTTTGCAGTGATTATTAGCTCTAAGACTCATAGCATGACTATGAATCAGGCAATGCCTTCATCCCAATTCCCTTTACCAGAAAACAAAAATGGTGGAAAGACATTAATAGTTTCTAAGGCAGGAGTGTGTGACAGAGTTAGGGCAAGAACCCAACTTAACTGACTTTATAGGCCCACCAGGCTGTTTTTCCATATTAGTGAGGCTGTCTCGCCATATGATGGGAACTCTGCTAGTATAACTTATTTTTGTAGGATTTTGAACTACTGTACAAGGAAATAATTTTAACTTTCTTACCAACTTCCCTTTGTAACTTCTGAGAGTTTCTTTTTCTTTCTTTCTTTCTGTCTTCTTTCCTTCCTTCCTTCCTTTTTTTCTTTCTTCCTCTCTATTTATTTATATTTCTAATCACACTGAAGTGATTGTATCTTTTATGGGAGTTGCTAGAATTATACTTCTATCTTCATATTTCTACTAATGAAGGCAACCATTATCACATACAAACCAGTGATTATCACTTATATAGACAATTAGCTGACCGAGGAACAGACCCAAAAGTGTTTTATCAACTCTATGTCCTAATGCCAATTGGCAGTTCACCCTAGAGACTCATAATGGCAGCAGTCCCAGGAGTAAAACAATGTACTTGCTGATGAATAATCTTGTTGAGGTTTTCCCTCTGGGGCACAATTTCACCAATATCTGATTCAATAGCTGTTTGTGTTGCATATTTACCCATTAAGATATTTCTGCAAATAAATATGATTATTTATGAAGTCCATGGTCATGTGTTCATGTTCATAGTAAAGAAAACTATTTGTATTACTAGTCAAATGCTGACTCCAAATATGACTTTGGAGAATGCTCGCTAGCATCTTCTTTACTACTCATGAAATGATTTTACTCCTTTGGAATTCATAAATATAACATGGAATCCAGTGACTATGTGAGTGGGGCTAACTAAACTATCTCCAACATGAATATGTTTTCATAACTGAGTTGAATTATGAAGATAATTTTGTCCATTAATTCATCAAAAAAAACACCAAAAAATCTATTAGCATCTAGAAGATTCTGCTTTATTGTGACACTGTGGGACAGAACGGAACTTCCCAATAGGAGTTTCAAGGCTGTAGTCGCTGTAATAGAAGACTGTTTCATCTTTTCCCCATAAAAAATGGGGGCTAATAACTGACCCTTTCAGTGAGCAACTTGGAGTTTACCCAGTATGCCACCAGGGCTCATTATTTTAAAAGATAGGACAATAAAACTCCTACCCAATAATTTGATATAGTCAAATCCTTTTCAATAATTCTACTCTTTTTTGGGGGGGAGGTGTTTTTTGTTTTTTGGGTTTTTTTGGCATCACTGCCCTCTGGTGGTGGGAGTAAGAGGCTCAGCCTTTGCTCCTGTGTAGCCACTGCTGCA
Source organism: Nesogale talazaci (assembly GCA_004026705.1). NCBI lineage: Eukaryota > Metazoa > Chordata > Mammalia > Afrosoricida > Tenrecidae > Nesogale > Nesogale talazaci. Next base: position 105,121 of record PVJH01000395.1, on the reverse strand, counting down.
CTTGAACCTCCATCCCATTGGGCCGAAGTCCCACGCACAACCACTACGCCACCGGGGCTCAGACCAATAATTCTACTCTTAAGCACAGATTTTTTGTCCATTCATTCAAGTTATGTCCTTATGCCATTAATCATAGGTTATTATTAAAAAGATGATCCATTCACACAACATTTTATTTATTTTCACCCAACATTTTTAGAAGATGTAAACCATATCAGTATTGTCACATGGGATCACTATAAGTATGAATAGATGGAATGTCACGTAAGAACAACAGCATAGGTTTAGAGGCCTTAAAGATATGAAAAGTATTCTGAAAATGTTTAAATGTTTGCACAAAAAGGCTCAGGATAATGGATATAAAGAACTAAACTTATGTTGCCTGAAGAATAAAAGATGAAGGGAAAACATAATAATGGGGTTCAAGCCTATGAAGGGATGTTATAAAAAATCACTACACACCTTTAATTTCCTCTGTTAGTAGAATATAAAGAAGTGATTTCAAACTACAGACTTAAAGATTAATTAAAATATGCAATCAGTTGAGTCCTTGAAAGTGTCAGTGATGTGAGATCAATTTATCTAAGGAGAAATAAAAGACTAAAAAATGTAAAGCGTTTTAAATATTGAAGGTCAGAATATTATTTTTAACAATCATAGGAATACAACCTTTCTTTAGTAATAAAATAGTTAGTGATTCCAAATCCCTGATACTCAGATTACAGAAAAATTTAATTTGAAGGATTAAGGGATCCCGGTTGAGGTAATCTCTGATTTGCAATGTATGATTTATTCTGTTTACATTATAACCACAGTCTGCTTCTTTATTTTACACTTTGTCCTCTGTAATCTGGATGACAATGTATACCACTTGCAGCGCATAATTTGCTGAAGTTTTTCTCAAATGTTAACTCATAGATTTCAAAGATCAGATTTATAAAGAAGCCTATAATAAACTGAAATGTAATGAAAAAATTAAGTGTTCAATTTACACAAGAAGTAACTTTGTATAATACTTTTAGAGTGAAACCACACTGATGCCACGGATGAGTGAGATTTCGCTAGACAACGAGATGTGTTTAATCACATAGCATTGCTGTCTGTAAGGAAGAGGAAACATAACTGTGCTTCATTCCACCTTGAAGACCATCAAATAAGTAAGCTATATTTCAACGATACTGAAAACCTTCCTTTCACCATTTGTAATCATATACACTTATTTTTATAAGAGGATCACATTGACCACTAAGACCATATTTTCATATTTAGCATTTCTCATAACTTACCATGCAACCTTGGGAAATTCACATGGCACATTTATTTAATCCATAATCTCTAGTTGGGTACCTAAAATGCCATCTGATAACAATATATGCTAGAAATGTGTGTTTTTGGTGTATGTCAGTGTGGTCTCTTCTGTGCTTGCTTATGTTAGTGAAATACTGCTGCTTTTTGAATATTATTTCTGATTCTCTAAAGACACAATGTATCTACTGGATTTATTATGGTTGTAAAAAATTAAACCCAAGAGAATGGAATTTACAGTGGTTCATAAGTGTTACTTCCTACTGTTAAGTTAATGTTTTATGACATCATTATGCAACTTTTCACTTCTATTGGAGAATTGTCCTCTATTCTCTCTTCTTGAATAAATAGACTGAAACAATATACTCTGATAACTGTTCTTGCTGAAAATCATATCTGCACCCTGTTGAGAAACATGGTTCAATTTAAATTAGTGTTTTTCAATAAATATATAAAAACAATACTTTCCAAATATCTTATACAAAAGCTACAACACCAAATGATGCATTTTCTAAATAATGCAAAATAATTTGTATCCAAGTCATGTCATTTTACCATTCCAATGAACTTTATGGCATATGGCATTTTCTTCTAAAGTAATGGGAAAAGAAACATAAACATACTGTAAAGGAAACAGTAACTTACATTCCTTTGTGTTATATTTTTTCTGCCTTGGATATTGGTTTGATGTTAAAATAGTTTGTTTTACTCTGTATAGGGAAAAAAGATGCACATTTTGGATAATATTGTGAATTTGCATGCAGTGATGATACATTTTGTTTTCAACAAGCACAGAGTGAATGCTGAGGCAGCAAGACACTTTGAATTTTATTATTGAAAACAGTATTTCACTGAGAATTCCACAAACATTTATTGATCCCTTATTGTGTGCTGGCACTTGTTCTTACCATTTTGCACACAAGCATAAAATATGTGTATAGAATCTCAGACCTGATGGAATTTACATTCATTGTACTAGACTTCAGTGGTCAGAGGAGGGCATAAAAATATGAGTAAATCGGGCTGAGCCCAGGTGGCATAGTGGTTGAGTGCGGGGCTGTGGCCCACTGGCTTGGCGTTTCAAATCCAGCAGCAGCTCTCCAGGAGCAAGGTTGGGTAGCTCCCACGACCACCAGAGGGCAGTGATGCTCCCCTCAAAAATGACAAAAAACAGAAACAACAACAACAAACAAAAAAAAATGAGAAAATCAATAGTAAATTTTTGGATACTGTTAAGGGCTGAATTTATTTACCCCACCTAAGATATAAGGGGCCTCCAAAAAGTTATTGAAAATGGAATTATATGATAATGGAATTTTCCTATAAACTTTTCAAGCCCCCTAATATTTTGAAGTCATTACCCATGAATGTGACCATACTTGGAAACGCAGTCCTTGAAGATCTTATTAGTTAACATGGGGTCATAATTGCCTAGAGTGGTTCCTAATGAAATGTGACTAGCATTCTTTTAAAAAGAGAGAGGAAAATACACCCACACAAAAACACACACAAAGAAAAATGCTGGGGGAAGATTACCACATGAAGGTCACCACTTTGGTGACAAAGTGGCACGTGGGATCGTGGAAATATATAGAGAACATTGCAGGAGAATATGTGCCTTTAAATTAGTTGTTTGTAAAGAATATTGACTGTACAATGGATTTCCAGTAGAATGAACAGATCTGTCTTGGTAGAAGTATATCCAGAATCCTCCTTAGAAACAATGATGGCAAAACTGCATCTCACATACTTTGGGCATGTTATCAAGGGGAAGTGGTCCCTGGAGAAGGACACTGTGCTTGACAATGTAGAGGGATGATGAAAAGAAGGAAGAACCTTGACAAGAAAGGCTGGCACAGTGAATATAACAGGAATGGGAAGTTTCCTTCTGCGGTCCAAAAGGCTGCTTTGAGTCAGAGACAACGTGATGACACAAAACATCAGTTAAAAAAAAAACCTGAAAATTCAGAAATTATTGAGGACAGTTGTAGAAAAAACTAATGTTGCTTCTACTGCTAGCTGTGAGGATAACACAGGATCAGGCAGTATGTTCTTCTGTGATTCAAAATGAAGGCAATTCTTTTGAAAATTCAGAAATAAATGAGAACAACTGTACATAGAACTTCAGTTGTTCTATACTATAATCACTAAAACTGCCATTAAGTTGAATCAAATCATCTTGAACCGATATAGGGTTTATAAGACTTCCATAGAGAATTTAGTGGGTTTGAACTGCCAACCTTGAGGTTAGCAGACCAACTTCTTACCCACAGTGTTGTGAGGGTTTCATTATATTGTCTTAGGGAATACATAAATTAACCTGAGTAAAATGTTCCTAAAAATGTGAACATCAAAGGAGCTTCTGGCTAGGTCTTATAAGGAGACTGGATTAAAGGAGCTGCTTTTTATAAAGTAGCAGAGAACTTTTCTAAAAAAATGTTCCAGAATTTGAAGGAAACTAGACTTTGCAAAGATGGACAGGAGTATTTAGCTAAGGGAATTTCTAAACAAATTTGAACGGTGCAAAATTTCTGTAGAAAGCAGAAGCTCAAGCACAGCCTACTAATTTTCCCTGATCATGTATGATCCTTGTGATTTGAAGCAGATGTGGTGGCCTGGCTTCCTGGATGGGATGTGAATGTGGAATAGCTCTATTTTCTGGTACATCTTGACCCACAGCAAATCATATAGCAGATGACTGCCTTTCAGCACAAATCTGCACTATTGTCAGATTTGCATGTGAATGTTCCTGGGGAATCTTTAGCTAAGCACTTGCATTCCATAGAACCTTGACTATTCCGTTTTAAAATGAAGGGACTGGAGCCCTTATTACATAGTGCACCAGGAGAACCTGCACGCCATGTCATTGGTTGCCTTTGGATTGAGATCAGAAACCTATGGAGGAATTGACATCTGCTATTAAACGGACTTTGCCGCCTCTTCTGTATCTGAGTAAGTCTTTGCTTCATGCAGTGTCTTGGTGTGAGTTGTGTCTTTCTTGGCAACCGTGACTCTTAAATTATGAAATGGATTATGCCCCATTGGATGAGACTCACACAGTGGAGGTGGTCAGGAATACCACTTACCGGACAATTCTTTTTGTTGTTTTTGTTAGGTGCCATTGAATCTATTCCAACTCATAGTGACCCTATGTGCAAAAAATAAATAAAAAACACTGTCTGATCCTGCACTATCCTTGCAATTGTTCTTGTGTTTGAGATCACTGTTGGTGTCACTGTATCCATTCCTCCAGTCTAAGGAATTCTTCTTTTGCTTAACTTCTACTTTACCAAGCATGATGCCCTTTTCCAGGCACTAGTTTCTCCTAACAACATGCCCAAAGTCTGTGAGGTGGGGTGCTCTAAGGAGCACTCTGATGATACTTCTTCCCAGGCATATGTATTTGTCCCTTTGGCACGACACCTTACTTTCTATATTATTTTCCAGCACCATAGTTCAAACGCACCAATGCTTCTTCAATCTTCGCTATTCAATTCTATTCAACTTTCACATTCAAATGAGACAATGAAAAATACAAAACTTTGGATTACTCACAGCTTAGTCATCTAAATAACCTTAATAAGCCTTCCTCCAATCCTATTGACACATTATTCTTCATGCAATCCAGTTTCTGATGATTGCTCAGCATATAGATTGAATAAGTATGGAGAAGGGACCCAAGCATGTTGTATACATTTTCTGCTTTTAAAACATGCAGTACTTCCCTATTCTGTTGACAGAAATGCTCCTTGACCCATGCATCAGCTCCTTCTTAGCAGATTTCTCACACTTCTCAAGAATATTCATAGTTTGTTATGATTCACGCAGTTGAATTCTTAAAATAGTCAAGAAAAGACAGATAAATACCTCTCTATTATTCTCTATTTCCAGACATTCTGAAGTTAACATTGATATCTTTTGTTCCAAGTCCTCTTCTGAATCCGGCTTGAACCTCTGTTAGATCTCTGTCAATATACTGGTGCAACCATTGTTGGATGATCTTCAGCAAAATTCTACTTAGATGTAATAATAATGATTGTGTTCTGTAATTTTAACATTCTGTTGTGTGACTTTTCTTTGGAATAGATACAAATATGAATCTCTTCTAGTCAGTTGGCCAAGTGGCTGTTTTCCAAGCTCCCTGGCATAGGAGAGCTATTGCTTACCTGTGCTTCCTCAACTTGTTGAAACATTTCAATCGGTGCTTGGAGACTTATCAGAGATTAATGCTTTCAGTATACCTTGAACTTCTTCCTTCAGTACCATTGGTTCTCGCTCATATGCTACCTTCTGAAATGATGGAATGTCAACTAGTCCTTTTTAGTACAATGACTTGTATTTTTTCATCTTTTTTTGATGTTTCCTACATCATTCAATATTTTCCCCATAGAATTTTTGAATATTGCAACTCAAGCCATGAATTTTTTCTTGATTTCCATAAGTTCAATGTACATTGAGGATGATCTTAATTTTTGGTTTTCTAATTCTAGGCCTCTTCACATTTTAATATAATATTTTACTTTGTCTTTCTTAGCTGCATTTAGGAATTTTCTCTTCAGTTTCTTGACTTCAGAAATTCTTCCACTTGCCATAGCTACTCTAAAATTAGAGTAGGTTTCAGAGACTCTTCTGAAATCCACTTTGATATTTTCTGTCGTTCCTGTATTTTTAATGACCCTTTGCTTTCTTCATTATTGATAACTTTGATGTCATCCTATAGGTCAGCTTCTGGTTATAGGAAAGAGACAAATTGAGTAATCGATGATTAAGCCAAAAGGAACTTGATATGGAACACTTTCATCTTAACTTTACTTTTTAAATTGAAAATGTGTCTTTGAAAAGAACACTTGAGGTTGTGGCTGGAAAACCATTTGTTAAAGAGAATTGGTACTAATTTATAATCAACGCATATCAGGACAATGCAGCCAGTTTATATGAAAAGGGACAAAATTTTAAAAATAAGCCAAACAGTAGAGCACCTGGAATTCTACAGGCAGGAAATGGACTGAAAGAACTATTCAACTATAAACATGTGTCCTCTTTCAACAAAAGGGAAACATAGTTCCAACGACAATTAATAGGAAAAAGAGTTCCAACAGCTACTAGAGTCTCAGTGGGCACATTCCCAGAGGTTATAGCTGCTTGCTCCTTGTTTCTAGAGAGCAGAGATACCCCTTCTGTTCCAGAAGACAGAGATCCTTCTTGTACTCCAGAAAACCAGACTGACATGTAAGGTCAGTGGAGTAGACAACCACCACAGAGGGCTAGGATTTCAGGTCACCACCCTGACAGACCCACAGGACAAAGGATCATTTTTCAAAACATGAAATGCAATTGAATTTCCCATGCTGAATTTTAGATTTTCTTGTTATCAAGAATTCCCTTTCTTTGTATTTATTTTAGTATTGGTTAGAAATGTGTATCCTATGACTGCCCTGCCATTGTCATTTGAAAGTAATCCACATGTATACTAGGTTTCACAGTCCACAGGTTAAGATTAATCTTGCCCAGTATGAATCATACCCGGACTCTTACACATTCCTGGTTTAGAATATGAGATTTGGGGTTTAGGGTTGTTGCAACAATGGGTTAAAATATTTGGACTGATGATATTAAAATGAATGCTATTTGCAACATGGGTAAAACCTTAAATTACAGAGAGCATGAACCATTGGCTTGTAGTGTCTCAAAAGGTTTATAGTATTTGTGAATGTAATCTTGTTCAGAAAATGTCACAGAAGATATTGGCTATCATGTGGGAGTAGTGTGGATCATATGACTTGTGTTCTTACAAAAAAAGGAAGAAAGGAAAGGAAAAAGGAAGAGGCTTAGACATGACTGCAGGGGAAGATATTCATGTAAGAAGAGAGGTAGATTTTGAAGTATCTACAAGCTAAGGAATATCAAGGATTGACACTAACCATGAGAAGAAAAGAAGCACAAGGGAGGATCTCCTAATAGAGCCTTATTGGGATTGTTAGACACCAGAATTAGGAGACAATACCTATCTATATAATGTGATTTAAAAAGAAAAAATCTCACTAATGTTGAGTCGATGACAACTCATAGTACCCCATCGGACAGAGTAGGAGTGCCACTATGAATTCCTGATATGGTAAGTAACACTTTATGGGAGTAGAAAGCCCAGTGTTTCCTCCCAAAATGACTGGTGGTTTCATAGTGCTACCTTGCCATTAGGAGTCTAACATGTAACCAATCCGTCCCCAGGGTGCCTAAAATGTTATTATAATCCACCCAACTTTTGGCACCTTTTAAAAGTATTCCTATGGAAATTTATACAGATATTAAAAATTGAACGAAAATGGATAATATGAATTCAATATACTAGAATGATAATGTAACTTTTGTTCATGAAAGGCTTATCTGAAAATATGATATATGAAATCAGCTAATTATAAAGGCTTAGTTCAATTATCACCACTCAAGTATACACAAAATATATAATTTATTTATAACTTTGATTTCATTAGCTAACTTAAATGATTTTTATCCAGAAGAGATGAGTGTTAACTTATTCAACCCACCCAAGGAAATAGATGATAAGAGTTATGAATTATCAAACTTCTTACATGCCATATAAGAAAGACTGCTAAAGCTGCTAACTAAGAGGCATGAATATATTCTACTCTACGCTAAGGTCAAATGAATTATAGAAGGAAGTAATAGACAGGTACAGCGGTGTATGTTCAAATGCTGAAAGAACGCAAGGCACAGCCCTGAACTCACAAAATAAAGAAATTTAAGAGATCAATTATGAGATGTGCTGACATTTATATTGGTATGTTTACCGTTAAGGGAAAGGGCTTCGCTGAAGCAGTAGGTTTTTAACAAAGTATGGCATAACCTGGGAAATGTAAAGAGGAATTTGATGAGCCAAGTTCCTAAATTTTTGCTTAAGCAAGTATATTCATTCTTCTGAATAAACACCTCATATAAGTTTACTGATTTGAATACAAGAAAATAACTTAGACTTCAACAACTTCTAAGTTACATGTGTGTCTTATATTTATTAACTATATCACAAATACTCATAGACTTGCATATTACTATAATTCTAAACATGTCAGGAGACCACACCAGATGAAAATGATCTTGGAATAAATGACTATATTTTTCCCAAAATAAGAAAAGTAAAACCCCTTGGATCACTATATTTGATTTTATATCTAATATAAAACCAATCATGGGAGTGTCACAGTGTAATATTTTGTTTCTTATACATGAGATCATCATAAATTGAGGTCTAACTGGATGCCATCTATGGTGAGCAGCACAACCTTGATGAACTAAAATGATAAAATATACCCAGGTCTCCCCTTGTAACTGACGCAATGATTCATTTTTTTCCACTCTCTGCCCCCATCTAGTCTCTTCAACTTGGTAGCATTGAAAAATTATCTATTTACTGCACGGATGTGATATTTATGTCTAAAAAGCATTATATTAATCACTTATTTTATATTCATCTTCTCTCCAATTCAGAAAATCACCAAAAACAATTATATATCAGAGAGGCAGTGTGTGTTAGTCCAGGTAGACTAGAGGAACAAATTCATAGACACACATGTGGATATAAGGAAAAGGGTTTATATGCAAAATGAATGGAACACTGAGAAAGCAGCCCAACCCAGTCCAGTTCAAAGTCATGAGTCCAATATTAGCCTATATGCCCAATACCACTCTATAATGTCTCTTTCCAACTCACAAAGTCACAGGCCATTGGGTGCAGAGTCCAGGCTCTGGCAGGGGATTCCCCATGGCTTCTCACTTCCAGGGTTCAGGGCCCATCAACAGCATCCAGTGGTGGCAGAAGTGGGTCTCAACGTGGCCTCTCCAGTTTTAGAGGTCTGGCTCCATCAGGGCAAAGCTGTGTGGCTTCTCCTTTGGCTTCTTCAGCTTCTCGGATGCTGCCATTTTGTCTCATCTGTGATTCATTGTCTCTAAGACTAACTCTCAACAGCTAGGGAGATAGCTTCTCATCTCCACAAGGGAAATATCACAAGATTTCCCAGAAGTCTCAGGAGAAAGCCATGCCCACACAGAGGCCTCATTGGCTACTCAATGGCTATCTCCAGATTAACAGGCTAGACTCCACCCCTACATCTCAATCATAAAATTAACATAAGCACATGACTGCCACACAGTGGTATTTTAACACTTGAAGGATAGTCTCAATAAGAATCATATTCATTAGCAGAGACCTAGTTGAGATGAAACTGTGAGCACACATGATAGTGATTTCAGGAATGTATGCCTTTTTCTATGTACAACCTTAGAGCCAGAGACAGTAAACTTGAACATTATGTTATTATAATAACACAAAGATTCATGAAAGCATAAAGAAAATTAAGAGTGGAATGTGAGATATATGCTTTAATGGTTAGAGTTTAACCAGTAGTAAATAAGTAACTAAAAGGACAGTAAATAGAACACACTCTTAATGTGGTCAGATGCCAGCAAGTCACTTTTAATGAGAAGCGACCCTATGTAAAACAAAACAAAAACTGAATAGTCCTGTGTCATTCTCACAACTCTTTTTATTCTTGAGCCCGTTGATGTAGCCACTGTCTCAATCCCATTCATCTCTTTTTGCTGACTTCTAATTTGCCAATATGATGCCCTCTTGCAGGAACTCGCTTCTCCTATTTGTGCTGGAAATTTGAAACCACAGTTATCATATCTGATGTATACAGGTTAAAGGATTCCATAAGAAATACAGAAAAAAAATAAAAGTATGATAATGACTCTTGGAAAGATACAGGTGTTAAGATAAAGAGTATATTACTTTAAAGTCTCAACATGAGAAAGATGCTAATAAATAAAATGATCTATTTCATGAAATAGAAAAGTAATTTAGAAAACAAATAGAACTTTCAGAATATAAGATGATACATCACCCCTGGAAACGAAGCAGGGAGAGAAATTAAAAAGTTGAAAGAAAACTTGAAAACAACAAAATGTGAGGAAGAGGAAAGAAGGAAATGTGAGAAATAACAATTGAAAAGAAATGTTAAATAGAATTAACATCCAATTTGAATTTAGCAAAGATCAAATTAATACTGGGTAAAATATAGCCAATAACATTCTATACATATTCTTAAATAAGGTAGGGAAAAGAAAATACACATGTTTATGACCTCTTAGATAGTATTAGAAATCCGATCTAAGAACTGCAGGTTGCTTAGTAAGAAAGAAATGAGCCACATTTTTTCATTGATGTGTGCATATTGAAAGAGACCACTGATATCCAAACAAAAATTATTTTCAAAGAGTGAATGTATGGAGAAACATCTAAATTCTAGAATCAATTATCAACTAAAAAGTATTTAAGACTAAAAACCGATGCGTCACGATGGAACCACAGAAACAATGTAGTCCTTACTCAGACCTCTTTGCTGCAATGCAAAACATCAGAAACCAACGAAGTAACGTTTTTTTTTGAGGAAAAAAAGTTCAGGTAGTAGCTCATGCATTTTTACATAGTCAAAGTATTTTCCCCATATAAAAGCAACTAAAAAAAAACTCAGATAACCAAGACTTAGGAAAACCAAATACTTCAGTACTGATGCTAAAAATGATACTTGAAAGAATGTTCTAACCAAGAAATGAGACTTTTCCTGATCCAGCCTAAATTTAATTTATTCAAAATGTAATTTTGAATAGATCACCAGGTGGCAATGATCCCTTCTAAATATTCTGAACCATACATATGCCCAATTTTATTATAAAATACATTTTGCATCAAACCAAAATAGATCCCAAACTGTAGTGGTCATGTATTCGAGATGTCAATTTCATGATTGAGATGTAGGTGTGGGGTCTAGCCTGTTAATCTGGAGATAGCCATTGAGTAGCCAATGAGGCCTCTGTGTGGGCAGTGCTTTCTCCTGAGACTTCTGGGAAATCTTGTGCTATTTCCCTCATGGAGATGAGAGGCCATCTTCTCACTTGTTGGGAGTTAGTCTGTGAGATGACAAACTACGGACAAGACAAGATAGCAGCGTCCAAGGAGTTAGACACTGCCTTGCCCTGATGTAACCAGACCTGCGACAGGAGAAGCCACAGAGAGACCCCTGCCATTGCTGAGATGCATGTACCGCCAATAGATACTGCTGATGGACCCTGAGTCCTGGAAACAAGGAGCCGTGGGGAGACCTGTGGCAGCGTCGGTATGCTTCTACCCCAACTGGATACACAAGAATCTTCACCCACTGGCCTGTGACTTGGTGAGTTGGAAGGAGACTTTATAGACTGTTATGTCAGACCTATGGCTTTGAACTGGACTGGGTTGGGATGCTTTCTCAATGTTTTCTCAATGTTCCATTTCTCTTGTATATAAACCTTACCCTTATAACTAACTATATGTGTGTCTATGAATTTGTTTCTCTAGTCTACCCAGACTAACACACAAACTTTTGTGGAATTGCTTCTGGAGGTAGTTTATAAAGTAAATATACACAAATACAATTAATCCTAATACATTTAATAATATATATTAAAACTGTAAAAATTTCAGAAAACAAAAATAGGATGCATTGTCTAACTGTAGTGCTTTCACTCAGAATCACAAACAAACAAAATTCAAATCACACTAAATCACTTGAGAAGAGAAAGTCTTCTTGAATATCTCTTGAGGAAAATGTAGGAAAATGTAAATGAAAGCTGTAATTATGTACAGAGTATTATAAAAGAAAATAGAATGGAAACAAGGATGAAGTAGCATAAGTGATTGTGCATTGATGGGATTGAAATAGATGAATTGAAACAAAATATATAACTTGTTGAATGTGAAACTCACATTCTCCTCTGTAAATCTTCACCTAAATTTGTTTTCCACCTAGTTATTTACAAAAATAAAGCAATCATATACTGCAAATAAAATATAGAGCATGTGTTCCAATTTATATTCAAATGGAAATGTTTAATTTTCAGTTGTTTGCATTACTAAATAAAAAAGGAAGAAAGAAAACAAATGGACTAAATCATTCAACTGTGGAAGTTAGAAAGCAAAAATCAAAATAAGAGAAAGTTATCAGGCAGAAGGCGTTAACACAATTGAGAAAAATGTACTGAATTAAAACACCAAATATAGATGAAAAATACATTGAAAATGGAGAACCTGCTGATTAGAATAGCCATTTAAAAGTTAAATAAAAATATATATAGATATATAAGTTAGAAGTAGGCATGCCAATATAGCCAAAATAAATACTAGGATTTATTTTCTATACAATTATTATTTATAACTATGCTAATTTATAATAAGGAAACAATGAAAAATTTCTTCCTAGAGATGACTCATGGGTAAGGGAATAGCAAGGCCATCCTAACGACCTTGAAAAAGTTTTTTAAGGTAAAAAATATTGCTAATTGCCCATGTCTTCCTATCTTATTTTGTTCATACAGTTGAAGACTTCAAGCTATTTTCTTCGGAAAGCACAACTTATACCTAATGTACTATTTATTTGAGTTACCATGAGTCACATCTTCCATATTCATTTGTTTGTTTTTGTATGACTGCTCATAAATAAACTTCACTAGATGCTATGATGTGGCGTGCACTTGGTTGGGGTTATCATTTTCAGGTGCTCATTCACAGATGTTCTATGTTATGTTTTATTGTTCAAGCACTGACATAGAGATTTAGTTTCCTTTAAGGTGTGGACTCAAACCCTGATTATTTTGCTAACGTTGTTAGACAGATTTGGGAAGCAGCTGTTATAGGCAAATACAAAATAAAATAATACAGACACCTCTAATTTTCTAAACAGAAATGTAATACTCATTTCCCGGGATAAATCCCATGTTCCAGAGCTTTTCAAGTGGAGTTATTTCTGCATGTGGCAAGATGCCAGTGTTACTCAACTCGTCAGCACCACAGGCCAAATGTGTAAAAGTCTTTCTCGTCCATTGTTCGGGGACAATTGAAAAAACCATAGTGTGAGTCAAATATACCTTAATTACCAAAGTGACATCTTCGCTTTTTAACACATTAAAGAGGTCTTTAGAAGCAGATTTTCCCAATATCAGATGTATTTTGAAATCTTGATCTCAGTGTCCATGGATATTGATTGTAGGTACAAGTAAAACTAAATTCTTGATAATTTCAATATTTTCTCCATTTATCATGATGTTGCTTATTGTAAGGATTTTTGTTTTCTTTATGGTGAGGTATATTTCATACTGAAATCCATACTCTTCATCAGAAAGTGATTCTATGCCTGTTCACATTCAGCAAGCAAAGTTGTGTCCTGCTGAATATAGTAGGCTGTATTTAATAAGCATTTTTCCCATTCTAATCTTTTAATATTCTATAATCCTTTAATATTCTAATATCATTCAGTTTCTCAAAGTATTTGCCTAGCACACATATTGTATAAATAAAGTGAAAGGGAGCAATGCTGGCACATACCTTTTCTGATGTTATCCCACTAGATCCCCCTTGTTCTGTTGGAATCACTGATTCACATGCAGGTCTCCGAGGCACACAACAAAGAGTTCTGGCATTTCTACTCTATGTAATGCTATTCGCTATACAATATAATACACATAGTTGTTAATAAAACAGCTTAACATATTTCTGGTATTAGTAGCAGTCTTAAATAATAGACCACATTCAAGTTCATTGCAAGAGAGTTAAAGAAAGATCAACATTTAAACATTATCACTATATTTAATTATATTAACACCTCAAAAGAGAAAAGAAAAAAAAAGATTATGTAGACGAGTGATAATTTAAGTTTTTCAAATATAACATGATTCTCCAAATATTTCTTCATGGTTTATTGCTATGTTGTGGAATTAATATTACTACTTTTAAATTTGGAGTCACAGATGAGCCATATCCTAAATCCACTTCTGAATGTATATTCCTGGAATGTTTCCTTATGCTTTTAATGTCTTAGTCCCATCATCCATAAACTGTGAATACATTTTCATTATGAAATTCTGTAAACACACATTAGGTGCTATATGTCTATGTCTACTTAAACATTGGTATATAGGCATAGATATACCTTAGCATAATTGATAAATCTAAAGATCTTTATACATTGAAATTTGTCTTATCATTGCTATGCATATAATACAATGAACATAATGTTCTATGATGAGAAAAGCTCAATATTTTTTAAAAGCAGGATGGGAACTGTTTAGCTTTTCAAAAATTATATTTGTCATTGAAATAGAAAAGAAAAATGAATGGTAAAAATGATTTAGAAGACTGATAGTAGTAAGTAAAGAAATTGGATAAGTTCAATTTTCTGAGTAAATATGCAAATGCTTTATCGTTTGTGTGTAAGAAATTTCAGTTCATGAAGATCACTGTAACATCATATTAACTTGTCAATTTATCTGAAATTGCACTGCTTATATTTAATTTTCACTTTATGACATGCACAATTTAGCAATTTTGTTAATTTTCTTAAACAGTTTTAAGCCTAATAAAGTCTTTTTCTAACAAAGCATTCTCTAATTGATTATAAAGCTGTTATTAAATAATTTGTATTATATACATTAATAAATATCATTAAGTTAGTTTAACACTCATTAAACTTTCTCACGTATTCTTATAAACATTTTTGACTAGTATTATCATGACTTGACACATACCAAGGCTCCGCGGATGTAGTGCCTACATTGAGCTGCAATTCACATGCCCAGAAGTCCAAATTCACCTACAGCTCTGCAGGAGAAATACTGGGCATTTTCCTCCAGTAGATTGCCACTGTCTGAGAAACCCACAGGGGTTCACTGTAGTCATCAGTGACTCGATGGCAGTGGGTTTCAGTGAAGCATTCCAAGACATTGGATATGAATCAAAAATAAAATGCTTTTTCTTCACTCCTACCTTCAAAATTGCTTCACAAGCCTAAGGCAAAAAAAGCATTTAGTGTTTCAATTCATATTGAACCCCTTAAGAAAGGGTATTTTATTATGTAAAACCTTGATCAAATATTCAATATTACAATTGTGAGAATGGTGCAGAACAGGGCATATTGTGCTCTGAACAGAGGGTCACCATGAGTATGAACCAACTGTATACCACCTAAAACAACAGGCCAGCGAGCATCACCCTCCCAGCTACCATTCGATGTGATTGTTTAACATAAAGTAGATCATTGTTGCTACTCTTTAAATGAGCTCATTTGATTTTGCCGTTATCTAGAATCCTGGATGACTTTGCAATAAAATGTGTTGTGATTATCAGGACACAGATTACTTTAAATAAGCTTTTTGTGAAATCAATGCTTTTCTTGAAAATCAATATGCCTGGCCTAAGGTGAAATTGGACATTAAACCATATGGAAGCCAAATATGCAATAGTTTATCGTTAGAACAAAAATATTGAAGTGCTATACTCCTTTTGGGAGGGGATGGAGTCAGTGGAGAAAAGGGGTGTTCAGGAGAAAGATATTCTGGTGATGAGACAGAAGCATTTCAGGAGATGACTTTTCAAAATAAAACTTGATTTTGTTTTGAAAATGTCAAGGTGAGGAAAAGCAACAGTTCTGGCCTTTTTAATTACTTGAGAATGTCAGCTTGGCATATATTTATAGTTCCTTTCTTTCTCATTATAGATAATATTTTGCTCATTATAACAATTCAACAAACTTCAATTTCTTGGATGTCAGTTCAGAGGTGTATATTTCCTTTTTTGCAGAATGGCAGTGTCTTTGTAACTACATAAGAAATTGGGATGGAGGGGAATTACAAACAGAATCCAACTTTTTGAAATGACTAAAGCAGCCAACAGTGATCAAATTCCTTACCATACAGGGTAAAACATTGCGTTTTAAATAGGCTTAAGACTTTGTTTAACAATATAAATTACAAACTCACAAATTCCATGTGACCACTGCAACTAATGAGACCAGATAGAAATTTTAAAAGTTCTACATTAATTAGGACTGTCCATGAACTTGCCAAGAGTTTAACAAAGAAAGCAATTAAATCTCCTTTTTCGAAAACACATATTGTCAGTGTGATTTTGGAGATGACATATTTTTTCTAGACACTGTATTAGTTTGCTAGGGCTGTCATATCAAAATACCTCAATTTGAGTATCTTATAAAAGCAGTCTATTGCCTCACATTCTGGGTGATAGGATTTGGAGTTTGGTGGCCTAGCAAGGCCAGGCTCTTTGGAGTCCAGATTAGGGCACTCCAAATTAGTTGGCTCCCCAGTGACTGGTTGCTGCAGGCATTCCATATCTTGTAGATAGATCTTCACAAAGCACTTCCCTCTTTGTCTCTGATCTTCTCTTTCATTAATGGAGCATTGAGAGGTGATTAGATCTCACTATATTATGAAAAATCTTTATAAAAGCATAAAAACTGGTGACGAGTTAACCATCCACAAAAAGTTCAGAGGTAAAACTATTATATATCATTTGGAGGAACACCATTCAATCCACCCACAAAAACACAGCAAGTTCTTTTGAAAATATATGAGTACATACACATATAGCATGTATATATGTATATGTGTGTATATATGTGTATATATATATGAGTCCAATATAAAATATTTGGGAGCAAAGTAAAAAAGTGGAAATTCACTTACAATTTCACTTTTACAACAA
Source organism: Nesogale talazaci (assembly GCA_004026705.1). Taxonomy (NCBI): domain Eukaryota; kingdom Metazoa; phylum Chordata; class Mammalia; order Afrosoricida; family Tenrecidae; genus Nesogale; species Nesogale talazaci. The sequence continues at coordinate 88,212 of PVJH01000395.1, read as the reverse complement.
AATCACTATTCATATTTTCTCCTCTGTTTTTTTCTAGTTTGACATGAAATCTTGCTACGTTTTAAAACTTTAAGTCACTATTTTCTTAAAATTATGTCATTGCTACATGATTATATAGTTAGTTTTATAATAATAGATATTATTGGGCTGAGACCCGGTGCTGTAAGTGGTTGAGTGTGGGACTGTGACCCGCAGGCTTGGCGGTTCAAATCCAGTGGCGGCTCTCAAGAGCAGTGCTGGGCAGCTCCAAAGACACCAGAGGGCAGTGATGCCAAAAAACAAACAAACAAAATAATAGATATTATTATATTGTCTAAATCCAAAGAGTTCCAAATTCATTTTTCAATGAATGGCTAAATTAAAAATCAAATAAATCCTTTTAAAAGGTTGTACAGTCCCCCAGCAGTGAAGATGTTATTTCTGAAAATGATGTTTCTGCTATTGGGAACACCAGGTTGCTTCCATATTTTTCACAACTATAGTATCTCAATGAACATTTTTCCAGAAAATACTTTTTCAACACTTCATAATAGAAAAGGGTGGCATAAATAGTGGACTAAGGGTGTGGGCTCGTCTGAAGCAGGTTAGGACCCAACTCCCCTGCGAGTCCCTGCAAGTCAACAGCAGATGGTGCCAGATACGAGAACTGGCGAGACCAGAGGCTCTGGGTCAAAGAAAGCCGCATGGAGGCGACAAGCGAATCTTGGAGTGTCCAGACCACGCTTGCCACACATTCCTCACCACCCCTTTCAAAACTCGCAGGTCCCACTGCTGAGCACGACTTCCCTGAACTGTGGGCCTAGGTCATGGAAGTCCGTTTGGGAGCTTACCCCTCATAAAGCTACTTCTGTCTCTGCTCTTCCTTGGTGAGACAGTTTCCTCTCTCGGTTTCTCTGGGCCTCAGTGTTGCCTTTACACGAGGTCGATAGAACAGAGATCCTTCATTATCAGGATCCAAGAAACAAGGAAAGCAGCTATGGAAGGATGGCAATTCAGGAACGCAGCTTGAGATGAATCAAGAAAGAGTTAAGTGAAACATTAACTAAGAAAGCACTGAGTCGGAAAGAGAACTCATGGAAAACAGTGCAGTGAATTACCAACAGACCCAACATACTCCCTAAACGAAAACCTAACTCACTCTCATCAAGTTGATTCATTCTGAATTATTTCAAACAGCTATCTGGTCAGAGCAGAAACCAGATAAGTGGTTTCGTTTATCCTAATCTGCAGAAAAACTCATGTTATGATTAGTGTCTAGAGAAGCGGGAGTCCCTCCTCCCTCCACAATCCTCTGGTGACCAGAGACAGAACTCCTTCACCATGATCTGCTCAGCATCTACTTTTCATTCTTTGAGATTTTCTCCTCTATTCCTTCCCTCTCGTCCTTTCTTTGCCCTCTTCTGTTTTATCTTGTGCAGTGGACACCTGCTGCCCTGCTACCTCTACAGACATAAGCATTTTCATCCGCTGCTGTGGAGTTTGTATTGTATACTCATATGGGAAAAGTTTCACTAGATCATACTTGGTCAGTGTTGCTTCTTTTCTGAATTTCAATTAATTGATCTGTCTGTCTCTTTCTCCTCTCCCCCGCCCCCCTCCAATTTTCTCCTCCCATTCTATTTTTCCCAATAAATTGCTCAGAGATCGTTTCCAGCCATATCTAACACACCTGCTGTTCCCACCTACTGAGTAAGTCTGACTACCCAGGATTTGCGGGTGGCATAAGGGTTACCATTTGGGCTGCCAAACAAAAAGTCAGCAGTTCAAAACCACACTTCACTCAATGCAAGAAAAATGAGGCTCTCTACTCCAAAATGGCAGTTCCACTCTATTCTTTAGGGCCACTCTGGATAAGGATTAACTTGATGGCATTGAGTTTGGTTTTGGTTTGAGTTACCATTCATGAATAGAGATCCAAAAGTTAGCAGTGAAACTTTAGAACAGAACAATGTTCAAATATAATACTATATGACCTCGTGGATTCATACCATGCATGCAAGAAAAAAAGCACATATCAAAGCATTAATTAAACAAGAAAAGAACCAAGTGATCATATCAGTTAATGCAGAGGAGGAATTTGCCAAATTCCATCACCTTGTCAGAAAAATCAGAATGGAAGAGGAATATCTCATCCCAGAGAAATGCATATACATAAAACTAGTGACCAATAATATTCTCAACTGAGAAAGGCTAAAACTCTTTTCCATAAACAAAGGAAACAGATAAAGATACATTTCATCACCACTCCTATTCAATATGCTATTTGAAACCCTAGCCACAACTATACGGCAGGAAAAATAAATAAATGAAATTCTGATCTAAATTCCAGCAAAATTCTTCAAAGAAATGAAAAAATCAATCCCTACTTCATTTGGAAAGGGAAGAAACCCGAGATACACAAAACACCTCTGAAAAACAAAACAGGCCTCTGTCTTCCTGATTTCAAAAGTGAATGAGTATATAGCCATGTTAGTCAAAATAGCTTGGTACAATGATAGCTAAGTAGACCAAAGGATTAAACTATAGAACCCAAAAATACAAGCAAGCACCTACATAACCTGGTTTTTTGTTTCATTTGTTTTGCTTTTGGGGGCATCACTGCCTCTGGTGGGAGTAGAAGGCTCAGCTTTGCTCCTGGAGAGTGGCTGCTGGATTTGAACCACCAACCCAGTGGACCACAGTCCTGCACCCAACCACTATGCTACCAGGGCTCAGCCCCATAAACTGGTCTTTTTGATAAAAGTCAAAACCACATTATATCGGGGAAAGAACATTTCATCAATAAGTGGCTAGAAAAATTGGATTTCCACCTACAAAAGAATGAAACAGGTCACATATCTCACATCATGTACAAATATGAACTCAAGATGGATCAAATACCTAAATATAAATCCTATAACTGTAATTAACTTAAATGGAAAAAATAAGACCAAATTTAAGAGCCTTAAGATAAGGCACAAATCAACTACCAAACATAATGCAAAAAAGGACCTTTGCTAAGAAGAAAATATAAAAGATCGGGAGCTTCTAAAACTATATATCTGTACACCAAAAAGAATTAAAAGGGAACCCATATATTAGAAAAAGTATTTGGCAATAACATCAGACAAGGTACTAATAGATTTTTAAAATATTTAGGAAACGATAACGCCTTAATAAGAGAAACATAAATATTGCAATAAAAATTTGCACAAGAAATGAATAAACAATTTACTAAAGATTACATCCAGGCAGCAAACTACCATATGAAAAATACTCATGGGGCTGAGCCCCGGTGGCGTAGTGGTTGTGCGCGGGACTGCGGCCCACTGGGATGGAGGTTCAATTCCGGCTCCCAGGAGCAAAGGCTGGGCCTCCTACTCCCACCACCTGAGGGCAATGATGCCTAAAATAAAAAAAAAAAAAAGAAAAATACTCATGATAATTAGCTATAAGAAAAATATAAATGAGAACAATGATGAGATACCAACTCATAATTTAATTATAGTAAAACACAAATTAACAAATGCTAGAGAAAATATGGGGTGATTGAAACATTCATGTATTCCTGGTGGGATTGCAAAATTGTCCACCACTATGGAAAAGAGTATGGTGCTTTTAAGCAAATTAGACTAGAACTATCATAAGACTCTCCAATCTCTCTATTCAGTTTATGACCCAAAGAAATGTAGAACAAAATACAGATAGACACATGCACATCAATATTTTGTCCAGTCATTTGTGTTTCAAAAATATAGCAACAACCAGAAACCCCATTTGTGGAAGAATGAATATATAAATTCTGGTACTTAAGCAAAGTGGGATAGTATGCACCTCTAAAAGTCAATGATGAGACTAACAAGCAGTACATGAGCCATAGGTAGGTTGATTGTGTCAACATGGTCAATGAACACATGTGGGAATAACTGAAGGGCAGACAGACAAATGACTCAGAATACCTTGCCCTTTGTCTCTTATCTTTCTTGTCTCTTGCTCTTTGATCATTGGACCAGTTTGTGGCTGCCTTGCTTGTTCTGTTCTTCCATTTGCCAGCCACATTATCTCCTGGGACACCTAACCCGTGGACAGTGAGTGTCACTGTAAATTGAGTTTCCTTCGAGACCTGCTTCAACACACTACAGGAATATATGTATATCTTGAGCTGGGGACTGTCAGACCCTGTCACCTGGATGAGGGTTGGTGACCTGACCTGCTGCTTGCTGCCAGTGTTCGGATAGTCTGAATTGCTCTACGGAGCCCTCAGGACTTGAAGGCCCTCAAGACCTGAAGGACTGTCAGTGTTTTAGCTGTGCCATGGAATTGAGGTGCGCTGAGCAATTTGTACTGCTTTATAGATTAATTAGGTGCTTATTTCTTATGCTATCTATCTCCATAAGTTTATATTAAATTATTAGTTTTCTGGTTTTGTTTCTGTAAAGAAACCTGTCTGAAATAACATGACATAAACAAAATTGGATGACATTATGAACAGTAAAGTTAGTCCATCTCATAAAGGTAATATGACACATTATTATAAAGGAAATTAAAATTAAGGCATGAAACACTACATACCATGAAGGGTCTGGAAACCATTATCCTGAGTGAAGTTAGCCCCTCTGTTCTCTTCTCTCCTCTAATCCCTGGAACCAGGACATGGGTGTCTGTGGCCAAACATAGCCTGTCTCTTTGTTGTTTTGTTTTTTTCCACTTCAAAACAACAAGTGAATCCAGGTGTTTACATGGTGAGCATTTCCAGCTGCTCGCAGGCTCTCTGTAATGTTCACATCTAGAGAGGACAGTCCCTTCATGACTCCAGATTTTTGCAGCTTCAGGAGCAAGCACCAAGTCCAAAATGCAAAAAGACCAAATGGCTCCTTTCCCCCCCCCCTCTTCAGTCTGTCAACAGCTCTAGTGACATGCCTTTTTAAATGCAAATGTCCTGAGAACGCAAGGTCCTGGGTGGAGCTTATCTTTTCTAAGTCTTCTTTGCTGTCACTTTCTACTAACTCTTTAACAGTTCCACTTTAATGAATAAAAGCAGTGACAATGCAAAAACCCTCAGTTCATACTTTCCAATAATAATTTATAACACATCATATAAATAGTCTAAGGAAGAAAAAAATCAATATAATCCTAGTATAGGCAGATCCTAAATATAGTCTTAAAGCAGTCTAATCCAATTCTTTCTTATCTTCTTATCAAAACTAAACATTAATATTCAACATGGCCTACCACCTCAACCTGCATCAAGCCAGACCCTGCCATTTGATGTTCTATCATCTGCCATTTTGACTAAGTAGAAGGGCTTATTGATGCTCAAGAGGTTCATCACATTCATTTCCACCATTTCAGTAAGGGATAAACAAAGATGACTTCTAAGAATCCAAACTTTCACTTCCTATGTCCTTTCCAAAAAACAACTCAGCAAACTGCATGGTCATATCTGATCTCTGGCTAGCCAAAGAAAAAAAAAAACTACCAAGATGAGGAGAGACAAATCTCCAATCTCCATCTTTACAATTTGTCTTTCTAGTAGCCCACTCCTCAGGTACCATAATGTAAGATAATAGACCAAGTTGACTAAAGAAATAAATCCAGAGACACACATAGTTGTATGAGAAAGAGCTTTGTATACAGAAGTAATAATATACCAGGACCCAGCTCAGTTCAACTCAACCCCCAAATGCAAAACTAGTCCATAAGTCCCTCTTCGGACTCACACAGACACATATGAAATAAGGATGACATAGTCTCTTTCTTTATCAAATGTTGCTTGAAAAATTTGATGTCCAAAATATTAGATATTTCATTTTACAGAAAAAGTAAATTGAATCCACCTCTTTTACCATAAAAAAGCATGGACTTAAGATGAATTAAGGACAATGTAAATCCTAAAATGATAAAGATAAAAAAGAAAAAGAGGAGAAATTTCACTGGCCCTGATAAAAGGCATAAACAGACTAAGAAAAATGTACAAAGAGTGGAAGGCAAGGAAGAGACTGAAATCCCTTAAATAGTAAAAGCCTCCATGTCAAAAATGTCATCGAAAGAGAGAGAGAAACAAAACAATGAACCTGCAAATTGGGGAAAAAATTGGCAGTGAGATTTCACACGATGGGTTAATCGCTACAGTTCTTAGAAAACAACAGCACATCAATAGCAAAAAGTGAAAAAGCTAGTTTAATTTTAAAAAGTGCAAAAGGCATTAATTGATACTTCGCCAAAGAAGACTTCCAGGCAGCCAACAAACACAAAGAAATATTATCATTAGACATTACATTGATGAGAATCAAATTGACAATTACTATCATTACATCACAGCTTTAATAACACAGTTGGGAAATAACAGATAACAAATATTGATGAAGACATGGAGAGAATGTAAACCTCATACATTACTGGAAGGGCACTAACATGGTGCAGAGTTGGTGGGAAATAGTATGACGTTTCTTTAAAATGTTGCTAAAAGAAATACTATATTTTCAGCCATTCCACTACTAGGTATATAACCTTGTAAAATCAGCCATAACATAGATTTATATATGCACACCCATCATAAAATTATATTCATAATAGCAAAATGATGAGAACCATATAAATTCTCATCAACACATGAGTGGATAAAGAAAGTGGTAAATATGTAAACTGAGATAATACACATAGTTAAATAATAGCAAAAACTCTTTGATAATCATAGAGAATATTATGCTGAGTGAGATTAGTCAATAACAAAAGGAGAAATTTGCATGAGATCATTACTATCAAAGTACAAGAAAGGTTTACTGACTGCAAGTCACACCCTTTGGAACACAATGGGGATGAGAGGGTGAAGACTGCATGTCACTTATCACTTATCAGAAGATACATGCATATCACTTATCAGAGGGTGTATGCATATCAATTTAAGTGTAAAGAAAGTCAATATATAATAGAAGAAAGTCAGCACAAGATTACTGAGAAAAATGGTCATGGGAGGAGAACAAATGTTAAAGACAATAGAGATATATACTGTTGCATATAAAATCCTATAATAATAGGAATAAAATTAATCTGCAAGAGGAAACACACAAAACTTGAATAGAAGACTAAAGGGAATACAAGAAAGGAAAAATGTATATGTGTGTATAATATAATATAAATATATGCATATATTATATATGTATGCATATGTGGCAGTTACGTACTTCACAAGCGTCAACTTGCAAAGGGGTGGAGTCTAGCCTCTCAATCAGGCCACAACTTGGTAATTTAATTTTGGTGACTCAATGACTTTCTCCTGAGGATTCTGGAATTTTATTCCTATTGGGAGGCTCAAAGGAGAAAAATAGCTCATTGCAGGCCAGGTACACAGACTCTCTGCTTCATCTTCCTGCTGATAAGACAATTGGAATTACAATAGAAACCTGACGCTGAAAATACCATGGCTTGGGTCCAGCACATCTTATTATTACCTCAAAACAATACCCTCGCTTGTCAACACTTTTGTTGCTGTTGTTTTTTGTTTTTGTTTTTTTTAATTTTTTTTTGTTTTGCTTGTCAACACTTTAAAGAGGTATTGCACAGCATATTTGACGAATGCAATAAATTGTTTGCTGTCTGGAATTCTGCTTGCATGAGTTTTGATTGCAAATGAAATCCTTGACAACTCCATTCTTCTCCCTTGTGTTAGTCTAGGCTGACTAGAGAAATGAATCCCGAGACACCCATACGTTTATAAGAAAGAGCTTTATATACAAGAGCAATTGAGTATTAAGAAAATATCCCAGACTAGTCCAAATCAAGATCATCAGTTTGATATTAGCCCATATGTCCCATACCAATCTATAAATTCATCTTTAGATTCAAGTAGTGCACACAATGACACCAAATGCAGAAAGATAACAGGCCAGTGGGTAGAAAGTCTTGTGGATCCAGTAGCGATACAAGCATATCAGCACTAGCAGGGGTTCTTTATGTAGGTACTCCAGTTCAGGGCACTAGCACAGCTTCATGTGTCTACTATCTGCAATGCCCTCCAGGGAGCTATTTATCTCTTTAGCACCTCCACATAAGGTCGTCAAGCTGCAACCTAACTGACAGCTAAACGCCACCCAATCACTCTCAAGTCTCAAATTGACAATGTATTATGTAACTTCCACATCTCTGATTACCTTTTGGTCCAGTTGTGAGGATTCTGATTTTGTCTGCCTTAAGTTGTAATGCATATTGAAAGCTCCAATCATATTTTTCATCAGTAAGTGGAACTAAGAACCACATTAGCCAGTTGTTAAACATTGCATTACATATCAACAAATTAAACCATCAGCAAAATTCACCACTGAGACATCATTAATTGGAAACCACCAGCTGCTCAGAGGGCCAAAGATGAAGCTTTCTAATCCAGTTACACATTATAATTTCAGGAACCCATGGGGAAGGCTTTGCTCTGTCAATTCATGAATTGGGGTTGACTCCATATCGATGAGCTTGGTATTCTGGACTAACTGTGAAGCTTTGGATTTTCCTCACATTGAGGTGTAATCCCCATACTAGAGGCTGCAATTCTTGATTTTCATCAGCAAGTGCTTGCAGTCTTCCTCACTCTCAGCCAGCAAGGATTAGAATATGTTAATGTGTTAGTCCGGGTAGAGTAGAGGAACAAATTTCAAAGACACGCATATAGATATAAGGAAAGGGTTTATATACAAAGCGAATGTGACACTAAGAAGGCATCCCAATCCAGTCCAGTACAAAGTCATAAGTCCGATATTAACCCATATGCCCCAAATCAGTCTACAAAGTCTCCTTCCGACTCACAAAGTCACAGGACAGTGGGTGCAGAATTCTGGCGCTGGCAGGCGTCTCCACATGACGCCTCGCTTCCAGGGCTCAGGGTCCATCAACAGCATGCTGCTCCAGCTTCACAGGTCTGGCTCCCTCAGGGCAAAGCCATGTGGTCTCTCCGCGGCTCCTCCAGCTTCTCAGACGCTGCCATCTTGTCTTTTCCGTGACTCATCACCTCTGAGACTAACTCCCAACAACTGGGGGAGACAGCTTCTCATCTTCATGAGGGAAATATCGCGAGATTTCCCAGAAGTCTCAGGAGAAAGCCATGCCCACATAGAGGCTTCATTGGCTACTCAGTGGCTATCTCCACATTAACAGGCTAGACTCCACCCCTACATTTCAATCATAAAAATAACATAAGCACATGACTGCCACAGTTAATAAGCCTTCCTCCAATCTTCATAATCCATTTTTCTACATATAATCCAGTTTCTGTGTTATTTGCTCAGGGTAAGATTGCAGAATGGTAAGAGGATACAACCCTGAGGCACAGCTTTCCTGAGTATAAATCATGAAATATTCCTCTGATCTTTTTCAAATAATTGCCTCTTGATCCATGTATGGATTCTGCATAAGCACAATTAAATAATGGCCTGGAGTTCCCTATTTTCTCAAAGCTATCCATAGACTGTTATGTTCCACACAGTCACATATTTTTGTATAACCAATGTAAAACAAGTAAAGGTCTTGTTTTCTTCACTGCCTTCAGCTGAGATCTATCTCATGTCAGCAATGATATCCCTTGTTCCACTTCGTCTTCTTCAGGCTGCCTGACCTACTGGCAGTTCACTTCCAAAGTACTCCAGCACCTGTTTTTGGAGTATCCAGTACCTGTTTTTTTGGTAAGCTGCCAGCATTTCAGGCCAGTGGCACAGCTTTCAGCATCACAGCAAGACACAAGCCACCACAGTGTGACAAATTGACAAACACGTGGTGGCTTCTTAGATTAGGTTTAAGCAATTAGGATTTCTAGACTTCAAATACATATCTGTGAAAAATGAAACAGGTTTATTCACAACAAAAATTCATGATCATTCAATACAATGTCTATCGAATTTTTTTTCTATTAAGATGAGTTATCTAACTTTTAGTTTGAAATTTTATTTTGATCTGAAAACATTTTTTCTAACATCAAGTTATTTTCTCCTTCCAATTTTCCAGACCAAACTTGTCCTACAGAAAATAATAATTACAGCAGAATAGGTGAAAGGTCAGATTCGGAGATCATTTAGTTCATTATTCGTTTTATAAGTGGAAAAAGTAGAGTCATACTATGTGACCTAAAACAGCCAAAATCACACAGCTGGTTAGCGTCAGAGAAGAGGCAGGAAGCCAGTTCTATTTGGCAGCTAAAAGGCCTTTCCATTACCTTTCCACTTCCATCCCTCCACCAACCACAAGTTTTTTAGAGATATACTTGCATCCCTTAACCACTTTCTAACCTCACTGGGAATGAGTAATGATGGATTAATTAGATAAACTAATCCCTGCTGACGGATGTCTTATCCATTCATCATGGTATAGTGTTAGTTGTTATGCCCTGGAGACAAAAATGAAAACAATGTCTGAGATTCAACTTCCCTAGAGGTCTTCAAAATCTAGAAGATGGAACAGATAATTACAGTAATGTGGTAAGTGCTGTATTAAAAGATTTTATGAAGAGCTGAGGAATAGCAAAGGAGCAAATTCCTTACCACCTTTCTCAGATGGAGGAGCACATGAAAGGCTGGGATTCAGAGAAAATGAGGTTTGGGTTGAAGGAAGAAGGTAGATTATTCCCAATAATTTCTGAGTCTATCCCTAGACACACTTCAGAATGAAGATCATCATTCTGACTGTACATTATATTCACCTCTTCATTTAATAATCCATTCAATGTACAACTGCTAAGGAATTAGCCTGTGTTAAACATTCTGCTAGACACTGAGGCTACAAAGGCAGGAGAAGACTGACTTCTCTAACACAGCTGGAGAAACCTTCCTTTTAATCAGACCAACTTCCCAATCTTTTTCTCATTTTCCAAACTCTGCTATTATGCCTTTCAGAACTTCTGCATATCATATAGTGTCTGTTTTGGTTTTCACCAGTTATATCAGTTTTCCTGTCTGGTGGTCATTTGCTTTGTTAATTTCATGATTGAGATTTAGGGATGGAGTCTAGCCTGTTAATCTGGAGACAGTCATTGAGTAGCTAATGAGGCCTCTGTGTGGGCATGGCTTTCTCCTGAGACTTCTGGGAAGTCTCGTTGTTGGGAGTTAGAGAAAACGAACCATGGAGAAGACAAGATGGCAGCGTCCAAGGAGCTGGAAGAGCCAGAGAAGTAGCCACATGGCCTTACCCTGATGGGACCAGACCTCTGAAGCTGGAGAAGCCATGTGGAGACCCCTGACAGTGCTGAGTTGCTTCTACCACCACTGAATGATGTTGACGGACCCTGAGCCCTGGAAGCGAGGAGCCATGGGGAGACCCCTGCCAGCGCCGGGACTCTTCACCCACTAGCCTGTGACTTCGTGAGTTGGAAGAAAACTTTATAGACTGATATCGGGCATATGGGTTAATATTGGATTTATGAGTTTGAACTGGAATGGGCTGGGATGCTTTTTCAATGTCTCATTCCTCTTGTATGTAAATCATTCCCTTATATCCATATGTGTATTTATGAAATTTGTTTCTCTAGTTTACCCAGGCTAACACACTGACTGAAGACTTTACTTCTTTTGCATTACTCTTGAATGTGGACTGCATTTTTCCTTCTCAAACCAAATATAACTCAATAGGTTTGATATTTTCTTTGATCTCTTTGATAATCATGGGTCCTTTGTAAAACAACAAGACTTCCATGTCCAATATCTGGTCCTTACTAAAATGGCAGACCTCTACCAGAGAGGTAAATCACCATCCTGTCTTTTATGGCAAGTATTGATTTGAATTTTTGTATATTTTTACAAAAATATACATCATTAAATAATATAGTGTGCCTTTGAAATATTATAAATGTGTATGAACAGAAATTCATTTGAAAAATCTTTACTTTTTCACTCACCTTAGTTTTATGGACATGTATGCTATAATTTTAGATTATTTTCATGACTGCAACACAATTAAATTATCTATGCTTCTTTTGATGTATATAAACATTGTTCCCCTTTGGTGGTTATTTATTGTGAATAAAGCTACTGACTATGACCATTCTTGCACATATATCCTGATCCACATTTGCATAACTTTCTCAAAGGTATAATAAAGCTAGGAATGGAATTGATGGAATATATGTCTTAATCTTACTAGATAATGCCAATTTTCTGCAGAGATTGTGCCATCTTACACTTTCTTTTAATGTGGTGGCTGAATTATACCTGTTACTGTAACTTCAATACTCAATTATAGGAAAACTTATGACATATATGATTGCTGAATGAAAAGCTGGCAGTCCCCACCCCCATGATGGAAGAAAAGTCTGGTTGTCTGCCTCTATAAAGATTGTTGCTGTTAGCTGCTCTCTAGTCAGTGACCTCTTAGATAAGAGAAAAAAACACTGATCGGTTGTGGTGGTCATGTGCTTATGTCAATTTCATGGTGAAGACAATACCATTCTTCTTGAAATTTTCATCATAGTAACTCCTATGATTGTCCTATTCATAATAACCAGTAACAGTTCATTTCATCACACTAATGACTCAAAACACCAAATGGAATTCACAGTCATAGATAGCCTATTCCAATTCATAGTGATACTGCAGATGAAGTTAGAAATGCCTCTGTGGGTCTGAGAGACTGAGATTCTTTATGGGAGTAGAAAGCTTTGTGCTTCTCCTAAGGGGCAGCTGATGGGTTGGCATTGTGGAATTTGTGGTTAGCAGCTTAGTTAGGACATTTATGCATTCCATTTAATTTTGAGTGAATTTCTATTTGTCTAGATTCATACTTTATATAGTCCACATTCTAATATTAACAGATGTTTGCAGCTATTCCATCTAATTTTGAATGGTGCCCCATCATGAATGCAAGTCCTGAAGGCCTCGCTCCATCCAGGTCACTCTGGTTGATTCTACTTGGAAAAAGCTGCTCTTCCTTCATCACACTTTGCTTGACTTTTGACCTGAGGGACTCATTTTCTGGATTATGTTGGAAAATGTTCTTGGAGTAGACCAGATTGACTAAAGAAACCAATCCAGAGATACTCTTATGTGTGTATGAGGGAATTTATTATCAAAGAGCAATTGCATATTGAGAAAATTTCCCAGCCCAGTCAAGATCAAGTCCACAAGTCTGATATTAGCCCAGAAGTCTACTACTAGTCCATAAATTCCTCTTCAGATTCACATAGCAACTCACAATTGTGTCAAATGTAGGAAGATCACAGGCTGGTAGATAGAAAATCTAATAGACACAGTGACCTTGGAAGCAGCTGCACACTTGTGCATGTCCATCTGGGTGGTTCTGACCTGCAGCAAGCTATTTATCTCCTTCATTTCTCCAGATGAGATCATCAATATGTGTACTGATTGACAGGCTAAATTCCACCCCTTCACTATTTTTTTTCAAAGCTATCAATTTATTTTTTTAATTAAAAGATCATTTTATTGGGAGCTCTTACAACTTTTGCAACAATCCATACATCAATTATAGAAAGCATACTTTTGCCATCATTCTTTTCTATACATTGGTTTTCTATTGAGCCCTGGGTATCAGCTCCTTTTTACACCACCTCGCGATAATTTATAAATTATCATTTTCTTATCTTACCCCAATTGCTGCTTCATTTCCTCCTGGTTTCTGTTGTCCATCATACTGAAGGAGGTGAGGGTGGCTTTACCCTTAATACCCTCATGTTGTACCTGTAAGTACCACAGGTTCCTACTATTAATACAATTTCTACTCATCAATCACTTTGAAGTAGACATCCTATTCTTTCTCTGTAATTTCTTCTTAGTCTGAAAGCTTGGATGAAACATTTTGACCTTAGATGTTCCTGCTAGCATTTGAAATATCTGTAAAACAACTTCTTCCAGTATTAAAGAAACATGCTAGTCACCAGACTATGACAGACAATACAGCCTAGAAAACACCATGGACGACTCATTTCTGTCACATGGGTTGCAATTACTTGGACTTAACTAGATGAAACTCAACAAGAACCTGAGGTTCAATATTTTTTATATTGTTTAGAATCATTTGATTTATTTATCTTGTGAAATATCTGTTAAAATATCTTTCATCGTCATTGTTTGTTTCCAACTCATAGCAAACCCTATATAGATCATATGACATTATTGCATACTTCTACCTCCTCTTCATCATCATTGCTATGTCTGCGACCACTCTTCCAGTCACTCAATTTCATTCAAGGTCTTCCCTTTGCCTTGTGATCTACTACTTTACCAAATACATCATCCTTCTCCAGAGACTTGTCCCTCCTGATAACTTTCTAAAAGTACATGAGCAATGCTTCTATAGTGCATTCTGGTTGTTCTTCTTCCAACACAAAATAGTTCATTCTTTTGCCAGTCCATGATAATCAAATAATCTTGGTCATTACTATAATTAAATTTTATCAATTCTTCTTAGGCCTTCCTTATTCATTGTATAAAACTCTAGGATGATCTTTTTTTCTATTTATTTATATGGTCACCATATATAATTCAGATATTTGCTCTTTTTTGCACATATTAAAATACATGCCCACACTTTGTAGATTAATTTCATTCTCATTAAGGTGTCTCAATGAGTTTGAAATGACATGATAGCAATTGACAACAGAAATAATAAACATGTCAGGCAACCCTAAGGGTGATGTAGAAAACCAATGTGCTCAATTGCTAACTAAAAAAACTTGGAAATTTGAGTCCACCAAGAGGTGCCTTCTTAGAAAGGCCAGGCAATCTAGTCCAAAAGAATCAGCTATCGAAAAACCTGTGCAGTACATTGATACTCTTGCATACTTAGGATTGTTTTGAGTCAGAATCAATTTCATAGCAACAGGCTAATGAAATCTTAATTTGAATGAACTTGATTTACTCTGCCGAGCTAGAATTGTGCATGATGTGATATACAGGACAATTTAATCTTTTTTTCCCATCTGAATACCTGATTTTCTATGCACCATTTGTTAATAAGATATTTTAGAGTATAATTTCTCTGTAGTGCAACCTCACTACAGAGAATGTGTGTCAGAGAGGATTCTCTAGAGAAATGAAATCAGGACACTAGTAATTCTCTTTATATATTTATATAGAAAGAGTATAAAAGATAAGAAAGAAACAGTGAAGTAATCTACAAAGAAGTACAAATTGCTCAGTGTAACTCACTTGAGTGAGACAGCTAGAAGACTGGCCATCCTTCGAGTCTTGAGGGCCGCTGAGTAGTCCCCTGTAGAGCAATTCAGGCTCTCTAGTGACAGGCAGCAAACAGCAAAGCAAGTTACCAACAGTCAGCCAGATGACAGAGTCCAACACTCCCCAGCTTAAGAGATGTATATCCCAGGAGTGTGGCTAAGTAGGGCTTGAAGGAACCTCAACTCACAGCTTCACAGTCCACGATAATATGTCCCACGGCTAGTGTTGCTTAGAGGACGAGGCACAGGATGAAAAAAGCAGCTGTTTGGTCCGAAGATCCGAAAAAGAGAGAGAGAGGGTGTGACGCGCTTAGCCCTTCCTATCTCTGCCCTTCAATTCATCCCGTGTATTCATTGGTCATGCCGTCACAACGGACCCACCAATCTTCTGTGGCCATGTTGGCATAACAAACCTGCCCATCACAGAATGTATAGCATATTCATTTTTTTCATGAGTTCATTTTAAAATATGTATTGTAGTGCATTGTTTTTTATTTCTTTTCTGAAGGGAGAAGCTTTGCCCTTATTTCATGTTGGGTGGTTCCTTAACAAAATATTGCTTTATTCTTCATAGACATTCAATACATGTTTGTTGAATTAAATTAATGGAATAAAATGAGTCACTGAAAGCATCAGGTATCATATCATACCCATACTTATTTATTATAAATTGATTATGACTAAGGAAATTGATGAGAAAAGTTTATTTTATGCCTATACAATAACCATATGAAGACCATTGTTTATATTCTTGTCAAATACTTGGTGTTGTCCAATGAATTTCTTAAATACAAATCAAAAAAAATCTATAATAAGTAAATCTCATATTATCAGTGTACAGAGTGTTCACATTAGGTGGATTAGATATAGTATAGGCATATGTTAGCGCCCAAATATATGTAGATCAAATAATCAATATACAGGAGGAGTTTTGTTTCTGCATCAAACAAGTCCACCAAGGACTATAAAATAAATATATGAAGATTTGCTTATAAAACCCTTGGAATTTTACAACTTAAAGAATCCTGATAATTTGTCAACTTTAGCCTCTCATTTTTGCTGGTGAAGAAAGCAGCCAAGAGGAAAAATAAACTTGCTTGTATTTTTTAACTTACTTGATTTTTAATAGCACACAAATGGGACTAGAACATTAATTTCTAAGGTAGCACATTTTCTCTTAATCGAACACACTGTCTCAATTGGTAATTGGCTAAGGAAGCCTACAGGCTTTGTGGTTTGATTTGTGGCTGCTACGCTGTTGGGTCAGGAGCTCAAATCCACCCACTGCTCTGACAGAGAAAGATGAAGCTTTGACTCCCTTAAAGAAGCACTGTCTTGGAAATCTACTCAGTCTTATGAGGTCACTCTAAAACCGACAGAATACTCACTCCTGTCAAGTCCGTGCTGCTGCGGAGTGACTCCCTGTGGGTTTCTGAGACTGCAACTATTTAGGAGAGTAGCAACCTCCCCTTTTTTTTCTCCCAGTGGAGAATTACAGATTACAGCCCACAGTGTAACAATAACCCCACCAGGGCTCCAATAAGTAAATCTCAAATTGATGGCAAGGGGTTTGTTCCTTTGTTTTGTTTTTGATTTTGGAAATTGGATTGCAAAAGCCCAATGTTATCTTATTTTATTTTAATTTATAACTTCAAAAATTAAAACGTTTTAAAATCAATGTGAGACTGATTTTCCTTTAAGATTTATACAAATTATTTTGTAAAACACTGGCCTTCAAGCCAGCGAATTGCATTAAAAATATTCTTGCAAACCTCCAGAGCTACATGGTTGTATTGCAGGCCTATAATGTAGTGATTCAAATACACTATTTCAAACTTAAAATCTTGTTACAACCACCAACCACACCTCTCTGTATTTATGTAGCACTTTTACAATGCTACTATGTTTATCTCCTGGCCAATCTACCTTTCTTCTCCTTATAAAATTTTAGTATGTAATTTGTTAGCACCTCTTGCTTATAATGTAACCTCTTCTCAGATGCAGTGCTAATTGTATTTTCAGATTAACTTTGCATTTTCGCTTAATTGGTTTCTACTTTAATTTGAAGTGGTGCATTTTGGAATCTGCTAACAATTTAAAACTCCTTTACAAAAGTTTAGAGGAAGACATAAAGACATGTTCTTATCCAAACTTTGAATCCAATGACTTAATATTTTATTTAAAAGTTGGCTGTGCATAGTTAGGTAATATGAGAGGTGATTGTAATGGGCAACAATATGTTTTTAAAATAATTTGCTTTTCTATTTTTCTTAACAAAATTCTCTGGTATAAATTGAATATAGAAAATGTATTGACCCCCTACATTACTTGTTTTAAATTTGGTGCCATTTTAAAATGTGTAGTTTGGGGCAAAAATTACAATATCTTCTTGGACTGCATCATGCACAATGAATTAAGATTGTGTCATATTTAATTATTCCCCATGTCAAAATATATCCCACTAATTCTTCCTCATTCGTTTCTCCTCTTCTCTATTAAAGCAACTGTACTGCTATTGTTTTCTTCTCCCTACCTCGCATCTCTGTTCCTTCATTTTTGGGTTCTATAAGATTGACTGAAGATGAAGTGCCATCTTTTGATAATGAAATGCTCTGCTATATAATGCATTGTACCTTTTCATTAATAATGGGGGGTGGATCTGAACTCTTTTCATTTATCCTAGAAAAAGTAATGAAATAACAAGGATGTGTTGAGAGAAGAAATTTTCAGGCATAATTAATGATTCAAAGAAACCACATGAAACTTGTTGCACTGAGATGCTTACCTTCCAGGCATGATTGTTGAAGACAAAGCAGATGTATAAGCAAATGTGGTGAAGAAAGCTAATAAGTGACTGGCTATCAAAAGATATAGCATCTAGGGTTTTAAAGGCTTGAAGATAAACAAGTGGCCATCTAGCTGAGAAGCAACAAAGCCCACATGGAAGTAGCACACCAGCTTGTGTGATCATGAGGTTTTTATGTGATAGGTGTCAAGCATCAAAGACCCAGAGCAAAAATTCATAATTGGAATGGGTGGGGTGGAGTGCAAAGTAGAGGCCCAAAGCCAATCTGTAACCAATTGGACATCCCCTTACAAAAGGATCATGGGAAGAACATGGGCCAGTCAGGTTGCAATGTAACACCCATGACTTGTATAGCTTTCCTCTGATTCTTTAATCCTTCCTCCCTCCCACTATCATGACCCTATTTCTACCTTACAAATATGGCTAGACCAGAGCATGTGCATGGGTATAGATAAAGCCTGAAAACACGGGGAATCCATGACAGTTAAACTCCTCAGCACCAGTAATGAGAGCAGGGATACAAGGAGAGTAAGAGGAAGGTGGAGGAAGAAAGGAGGAACCTATCAAAATGACCTATCTATAACCACTGTCCAGGAGGATGTAACGGGAGACACCAGACAGTAAAAGAGATGAAAAATAATAATAATTTCTAAATTATCAAGGGTTCATGATGCAGGAGAAAAATGAGGAGCTGATACCAAGGACTCAAATAGAAAGAAAATGCTTTGAAAATGATGATGGCAGCATATATACAAATGTGCTTGACACAATGGTTGTATGTATGGACTGTGATGACATGAGCCCCCAATAAAATGACTTAACAGTAACAACACAAAACTTAGTGCAAAGCTGGAAAAGGGTCAAACTTTTCTGCAGTCATCTGATCCTGAGATTATTAGGAAAAGAGAGTTGGCAATCAATTTCATAGGATGATGCAGACATTTTTCAGTTTCAATTGATGCAATTTGCCTAGATAGTTATGGAATAAACAGTCTATTTTCCATACTTTGCAAAACACTACTTCTGTGAGTTTCATTTGGTTTCTTTTAATCATGTGTACATGGCATAGCTATGCACATAGTCAGAGATGAAACAATGTTTTCTTTCAAGAAGGTTAATTTCATAATCCCCTGAAATGATGATGTAACAATGGCTCCAGAAATGAACAGATATATTTTTATTCAAGCTTTAGCAATCTATTAATTCATCCATTCAAAATCTGTTGCACACCTATATATCTACTGCTGACATCAGCTACTGCCCTTGAGTCGACTCCAGCTTGTGGTTATCATAAAGTGCAAAGGAGAACTTCTATAGAAGTTCTAAGATGGCAAATCTTTACAGAGACAATGTCTTGTCTTTCTCCAGCAGATCTGGAGGTGGGTTCAAACTGCTGACCTTTCAGTTAGCATTCCATTGTCTAACTCCATGCATTACCAGGGTTCCTCCTGGTCTGTCTATCACCTAAAAATAGGATTTGGGGAGCTCTGCAATATGTGATATCATTCAACTTTTGAATAAGAAAGAAAACATCAAATTATCGACTTGTTAGACTTTTGAATCTCAACCTCACTACTAGAGAGGTGGGGACACTGCCACTTTTCAGAGGTAATGCCAACAATAAGCATAACACATTGAGGGGGGAAGCCTATAAAGATTAACATTGAAAGATCAGTATCACTGTGTGCAGGACATTTTTTATTGGAGCAAGAAAGGGCCAGTGACCACAAATGAGGATAGGTTTAGAGATCTTTCAACTGCATCAATTAATTTTACAGAATATATCTGGGCAGGCACCATATGCTAGGTGCTACTCTAAGAATAACGAATACTGGGGCTGAGCCCTGGTGGCTTAAGTGGGCTTGGCAGTTCAAATTCAGTGGCAGCTCTCAGGAGCAGCACTGGGTAGCGCCCACAACCAGCAGAGGTAGTGATGCACACTCCTCAAAAAAAAAATCCACAACAAGAATAACGAATACTGAGAATATAGCTGTGAACAATACAAATATTGTTGCCCCCCTAGATGAAACATAAGCTAGGCAAACACTAAATAAGTGAGACATACATATATATGGCAGTTGGTGACAAGGGGAATATTTTTTAAGTGGGGGGGGGGAACTTAGGTGGGGATTCAGCAGAGAGTTGTAGGAAATGCATAAAAGATTAATGTTAACAGAGAAAGCTTTAGTGAAGGAGTGATATTTCAGTAAGGCATAGAGGTTGCAAGATGATCTCCCGGAAAGGTTGTAACCTTCCTCATTAGTGGTCCTTATAGCCAGAAACACAGATCAGGAGTTACTTATTCTGAGAGACATGGACTTTATTATTGATGCTACTTCTGGAGGTGCAGTATTGCTTGTCACTATGTGGTGGCCAACAGTGCCAGGGTTTAGTCCACACAGCCCTCAACCCCAAACAAAGGTTTATGCATTGTGCTGCTAACTACAAATCAACAGTTGGAAGCCCCCAGCTTCTCTGGGTGTGGCTACACTCCTTTAGAGAGACTAAGAAAAATCACAGGGGCAGTTCTACCATGGTCGATAGGGTGACTCCGTGTTGGTTTCAACTGTACATCGATAAGAACAAAGGTAGGACAAGAGAAGAGAGTCAGTGTGGCAGTCTTCAAGCAATTGCCCTCTCGTATGAGCTTTGTGGGCATTGTTCCTCCAAGGCCTTCTCATGACTAGTGTCTCGAAATGGCCTTCGTGATCAGGTGTTTTCTGTGGTCAGATGTGGTACTATGCCTTGAACAGGAGGGACAGTCTCAGAGTGGCCGTGGACAGGAATTGTGATGATTCTCCTTTGTCCTAGAGAGGTAATAGAGAGAGTAACAAATATTTCTGAGAACCTATTCCAGGATGAGTACATTTTAAAATTGGCACCATTAACGGTATTTGTTCAAGAAATACCAAAGTGATTAATGTGACTGATATAGAGAGTTCATAAAGGCAACCATAACTCGACGTGATGTCAGAGGGACAAATGAGGACTGAAACGGATCCTGGGTAGCCCTGCAGGTAAAGATGAGACCTTTGGATTTGACTTATAATGATATGGAAAGACACTGCAGGTTTGTGAAAAGGGAATGACATGATATGGCTTAATATTCAACACAAAATCATTCTGTTGTAGTGCAAAAATGGACTAAAGATCAATTAAGTGTAATGCAGGGAAGAGAGAAATAAAACCATTGGAATGATTCAGGTAAGCAATGATAATTGCTAAGGCCCGTACAGGACTTAATAACCTTTGCACTATTAGCACAATGTATCAGAAAGCTTTATAATGTGTCCCTCTTGCTGAGAGAGGTTAGACTGTGCATCATTGGATGCTTAAGAACATCTCCGAACTTCTCCCAAGGCACTAGTAGCACACCACCACCTTCGAGTATGAAATCTCAAAATGTTTCCAGACATTTTCCAATGTCCCCTAGGGAACAGGGTTATGCTTGGCATTGAGAACCACTGACCAGGAAAGTAGCAATGTAGTTGGGAAAAAGTGGTATATTCAGTGTAGTAAAGGCAGAGTCAAGATCATTTGCTGATAGATTCTATGTGGACGACAAGAGAAAGGTACCTGTTAAAGTTGTCTGAATATTTTGATGGTATTAACTGAAAAGAATGAAGGTACTATTAGTGAGGCGGGGGGGAACACCTAAGATAGTAGGCTGGAAATGGAGGTTGGAAGGTGGAATTTGCATCAGGATTATTTTGAGGTGGCTTTAAGGTTCCATAGGAGCTCTGGTGGCCCAAAAGCTGAGTGTTCAGCTGGTCATGAAAGGAGTTCTATGGGAGGAGAACCTGGTGCTCCAATCACATGCAGACCGCAGTCTGGGAAACCTGGAGTAGTTCCACTGAGAAATGCATGGAGTTGCTATAGGGTGGAGTGGACTCAGTAGCACCTAACAATAAGACATCAGGGACAAAGTGAAGACCGTACATTTCCTTGTTTCCCATTGTTCTGAGGGGCTCATTGAGTGAGTGAGCAAGAGAACCACAGAAGCTCCAAAGGGAAGCCATGTCCTTGTCTCTGGGGACATATTCCAGGGCAGAGGAAATAACCTAGTTCTCATGGGGAGACAAGAGCTTTATGTACAACAGATTGATTTCATGTCCCTTCTCACCCACAGTCCCAGATATTTTCTGTTGTATGTAACCTAGAGAGTACCTTAAGATGATGTATTTTAAGCACTGTGAAGTGAGTGAAAAAAAAAACCTCAAAAACCTTAAATTTGATATATATTGATACAAAAATAATAAGATAAAACTATGCTATTTGATAGCATTCTAGTTAGTGAGGAAATTATGATGTAAATTACTGAAAATAGCTAGCAGAAAATGAAGGTATTATTTGCCAAATTTATGCTCTTCTGATAAAACAGTACTTTAAGAGAAGATTATAGCTTTTGATACACATATCAGAAAATAAGAACAGAAAATAAATAAGCTAAGCATTCGATTCATGGAGCTAGGAAAAGCTCAACAAAGTAGATAAAGGTATAAGATGAAAATATAGAGAACAATTATATATATTCAAGATAATTTACAAAATAATAAGCTGCTTCTTTGAAAGGAATAATAAAAGGGATAGATAGGTAGCAAGATTACTTAGGAGAAAGAAAAGTGGACACACCAAATACAAACTTGAAAGTGGAGAAAAACCACATATAAAATAGAAATCTCCAATGTGAATTACTATTAGAATTAATCTTATGCAAACATTAGAAAAATAAATGAAGCTATGGTTTTCTGAAAAAAATACACAGTGCCAAAATAAGTGTACAATAAAACATCAAAATAGAAACATACAAATAGTCATTCCATAATTTGAAATTATAGCATAAAATTGTTCTACTAATGCACACATCACTACCAACATCCTCAGAAAAAGTTTGTAGTGCAGTTTACCAAACATTCAATAAACATAGTCGGCATTGCTATATTTTACAAATGTCTGTATAACACAGAATTCAATGGAGGAAAACAGAAAGAAAGTTGAACAAAAATATTTCATCAATTTACTGATTTTTTTTGACTGAGCATTACATGCTGGTAATGACTTGGGGAACTAGGAAACTCCATCTACTGTCATTGATATAACAACAGATGACTATTCTGGGAAATAAAGATCCAGTATTTAAGTAGATTTAAGAATATGTATATTCTAAAAATTAGGGTCTTATTCCAGTGTACATATCTCAAAAATGCTGTCACACAGGTTCAAAATAAAATAAATAACATATTTTAGTCAGTCATTTAACCCATATTTTCATGTTCTAAAACTCACACATATACACATCAAAAGGTGGCCGTTATTATTAAGTAGGTCTGGCTAGACATAGATATCTTGAAATAAAAACCCATTAAGTGAATCTAGCATGACATTCCTTATTAAAATTCAGTGATTGGTTCAACCACTGGTTCTTTCTTCCAGTGCTGACTTACAGGATGTCTATGTCCACCACAAAAAAGAAAAGAAAGTGAAAGTAGTAGGCAAGGAACCAAAACTATAAATCAATCAGAGTACTCGTTCTTTGATTTCCCTTCATCACTTGATTTCCCATCTATTACAGGCAGGTCAGTCCAGAAAGCCATCCTGCAAACCCTGCTACAACACAGGCTGCATATTGAGTGAAGAAACATCTCTCATGTGATCGGATTTTCTACCTTGATTTAAAAAAAAATAATTCTGTTGGCATATAATTAATATATCATGCACTTCATTTAAGAATGATTGTTCAATCATATTAAGAAGAGTTGTGGAATCATCACCCAAGTCTATTTTAGACTATCTCCTTCTTTGTTATATTCATTAAACCTTCCCAAGACTCCACAAAGTTCCTGGCAACACTCCTAATTACTATCTTTATAGATATACCTATAATAAATTTCCTATACTAAAAGACATGCAAAACAAAGATAAGAAGCAAACAAACAAAATCAACATCTGCAAAGTAAAAAAGTAAAAGCTCAATTTATAAGAAAGTATAAAGCATTAAATATGGGAATAAATTTGAAATGTTTCAAAAAGAAGAACAAATGAAAACTTGTTAAATTTTCATTTAGCTCCCTCTGCATTAGACAATTTCTCAAGGCACTCTGGGAGCAAGACTAGTCACAGCCCTAAACAATGGTCAGAGAAGGTGCACTGGAGACTTCATCCAAGCGAGGGCCCTGCAAGTGGATTTGTGGTTTTCATTGCCATCCATAACTTTCTGTAAATTAGTGCTCAGAATTGAAGCTATAATATAGTTCCCTACTCCATTCTTAGGTTTTATAATTTACAGTCTTTGGATCACACAAGTTAGTGTGCTTCCTTCATGTGGATTTCACTGTAATCTCACATAAATGGGTGCTTGCTTTAAGAAAAGCCTTTAAGACCCAAGAAGCTATTCTTTCTGCTAGCTGTAATCATTTGATTTCTTCACCACCTTGTATTGTATTAGCCAAATATTTAGTGATATTTTCATGAGGGTGAGTATCACTAGTGCCATGCCATAAGGATTGACTGTTCTTAGATTAGGGATACAGAAATTGCGAACTCAAAATTCATTCATTTATTTATTTATGGTTTATATATCCCCTTGGTTCAATTGAGAAAAATAAACATTCTGCATTTTTTAGATAAATTTGTTTGGTTATCTGGGAAATCCAGAAACTACCATTTTCACAGATTCTATGTCCAGAGCTATTATCAGAAATTCTAAATTTTTCCCTACATCTCAGTGATAGTATATGGCCTGTGGGCACTAAACCTCACTGCTTGGTTGAGAGTACAAATGAAAGGCTCTCTCCAAGTGAGTGGTTTTATAGTACATCTGACTCTAACTCACAAATAAACCTTGATTAATTATATCAGGTTGATATTTATAACCTATTTGCTGACATGATGTGATTTCTTACATAAAGGCCTGCTTCCCACTTCATCTATTTACAAATCTTAAATCAGTTGGCTCAATCAATAGATAATATCATGGTTTTCTTATGAAGTTCCTCAACCTTGTATACAATCTTGCCTTACAACGTGAGAGAATTATAATATGTCAATCAATAAAAAACTTAACACACTCCTTATGATCCTATCACTTTGGAAAGAGGATAAGGGGTAAAGGAATGTCTTCCATAGTGTTGAAAGTGGGAAGGAAACTTTTGAGGAAAAAGATAAAACTATATATTCATTACGGACTTTTAACATTTATAAAATGGATTCTTCCCTCTTTGGGGCAAGTACAGAAAAACTAGCAATATAATAATTGTCTACCTGATAATTATTCAGCTATGTCTCACAGGGCGACTGCAGATTTATTTTTAATGCTGGATTTTATATAGCATCTATTTTGGAATCTTTCGTGGAGAGTGGGTTTAACTTTAAAATTCTAATTCAATTAAAAGTAGTTTTTTCTCACGCCACCATTCACAGTTCTATAAATTATATCATTAAACAATATACTTTTTGTTTCTACTGATAACAGAGAAACTTACCTGCAAAGGAAACTTGCCCTCAAAATAAAAAAGTAAAAGTTCAAAAAAAAGGTAAAAGTTCTAAATAGCAATGGAATAATACAAGATAGAAATGGTGACTAAATATTAAAACACTTTTCAGTCAATTGGTCTATGTTTAGAGAATATCTACTCTCTACACAATAGATTTCCCCCTTAGGTGATGAGAGAAAATAACATTTCACACTGTAACAACAAACCTGCATGAAAGATTGTTTTTATTTGAAAGCTAGAAAATTGATAATAGGAACTGAAAAATGGTGAAAAATCAGGTAGGATGTTGTAGTCAGAATATGCTGGTGGCATCCTGTCTTCTGATCTAGCAAATAGATTATCTCCATGCCCTGTATATGTCCTTAGATACAGTACTCAAGATCAGTAGAGTGATATGTCTTATTCTTTAGCAGTGATATAATAAGACTGTGGTTATAAACCAAAGGTTGGTTAAAGACAAACTGTATAAATACTAGAATGCAGTGGGAACTAGGGGTTGACAGGTCGAAATTGCAACCCTGACATCTTGAACAGGTTACAATATAGGAAACTCATAGGGCCAGTTCTACTCCACGCTCTTGTCTTGCTATGAGTTAGCATCAACTCCATGGCTGTTGCTTTGCCTTTTGGTTTT
Source organism: Nesogale talazaci (assembly GCA_004026705.1). Lineage (NCBI taxonomy): Eukaryota > Metazoa > Chordata > Mammalia > Afrosoricida > Tenrecidae > Nesogale > Nesogale talazaci. The sequence continues at coordinate 62,140 of PVJH01000395.1, read as the reverse complement.
GCACCATGGCCATGGATGCATTGAACCCAGGATCTCTTACTTTGGAGTCCTTGGGAGATATGCTATTCCTGAAATATTATTGGTTAGAACTCATGAAAACATGCATCACAAGAAGATCTTCTGATTTTTTCTAAAATGCCCCAGCCATGAAAATTTTAATGGAGGATAATTTTACTCCATGGAGTTGCCATGAATAGGAATCAAGTTGAGGGTCACTAATTCCCTCCTTCTATTTATAACTTGAATATTAACATCAGATTTGAGGAATTGCATTCTTCCTTAGAAAGAATATATGTAAAACACCTTGTCCAATATGTGTGCTCACTAAGTGATAATTTTTGTTATTTTTCCCAGCACCAAGGGAGGACCAAGGTTTGCTTCTGAGCAAACCATAAAAGTAAATCCATCTTGTAGTGTGCTTTTGCCACTATTTTTGAGAAGCAAATGTCCTGAAAATGGAACAGTATCTCCAACGAATTTTTCTACCTGATTATCAAACTGAATTGCCTTATTATTTTGAAAAGTTCAACTCTCACTGTTCCCAGAAGAAAATTGGGTTCTAAATCATAAATAGCTATACAACTGAACCGTGGTACAGGGCAAAGCACAAGAGTACCACTGGTAAATAATGTGGATTAATTAAAAATAGAGAGCCTCTGACAGCGTTGTGTTTTTCTTCTTTGTGGAGGCATTTCGACCCATGGCTGTGATCAAAGTGAAAATTTGCAAATGTACTTAGACGAAATTGCATAGGTTTCCTAATAAACATCTCTTCATTAAACAGTGATCTCTGGCCAAAAATAAAATAAAATAAACTTATAAAAATTTCTGCACAGCAGAAAACACTACTTGTAGATTTAATTTGAAGTAAAATAAACAAGATTAATTTGTGAACTTTAATATGTCATAGTTAAAACTTTTTCATTTCTTTGGATTAAGTAAGCTTACTATTATGGAAAAAGAAGGTTCTCTTTGAACTCAAATTTGTTACCAACTTACATGCTTAATGTATGTGACTCATGCAATCAAAAACTTATGGACAGGAAATAAAATCACTGAAGATAAGTTCAAATGTCACACCAATCAAATCATTTCTCTCACTGCCGTCGAGTGGAGTTTGACTCATAGTGACCCAATAGAACAGGGGAGAACCGCCCCAAACAGGTTCTCAAGATGGTTCAACTTTTCTTTTTATGGGAGCTGATAGTTTTATCTTCTTCCCACAGAGCATCTGGTAGTTTTGAACTGTTGATCTTGCAGTTAATGGTCCAATGCCTAACCACTCTGGCACCAGTCTTCCACTCAAATCACAGATACTTAATTTTCAGAAAGTACTTTCAGATAATATATATGCATATGTCCTTATTTCAATCTTTTTGTTCATCTTGCTGTTGTTGAGAATATAAGCAGCAAAATGAACACCAACTCAATCCTCTGTAATCATGCCTTTTCATGTCATGGGTTATAGTCTATGAGTTGTGCCTCCATCATCCCCCTCTTTGTGAGCTGTTCTCCCCTTCACAGAAACGCCTTGCCCTCAAAGGTTCCTAAAAGACTTTCAAATTGCTGTTGTCACTTGGTTGCTTTGTTTTAATACCTTTAAAGACAATTAGAATTTTAATGATGGAAAAATGGAATGGAGTAATGGATAATGGAAGCTTCCAAAGATAAAAACAAATAAACATCTCTTTTTAAAATGTCAGGATAGCAACTGATTTTACATGATATGTTGGATCTGACATAAATACTAAAATGAATGCAACTGGGAAAGGAGTGGTGTGTATAGCTAGGAAGAAGGAAGTGAAGACAAACTAGAGAAAGTGGGTGATCAAGTGAAGAGGCCAGAGCCATCAAAAAAAGGACAAGTTGGGGTGTGGAGAGAAAGAACGAAGGCAAAGTCAAGCCAAGCAACCATGGATTTGCTCTGATTAACTCAGTTGGAGAACTAGGGAGAGCCTTTTTTTTTCTTTCTGGAATGTGGATAACTAAATATACTCTTTGGGCTACTGCTTGTGCACAGAAATAAAACAGACTGGGCAAGAGGAAGTTTAATATAGAAAGAGTAGGTATTCATGGAAAGGGGTCAAAGTGATGAGATGGATACTTCAGAAGTTTTGGCAAAAGTTTAGAATGGGTCATCATGTGTTTAGTAGATCCTGGTAATAAAATCAATGATCTATATTTGGATACTACGCTATAGTTCAGATTCTAGTAGTCTGTCTAGTATCTAGGCTTTTCATAGGCTAAGACTTTGCTATCATAAGACAAAACTAATTGATATCTACTGTTGACTTAACAGGACTTGTAAGCATTACTTGTCCCAAATTTCCCATTACTGTTCTCTAATTATCCATTGTGATATCTAGATGCTTTATTGTGACCTTCTATTCATTACTAAGTGCATGCCTGGAGCACAAAATTCTATTACCATACACTCATGAATGTTATATATTATCTTACATAGTAAAATATTCCTTGGAGACTGCTCCTCAGGCTGTTTCTCCAGAACGTTGCTTGCCTTAGAGGGTATATATCCAAGTCCTCATGCTGTGCTGGGAAAACAGACTATGACTGATCAAAAAAGGGAGCATGAATATTTTATTCATGTCCCTTTCAATTGATTTTATTATCTCCATTTACAGATGCATATCTATGGCAATGATTTTTCTGATAGATTATTGATTTACTCATAGGAACCATGATCCCAATATCTTGTTAATTTTAGAAAGCATTTATAAACTAAGCTGAATTATGAGCCACTGTTAAAGAGCATTACAATCACTTGTGCAATGCTTATTATAAATGAAAGATTCAATGCCTCAACTTCTAAATCTTTGACATCAGTCCAGGAAAACTGAATTTAAAATTGGCTCTTCAGATGATTCTTAAGTATGAAAAAAAATTGAGAACCACAGAATTAGAATATTTTAGAGATAGAAGACAAATTTTAAGATGTCTTCTAATGTTATAATGCAACAAAGTGAGAAAGAATATCAGTATGTGTTAATAATTTTCCTCTGTCCAGCTCAATATCCATACTCATATGTCAATTTTTCTTACTATACAGCTGATGTGTCACTCTGATGCTGGAAACAATGTCATTGGTATTGAAAGGCCAGCAGGGTTATTCCAAATGAACAGATTTCAGCAGAACTTCCAGAGGAATTTGCTACTGCAAACCTTAGGTCTAGCAGTAAACATTGTCATATACTGAAAATCTCATGAATCATAGTGAAACAAAGAGCAACAGAATGAACAGCATCAGAACATTGCCAGAGATAGGGCCAGAAGATGTGCCCCTCAGGTCTGAAGGCATGCAAATCTGTCTGCTCAGGAGCACAGACTTTGGGACCTTCATTTACTGAGGGGGCATGACTAAAGATGAGAAGAAAGCTGCTAATATTTATCAATAATTTGAACTAGGAATGTGTGAAGTATGAATCCACGAAAATTGGATTTTGTCAAAAATTAAATGGAATGCATAAAATGGGCATCTTAAGCACACGTGAGCTGAAATGAGCTGGCTTTGACCATTCTGAATCAGAAAATCATAAAGTTTACAATGCTGAGAATGAAACAACCATTAAGAAAGGTATTGTATTCATGTTCAAAAATGACATTTCAATTTTTCTTAAAGTGCTATGCTGTTTGTGATAAGATATATATTTATATACAAGGAAATCCAGTCAATACACAATTGCTATTTAAATTTATGCATCAACCACGGAGATAAAATCAAAACAAAACCAAAACGCAAGCTAGTGATGAAGAAATTGGAGTATGCCACTAGCACCTTAGTCTGAAATTGAGAAAACATGCAAACAAGATACATTGATAATCACTGAGTATTGAAACGTAAAATTTGAAAATAAAGAGAAAAGAACAGTAGGTGCCTGTAGGATAGAAAGGAAGCTAGAAATAATATTAAAGAATTTTTCATGACCAATGACTTCTTTATTGCAAATCTTTTTTTTTACAACAACATAAAATGTTATATTATATGGGATTTCTCCAGATGGAATACATGGAAATCTAACTGACTACATCTAAAGGAAAATCTATGGAGACTCTCGATATCCACAGCTAAAACAAGACCAGGGGTCTGATCAATTGCTCACATATAAGGTGAGTTTTGAGTTGAAAAAAAAATAAAACAAGTACATGAAAGCCAAATTATGCAATTGGGTGTATCCTGCCTGAACTTCAAGAACGTCTAAAGAACAGCTTTTCTTTTCTTTTTTGTTTGGAAAATGTGATCATTGTATATATTTTTAGTTTTATTAAATCACAGTATTGGGGGTTCTTATAACTCTTATAACACTCCATACATACACCAATTGTATCAAGAACATTTGGACCTTTGTTGCCAGCATCATTTCTAAACATGTCCTTTCTCCTTGAGCCCTTGCTATCAGCTCCTCTTTTTTTCCCCCTTCCTCCCCACCCCCACTCTTCTGAATCCTGGATAAGTTATAAATTATTTTTATTTTCATATTTTACACCATCCACTGTCTACCTGAACCTGCATTCCTTGTTGTTCACCCCCCTAGGGGGTGTACATCAAGGGCTGTGATCTCTCCTCCCTTCCTTCCCCTTCCCCCATCTCCCCCCTTTCCCTCATGTTATTCTAATTATTGGTCTTGAGGGATTTTATCTATTGCCAAGAGCTCTTATCTGTATCTGGCCAGATTTGTAAAATAGAACTGGGTTAATGATAGTGGTATGTGTGTGTGTGTGGTGGGGGTGGGGTAGGGGAGTATTTAAGAACCACAGGAGTGCTCTATATTTCATTGGTTCTATACTGCACCCTGGCTGGCTCATACTTTCCTTATGACTCTTCTATGAAGGGATGTCCAATTGTCTACAGATGGGCTTTGGGTCTCCACCAAATCTCCCTTGTTCCCATCATAATGGTTGTTTGTTTTGGGTCTTCTGATGCCAGATACCTGATCCCTTTGATACCTCGTGCTCACATGGATTGGTGTGCTTCTTTCATGTAGGGTTTGTTGCTTCCCTGCTAGATGGTTGCTTGTTTAATTTCAAGCCTTTTGGACCCCAGATGTTATATCTTGCAATTGCCAGGTACCATCAGCTTTCTTCACCATATTAGCTTATGTACCCAGTATAGTCTCAGCTATCTTGTCAGGAAGGTGGGACTCAAAGAATGTCAGATTATTAGAACAATGTTTTCTTGAGTTGAGGGAGAATTTGAATAGAAGCTCAATGTTCATCTGCTACCTGAGCACTTAGCCCATAATTATATGTGCATAGACCTTGTGCTAGTTTGGGTAGACTAGAGGAACAAATTCATAAACACACATATAGATATAAGGGAAAGGTTTATATACAAGAGTAATGGAGCATTGAGAAAACATCCCAACCCAGTCCAGTCCAAGGTCATAAGTCCAATACCAGTCGATAAAGTCTCCTTCCACTTACGAAGCACATGAAATGACAGCAGAATAATCAGGCCAGTTGGTGCAGAGTCTTGTGTATCCAGGTGGGGTAGAAGCATTCCAGCACTGGCAGGGGTCTCCCTATGGCTCCTTGCTTCCAGGGCTCAGGGTCCATCAGTGTCCATTGGTGGTAGAAGCATCTGAGCACTAGCAAGAGTCTCCATGTGGCTTCTCTGGCCCCAGACGTTTGACTCCATCAGGGCAAGCCAATTTGGTCTCTCCTCTGCCTCCTCCATTCTCCAGAAATCATCATGCTGTCATCTCATCTTGTCTTGTCAGTAACCCGACTCTCAGACACTGAGTCAAGTCTCTTTTCTGCGATTGCGAAATACCATGAGACATCCCATAATTCTCAGGAGAAAGCCATGCCACACAGGGGCCTCATTGGCTATCTCCAAATTGACAGGATAGACTCCAACCCTAGACTCCCAATCATGAAATCGACACACGAGTACATAACTGCCACAGACCCATATTCCTATTGTTATACATCAATATATTTATGACTATACTTATACCGCTATAAATGTCTTTTGCCTCCTAGTTAATACTTTCATTTCCTTTTACTTTCTTCCTGCCTCACTGTCATGTTCGACCTTCATTTAACTCTCCATACTTCCTCTTGGCTACATTGCATTTGATCAAACCCCACCTTCTCACCATTATTTTTAGATCTCTTGTTTTTCCCTTGTCCTTAGGTTTATTGACTCTCCCTCTTCTGCCCCCCACCCCCGCCAATCCCCACCCTGAGACTGAAGTCTATTTTCAGAATTCCTCACAAATTTTGATGCTTTGCTCCCCTTGCTGCTCTGTTGTACTCCCTTTGCATTACACCAGACACAATTCCTCCACAGTGCCTCTGGTGCTGTTCCTCATAGCGCTATAGGTCTGTAAGACCACAATGTATCTTGTGGTGAGGTGGACCCAATGATCTTCTCTGGGCACCTGCTGCTTTGATCAGGAATAACATTCTTGATGATGCTAGGATGAGGTTATCTATCATTTATCTATCTATCTATCATCTATTTATCATCTATTTATTAATCTATCTATCTATCATCATCTATTTATCATCTCTTTCCCTCTTAGTTTGCTCCCATGTGGTCTGGACAGACCTTTCCCTCTCCCTGTGCTGTATCTTCAGTGCTGTCCTCTGTAGTGCATTCTTCTGAGGAGGGGTGGTCACTGTAGCTCAGCTAGGGGCTGACTCCACATACCTCTCTGTTAGTTCACTCTTTCATGCCGAGATATTGCCCTCAAGGCTTGGCACTTCAAATTGTGGTCTGGTTCATGCCTCTTTCCTGTGGAGCATCCTCTCCATGGTAGATTAATGCCCTGCTCCTTCCCAATTACTTTGTCACCCCTTTATTTCTTCTCCCCTATCACTTGCCTCTGTTTTCCACTTCTTTATATTATCTTTTATGCATTATTGAGCTTAGTCTGTCCCCTGCCTGTGTGCCTATCCCTCAGCCCATAATTTTGTATTAAATTGCTTTTATTCTGTTGTCATTTTATTGATTGGACCTACCTCAGTGGGCTCATTTTGTAATTGTTATATTTCCTTCAACTCTTCCCATGAGACAATATGCTTCATGTTTTGAAGAACCTATTTTGAGTATTAATTACAGAGGACTTGGTGGTTTATGGGATGAATCAAGAATGTCATACATGGATAAACTAAAAGATCATTAAAAAAACAGGGAATTAAAGATCAAAGTGGATGCCAGAAGAGACTCTGAAACTTGCCTTTATGGAAAGTAGCTAAGGCAAATAGAAGAAATTATTAAGTCAAAGAACTGGGCAGAAATTTCAAAGGGTATTTCGAGAAGATAAAGTAAAATATTTTAATGAAATATTCAAAAACCAAGTTAGAAAACCAAAACAGGAGGAAACATTCATTTCCTCTTAAGCTGAAAGGGCTGCAAGGAAAAATTCCAGCCTCAGTTTGCAATCTTGAAAAATTCTAGGGGAAAACTGTTGAACAAGGCAGGACTCATCAAAAGAAGATGGAAAGAATACACATAGAACTGTACCAACAAGAATTAGTGGACATTCGATCAGTTAAAGGACTGGCATATGATCAAGAACAAAAAGTACTGAAAAACAGATATCTACTGTGCACTGGAAGCATTGACTGAAAACAAGGATCATGTAATTCTAGTGATTGAAATTTTTCAGCAAGCTGATAGAGCACTGATAGCACTCAAAACAATTATGCCAAGAAATTGGAAGACAGCTACCTGTCCACTGCATGGAAGAGATACATATTTGTACCCATTCCGAGAGAAGGTACAAATTCTAAAACAATGTCAGTAATATCACATGAAAGAAAATTTGGCTAATGATCTTCCAACAATGATTGCATCAGTACATTGACAGGGATGTGCCTGAGATTCAGCTTGAATTCAGAAGAGGACATGGACTAAGGGATAGATTACTTATGGCTCTTATCTAAAGGTAGAGATGCTTGCCTGTGATTTATTGCCTATATAAAAGCATTTGACTGTGTGGACCCTAACAAACAGTGTATAACCTTGAGAAGATGAGAACTCTAGAACACTTATTGTGTTCTTGTAGAACTGTACATGGATAAAAATGCACCTGTACAAAGAAATCATGGGAATACTGGGAATACTGCATCATTTAAAATCAAGAATGGTATGCATGAGTCATATCATCTCACTGTACTTATTCAATCTTTATGCTGAGCAAATACTCAGGGAAACCAACTAATTTTTTTATTGTATTCCTCTCTATGTAATCCAGTTTCCCTGAGTATTTGCAAAGATTACATAGAGGGTAATGCAATAAAAAATTAGATGATGGCTTAGTAATAACTTGCTATGTAGATTGCACAATTCTGTTGCTAAAGGCAGGAAGATTTGATGGTCTCCCTGATGAAAATGAAGGATTACAGCCTAATAAGAACATCATTGCAACTGGAGGAAAAGTTGAAGTTGTTAAGGTTTTAACTTCCTTGGATCCAAAATCAAAACTCATGAAAGCAGCTGTCAAAAATCAAAGGAAGAATTGCACTGCGTTCATCTGCTGCACATGACTTCTTTAGATTGTTGAAGAGCAAGAATTTTAGTTCAAGGACTCTGATGTCTCTGACTCAAGCGACTCAAGTCATGGTATTTTCTTTTTCAATCATTTGATTGGGGGCTCACACAACTCTTATTACAATCCATACATACATTTATTCTGTCAAACACATTTGTACATGTGTTGCATCATTCTAAAAACATTTTCTTTCTATGTGAGTCCTTGCTATCAGCTCCTCATTTCCCCTCCCTCCTTCATGAACCACTGATAATTTATAAATTATTATCATCATTTCATGTCTTACACTGACTGATGTGGCCCTTTGCCCACTTTTCTGTTTTCTGTCCCTTAGGGAGGGGCTTCTATGTAGATCATTGTGATCAGTCCCCCGCCCACCTTCCCTTACAGTTCTTGTATAACTACTCTCATTTTTGGTCCAAAGGAGTCTATTCATCCTCAAAACCCTGTGTTTACAGTTTCTATCTGTACCCATGTACATGCTCACATCTAGCTGGATATGTAAGGTAGAATTGTGATCATGATGGTTGGACATGGGGAGCATTAAAGAGTGTGTTAGTGCGGGTAGACTAGAGGAACAAATTTCAAAGACACGCATATAGGTATAAGGAATGGGTTTATATTCAAGAGGAACTGGACACTGAGAAAACATCCCAGCCCAGTCCAGTTCAAAGCTACAAGTCCGATATTAACCCATATGCCCAAAATCAGTCCATAAAGTCTCCTTTCCACTCACTAAGTTACAGGTCAGTGGGTGCAGAGTCCCAGCACCAACAGGGGTCTCCCCATGGCTCCTCGCTTCCAGGGCTCAGAGTCCATCAACAGCAGCCCATGGTGGCAGAAACAACTCATCGCTGGCAGAGGCCTCCATGTGGCTGCCCCAGCCTCAGAGGTCCAGCTCCATCAGGGCAAAGCCGTATGATCTCTCCGCCAGCTACTCCAGCCTCTCGAACGCTGCCAGCTTGTCTTGACTGTGATTAATCATCTCTGAGACTAACTCCCAACAACTGGGGAAGATAGCTTCTCATCTTCACGAAGGAAATATCGCGAGATTTCTCAGAAGTCTCAGGAGAAAGCCATGCCCACATAGAGGCCTCATTGACTACTCAATGGCTATCTCCAGATTAACAGGCTAGACTCCACCCCTACATTTCAATCATAAAATTAACATAAGCACATGACTGCCACAAAGAGCTAGAGGAAAGTTGCATGCTTCATTGATGCACCCTGCACCCTGACTGCACCCTGACTGATAGTCTCTTTCTGGTGACCTTTTCATAATGGTATGTCCATTTGTCTACAGATGGGCTTTGTATCTTCATTCTGCATTCGTCCTTATTCATATTGATATGACATTTTGTTCTTGGTCTTTGATGCCTAGTAACCTGATCCCATTGACACCTCTTGATTACACAGGCTGGTGTGCTTCCCCTCTGTGGACTTTGTTGCTTCTCAACTGGGTGGCCACTTGTTTGTCTTCAAGCTTTTAAGATCTCAGACGTGATATCTCTTAATAGCTTGACACCATCAGCTTTTAGCACCACATTTGCTACACACCCATTTTGTCTTCAGCAATCTTGTTTGGGAGGTGAACACCACGGAGTGTAAGTTTACTAGAATAACTCAGTTCTTTCACTAAGGGAGTACATGAGTAGAGGCCCAATGTCATCTGCTACCTTGATACTTAACATATAATATATGTTTATAGATCTATTTCCTTACTGTTATATAAAAATACATTTACATATATACATGCCTGTTTCTAGACCTCTAAATGCCCTTTGCCATCTAGTTCTTTCCTCTATTTCCTTTAACTTTCCTCTTGTTCCACTATCATATTCACCCTTCATTTGGGTTTCAGTAATTCCTCTCAGTTACATTGTCCTTGATCAAGCCCTATCAAGAATTCTATGCACGTTCTTACCATCAATTATAGATCACTTATTGTTCCTTTGTCCCTGGGTTTCAATCCCCTGATAAGCATGTGAAAGTTGGACATTTAATAAGGAAAACTGAAGAAGAATCAACACAGCAAACATATCTGTCTTAATGCTAATTAGAATAGTTAAACAAATTATATCATGTTATATTTTCAAATTTAAAATTTTCAGTGAACATTAATTTATACTTTCAGGTGTTCAGGGGAAAATATGAGTGATTAGTTAAACTTGTTTTTCTATGTATGTAAATTATTTTCTGCATAGCAGCACTAGATAGCTGAAGATATAAAATGAGAGAATGCCAGCTACTGTGTGAAAAAATTCTTTTTAAAACAATATTTTATGAATAGAATTCAATGTTAGAGTAAACATTATAATTTGTAAGGTGTAATGCCTAACAATAATAAGAATTTTAAAATCATAAAAATAAGAAAGTTGCTGAATATTGGAAGAAAATATGTTTATGTTATTATTTAAGGTATATATTAGAGAATATAATCTCTTCTATACTAAACATAGCTGATCACTTTAAGTTTTTTATTATAAACTAGCATTTTATTCTAGATTGATTAGACTTTGTATGTTAGAGAAAAAGCTATTGAGTCCACAACATATTTGCTTATATTATATACTAATATTATTACATAATTGATAATAATTACTTTTATCATATATACTTATATTATATATTAGAGGACTTTTAAGTGTTTGTGCAAATGGAAATAAATTAACATTAAAAGTTTCCATGAAAATTTGCAATACTCTTGAATATGCCACAAGTTTAGTATATATATTTGTTTAATTGACGGTTAATTATATGAATAGGTCAAAATTAGATATTGAACTTCTTATTTAGTGCAGTTCCAAAAGCGACTATATAGTTCCACAATATTGAAACAATCTCTATTAAGGGCAAAGAATCAAGTCAAACAGCAAACAATTCATAAGCAATATTGACTGAGATAAGTTGAAATAACTATTCCAATGACTGTGGGTTCCTAAATAATAATGTACAATTACTCAAAATTTTAGGAGAAATAATATAGATGTTATATTGATCTCATTTATTTCAGATATTCAGCATTGCAATGTTGAATATACATGTATATTTATATATATTTGTCAAATTCTATCTGTGTTAATAATTAATCCATCCCTTCTCCTCCTTGCAATGCTTTAATTAATCAAATGCAAATAATCTAATTTATAAACTTTTTTCAATATTGTATGTCTACCATATTACTTCATAAAGTGAACTATTTATAACATATTTTCATTGCAGGCTATGAAGTGAAATTTATTATTATTTTTGATTTAATTACTACAATTCAGTATTCCATTCTTATGCTGATTGTGGTCTTTGATTTTCTTTTTGTCCACTTTCTATAATAGATACACCTCCTAATTGTGTGAAAATTAATTTTATGGGAATCATAAAATTCTAACATTTTGGTGTGCATGAATATTCTAATTACATGGATCACTTGAGCAAAAAGATGCTTTACCTCTCAGGTATTTAAAATGCATGGTTACTTATGCAGATATTGGGTAACAATTTCTTGAAATAGGTGCTTAATATAAAAACCTTAGGCTATAACATAAAAATGATGGCATGTTATTAATATGAATATATTAACCCACAAGTCTAATATAATTAATTTAATAATAAAAGGCAGTGGTATTAAAATCTAGTTTAAACGCACTTGACAGTAGCTAACAACAGATTGAACACAGACATCTAAAAAGATAATATATTTTCAAATATCAAAATTAGATAAGGAAAAATTATAATTAAAGCAATAAAACATTAGAACAAAGAAATATCATTTTCCTTTTTTAACCAAAGCCATCATCTCTTAATCTCATCCTGGAAGAAAAAGAGTTCTACTTTTCAGATGACTCAAGGAAATAAGAAAGGAAAATTGAGTAATGCCATGACATAAACTAATGCAATGCCATAAAACAAACTAAATTATTCTAGTTTCTAATTGCCTTGTGATTCTTCCATCTGTAATGCCCTATATTTTCTTACCTTTTTGATCATTTTAAACTCTCTTTATATATAGCCCAAGTAAGATACAAATTAAATGTTGATATCACAAAATCAATTATTTTATCAAAGTGGATATGAACTACAATATTTCAACACTCTTGAAAATGCAACATCAAAATGCTTAAAATTAAATTTTTTCTAACTATACTGCTGTTATCAAGTGCCATCATATTTTGACCCAAAACACCCTACCTAAGCACAACAGGATGAGAACTGTCAGCAGCATAAACCTTCCAACAGCAAAAGAAGAGTAATTATAACAATTAGAACAGAAAGAAATGAACTTGAAAAACTAAGAAAAAAATCAAGAAAGCAAACAGCTGGTTCTTTCAAAGGATCAACAATTTGACAAACCACTAGCAAACTTAACAAAGGAAAAAAAGGAACAGACATCAACATGAAGAATTAGGGACAAAACAGCACCCTAATTTTTTAATTAATAATGCAGAATTAAGAAAGACTGTATTCCAACAAATTCAATAACCTAGATGACATGGACAAATACCTACAAAAACCCTCTCTCACAAAATTAATGCATATGAACAATAAAGAATTGATTACACCCATAGCAAAAGAAGAAATAGATAAGATCTTCAAGAAACTCCCAATAATAAAGAGTCCCATTCAAGATGGCTTCACAGGAGAATGCTACCAGATATTCAGAGAAGAGTTAACACCAATCCTACACAAACCCTTTCAGAGCATAGAAAGGAACAGCAAACGCCTACCCTGATTCTCTGAAGCCAGCATAACTCTGACACCCAAACCAGGCAAAGACCCCATAAGGTTAGAGAACTACATACTGCTATGCCTCGTGAGCATAGATGCAAAAATTCTCAACAAAACTTGGCCAATAGAACCCAACAACATAGAAAAAAATAGTATATCATGACTGTGGCAGTTTCATGGCAACCTGATAAATAAATTATAGATTTCATATGGAGAGATTGGAAGCCCAGTATAGGCAACAAACTCCTCAAAAAGAAGAATAGGTGATCTTTCACTACCTGACCTCAAAACCTACAATAGCTGTCAAAATCGCCCTGTTACTAGTATAATGATAGATACACAGACCAAAGAAACCTGATATAAAACCCAGAAATAAAAACATCCGTATACAGGCAACTAATCTTTGAAAAAAGACCCATAAGCATTAAATGGGAAGCAGATGTCTTCAATTAATGGTGCTGGAAAAACTGGATATCCACCTGCATAAAAATGAAACAAGATTTATATCTCCCCCATGCACAAAACTAAACTCAATATGGATGAAATATTAATTGTAAAACCCAAAGCTGTCAGAATCATCGATAAAAAATATTGGGACAAATCTAAGTGCCCTATTGAAGATAACAAAGTGAGATAGTTAAGGTGTATTGTGTCAAGCTGACCTATAAACAAACAAACACATGTGAGATTAATTGAAGGGTGGAGAGCTAAATGTCCCGATGAGCCTTGTCTTTCTGTTTTCTCTTGTCTCTTACCCTCTGACAGTCATACCAGTATGTGGATGCCTTAGTCAGTTCCCTGTTGCACCTGGCAAGGCTCACTTCCTGCTAGACATCCCTGAGAAGAAGCAACATGGACCTATGCTGTTTCAGTCCTCGGTGCTGGAGCAGCTGCATGGAGACCTCTCCCAGTGCTGAGGTGCTTACACACTCACTGATTCAGCTTTCCTCCTGCAGTCTGCATAATTGCTTGTTTTTTGTGAGATTGAGGCAAACTTTGTAGATTGGTGCTAAACATATGGGCAAATGTTGGTCTTATGGGGTTGGATAACACTGGGCTAGGATGTTTTCTTTATGTACATTTACCCTTTATATAAAACTGTCTGTTATATGCATATGAGTTTGTGGATTTATTGCCCTGGTTTACCCAGACTAATACACAACAGAAATACACTCTGTGGAAGACAAGATAGATGAGTGGGACCTATTAAAAAGTAAAACATTTGGGCTGAGCCGCAGTGGCGTAGTGGTTGTGTGCGGGACTGCGGCCCACTGGTATGGAGGTTTCATTCCAGCTCCATGGAGCAAAGGTAGGGTCTTCTACTCCCACCACCTGAGGGCAGTGATGCCAAAAAAAATAAATAAATAAAACATTTGTGTGCATTGAAATAATTAATTGAAAAATAAAACCCAAGTCCACACACTGGGAAATAATATTTAGTGCTGACATAATGGACAAAGATCTAATTACAAAAATCGACAATATAAGTCTACAAAAGTACTAAGGTAAAAATCACACCTGGATAGACAATTCACAAAGGATGACACTCAAAAGTCTAATAAACATATGAGGAAATGCTTCCATTTGCTAGCCATCCTGGAACTGCAAGTTAAAACAACCATTAGATACTATCTAATATCTTTAATCATAAACGAGTTTAAAAAAACTGAGAACAAATTCTAGAGAGGTTGTGGTGGGATTCATACTCACATACACTTCTGATGGGCTTGTAAATATGTACAGCCACTGTGGAAGGCGATATAGTGATTCCTCAAGCATAACAGAAATTAAAATGCCACATGACAATGACCAACAATACCATTACTAGGTATATACTCCAAAGAAATAAGAAACAGTTTACAAACAGACAGTCTCTCCCATGTTCACTACAGCACAATCCACAATCGCAAGTAGTTGGAAACAACCTAAGGTACCATCAGTAGAAGATTAAACAAAACAAAACAAAAACTCTGATCTATATACACAATGGAATACTATACACCCCTAACAAAAGTGACAAAACTATGAGACACGTCAAGATTTGGAGGGATCCAGAAGACATTATGATGAGGGAAGTTAGGCAATAGCAAAAACACAAAAACTGCATGAGTCCACAGCTGTTGAAATAAGCAGCAGAATGGTCATAAGCTCAGGCTTTTAGAGCATTTTGTTTTCTGGTGGGGAAGCAGGGGGGTGGGGTGGGGAGATGGAGGGCATAGAGAGTATGACTTGTGCCAATGCTCTAGGTATTTTGAAGGTCAATTAGTCAATTTGCCCAAGGGCACCTCATGCCAGTTGAGATCGAATGGTCAAGGGAAAGGATGGAGCCGCTGTTTGTGAGTGGCTTACATGTAGATCTATGATGAGGTCAGATAGACAGCCCTATCCAAAGGGATGAGGGATACGGATGGGGAAAAAAACAAGCCAGCAGAGGGGAAAGGGACCAACATGTGTGGGCAAACACAAATGAATGTCTGATGATAGGAAAAAAGGGAGGACTGATCTCTAATTACAGGGAAGAATTACTGAAAATTATTTTGGACCCTAGTTGGGGAGTGTCTTTGGTGATCAATACAGAATAGACCACATTGATCTGGGCTTTGAGGTCCATCATGGATTCCCAGGTCAGGTGCCAGTCATGGAATGCTAGAATACTGAATACTGGAGCTTTAAGGCACAGGGCATGTTCCAGAGGAGATGCATCACTGAGATCCTTTGGGGAAACTTTATTGGCTGAACTTAACTCCCTACAACACACTTGTAACCTTAGTACTTAATTAATAAAATATCTGGTGTTTGAGGAAGCAGACGACAGTTGTACCAAGATTGTTGAACTGTGGTAAATAGACAAACACAGACTTGTTACATCAATACCCGGTATGCTGTATTAAGATTTGCATTATAGCAAATCTGTGACTGACATTCTCAGTGATTATTATTGTAATTTTTCCTGACAATTAATCCCCATTGTTTGTGTAAATTGTGTCCAGTCATGAAAGGATTGATTCTGTACACGTGAATAATCCAGGTACTGTGATAGAGTTAACCTCCATTGTCCAAATATCCCTCTCTCAACCAGATTTTTTTAAAATTAGCATCAGGGGCTAATCTACGACTATATTAACAGAAGATAACTATGCCCTAGGGAGATGAATGATAAGATTCTCTACCAAAAATTAGCAAAGAGGGATTGAAAGTGAACCAAAAGAAGATTACAAACAATTCAGAAATGGGTTTAGAGCTCCCACTGAATTAGAGCTCCAAGCTCCAATTTGAGCTTTAAAAACACTCATTCTTACACCATGGCCCTGCTACATATTTGCCCTCTGGAATGGAACACAGATGATATGGGGTGCTATAGTAGAATGTGGTGAAGAAAGTTGATGGTGCTTGGCTATCTGAAAAAAATAGCATCTGAAGTCTTAAAGGCTTGTCTCCAAACAAGCAGGCATCTAAGTGAGATATCAACCAAGTTCACCTGGAAGAATCACACCAACATAGGTCACTAAAGGATTGTAAATCATCAAATCCAAAGTTAAAAGAGTGATTAATATCAGAACCCTAATTGTAAGAATCTGGTTTGCAAAAGGCTGTGGGTGACAGGGGAGGCCAAGATACACTTGTGGAACTATATAGAAAATAAGTCTTGGGCGATCCCCCACTATCCACAATTGAGGAATTGGAGGGAAATGATTACTGGAAAGAGTGCATTGGAGAGAGGAATGTAGAAGACCAAAGGAATAAATCTGAATTGAACAATTAAAATATTTCCAGTTGATCACCACTCTGTTGCACACTGGACTTGATCTAGTTTTCACCATTTTCTGCATTTTTATCTTGTTTTACTTTGTTTTATGTTTGGTCAGATTAGGGTTTATCTCAAAGGTGTCCTGTTACTGGGGTGTCACTCTCTTGAAGTTGTGTTACGTTTTTTTTTCTATTTTTCAGCATATGAAACCCAGGATGTATATGCATGGTGATTCCCAATACCATGAATCGAGTTAGGCACACCATCTCAAAGGTGACGTCTTTACCCTTTGATAGTAAAAATAGGTCTTTTGCAGCAGATTCATTTGATTTCCTGATCGCTGCTTCCAGGAACATTGATTGTGGTTCCAAGCAAAATGAGATCCTTGACAACTTCAATCTTTTCTCAGTTAATCATGATGTTACTTATTGATCTAGTTGTTAGACTTTGGGTTTTTATTCCAAGGACTTGGAATGTAACCCTTGGTTTTCATCAACAAGTGCTTCAAGTGCTCCCCATTTTCAGCAAGAAATTTTGTGACATTTCTATGGGGAAGATTGTAATAAGCCTTCCTCCAATTCTTCTTCAGCAGCTTCCTGGATGACTTGTTCAGCATACAGATTGAAAAAACATGTCGAAAGACTACAATTGTGCTGCCCACCTTTCCTGATTTAAAACCATGCAGCATCCCCTTGCTGTGTTAAAAAATAACTGCCTTTTGATCCTTGTTCAATTTTTTACATGAACACAATGAAGTTTACATGAACACATTTTTGCTGTGTTGTTCATTACTAATTATGATCCGCACAGATGAATGCTTTTGGATATCAAAGAAACACAAGTAAATGTATTTTGGGTATTCTCTGCTTTCAGCTGAGATCCATTTGACATCAGCAATGATATACTCAAGTGACATCCTCTTGTGAATGCAGCTTGAATTCCTGGTAGTTTCCCATTGAGTACTGCTGCAGCCATTGTTGACTGATTTTTAAACAATATTTTACTTGCTTGTGATATTAAGGACGTTGTTTGATAAGTTCCTTATTATCTTAGGACATCTTTCTTTGGAATAGGTACAAATATGGATCACTTCCCATCAAGTGGTCAAAGAGCTCTTTTCTAGATGTCTTAGCATAGGCAAGTGCAAGCTTCCTGTGCTTCATCAGCTTGTTGAAACATTTCCATTGGGGATTCCACCATTTCCAGGACCCTCGTTTGCACTACTGCCATGCTGTCCCTTGAGAGTGAATGTATGGAAGTGCACTGAAGCTAAGTAGGGGTGTTATAAGTATAGATAACTATTGGGAAGATAGGGTAAATATATTCTAATTATGCAAACTCCAGGGTATCTTATAGCAGCGGGTCATCATGACATAGTCACTATTTTTAAAAGTGTCATGTAACTAACTGACAGGAAAACGATTTCCTCATTTTTATCCCTAACAGCAAAAAAGTTTGCACTATTTATCCATTAACTGATGTCCATGGACATTAATCTGGGCACTTTCCGTTGACATGTTGTTGTTCGCTGCCTTCTAGTCGACTCCAACTCATCATAATGCAAGGGATATCAGAGAGGAGGCTTTGGGAAGCAGGTAAATTAGAAGCAGGGGAGCTCAAGTGATTGGTTTTCCTTGTTTTTACTTGCTATTGTGGCTATTCATGACAGCCACATGTAATTATTTATTAAGGGAGCATGTTTTGTTTTCACTGTTTGGTCCTCCATTAGATGAAGGACATAAACCAAAGAAATCTGTCAGTTATTAATCAAGTCCTGGATTTATTTTGGAGGAGGGGTATCACTGCCTTTGGTAGTCGTGGGCGCTACCCAGTGCCGCTCCTGAGAGCCGCCGCTGGATTTGAACCACTAAGCCCATGGGCCGAGTTCCGCACACAACCACTTATGCCACCAGGGCTCAGCTCTAGTCCTGGATTTTTAAGACTCCTTGTTACACAGTTTGTTGTTTGGCCTTCTTAAACTGATAGCTACAGATAATAATTTTGCTACCTGTTTGGATGCTACAGAATAAAGCATAAAGTATAAATCAAAGTTATACTCTTATTTAATTCTGTGTCTCAGAAGTCACACATTGTATTTTCTTACTGCCCTATTAGTTTTGCTATATCCTATGTGAAAGAAATCATGATGAACATGAATGCCATGGAGAGACAAACTTAGAGACTGATTACACAGAGCCATGTACCAGTTCTGAGATATTGGACAAATAACCCAACCTCATTAATACATCCTGCTCTCATCTGTAAAATAAAGGTACAGGTTATTTATAATTGTGTATTGAATTACCCCCACATGTTCCTCTTTTGAGGTGCCATCAAGTGGGTCCTAATTTATAGTGAACCCACGTGAAATGGAACAAAATGCCTTCCAGTCTTATAATTTTCTAATACTTTTGATATGATACCTAATTATGGTGGGATGTTTATATTTACTGTGCATATATGTCAAGCTACAAGCAAATAACTCATGGTGACCTCATTACTGTCAGAGTTGAAATGCGTTTTTATAGGATTTTAAGATTTTCAGTGATTGGCTTTACAAAATAGATTTCTAGACCTTTATTGTCAGGCACCTCTCCATGGACGTGAGCCTCAAATCACGTAGCACATTAAATGTTTGCACTATGCCAATAATCTATAATTATTAGTTATTCATAGGGGATATGTACAGCAATGGTGAAGGATATTCCAGATATAGATACTACAATCTTTTGTTCAGGATGAATGCCATAATAGAAAAAGAGGCACACACTGTGCATTTTTGAGAAAGAAATATTAACAAAGGAAAGGCAATGCAAATTGGGGCCAATGTCTCAGGAAAAGGCGTGAATTGTGGGAAAGTGTAAAACATGATGATGTTGAGAAGAGTTTTCACTGACTTAAAAACAGAAAATAAGTCCTCAGTACACAAACACTAGCATCATATTGTCAAGTCCCACCCTCTGCAACACCCCTTCTCTGCTAACAGTCTGGCACCTTCTTTAGGTGGTAAAATACAAATTTCAAAAATCTATAATCTAATTTCCTTTTGTAAATAACATATACCTTAGCTTGATTCTTATGTTTTTGAGAGTCCTTGTATTAATGCATAAATTTAACAAGGACAGCTGTCAGCCCAAGGAAAATATATCATTTTATCAAAAAGAAGAGGAAGCAGATGAATTATGGCTTTAAGAATCAAAGGAATTTTGTTAACAATATTTATTCAATCTATTTTCATTTTTTAATTAGTAATTTTCCACTCTATTTATGAAACCAGAAGTGTTTTGTGCTTGTTGTTAGTTTTTCTTCCTTCCTTTGGATGTGGCTAAAAAAATTGGAAGAATATTTAGACACATTGCCATCAGCTGAGTTTACATTCCTTGACTGAGAAAAAACCTAGTCTATAACAATGCTAAATGCATCAGCTGGAATATTAATTTGCAAAACAGTTTCTTTATGAAATTTGGCCAGGAAATAAACTAAAAATTCTCCATTCAAATTATTTCACCTGATTTCCTGTTTTTTCCCTTTCTTTGCATTTTTTCATTTTCTCTTTCTTGAGAATTCTTTCTAAAATTGGTATAACTAGAGATTCACAATCAGAACAGCTGCACAGAGGAGGGACGCAGGTGTTGTTTAGTGATGTTTGCCCTAGAAGAAATAATTATAATTCACACCTCTGCTTTTTAATGTTGAATAATGGAAGCTGAGAATTTGTCAGTTGTGTTATCTCAATGAATTGGAAGTATTTGAAGTGAATATGGTGGTCACCTCATCTCTGTAGAGGAACCAGAATAACGACTTCTGAAACTTCCCAGTATAATCAGATTTCCCTGTGCCTGTTGCTGAACATAAAAAATCCCTGTACCCCACACTAGAGAGCCAGGTTGAACAGGGAAGGGGTCGGTACCATAACTACAATTTTCAAACAAACACCCTCAGGCAAAGCTGATGCAAATGAATCCTATATTCCATTTTGAACTAGGGCGATCTCATGAGGTTTCAGTCTCTCAAGGAATGTGGATTTCTCCTTGTGCTTTTCTCTAGTAAATCCTCTGAACACTGTAGCAAAAGAACACAAGTAAAATGTACCCTCACCCTCCTCCAAGAAAAGGGCTAGTGAAAGACAACTAAAGTCAGTGTCATGGTCAGGGTAGGGCAGCCCAAACAGCAAAGACAAAGTCCTGTAAACCAGAAGATGGAACATGGTATTCATAGGCAAAGATGATATGGAAATGCATTTCTGTAACAAGAAACATTTGAGTAAAGCACATAACATTCAAGAGCTTGGGCTTGGGAGTCAGGCCCTTCTCTGATACTTAATTGTCGATGTGGGTGTTTTTGAGTTGTTTCCAAGTTAGATTTGTAGTGATCCTATTTACAACAAAACAAAATACTGGCTGCCACTGTGTCCGATTTCAATTCCTAACAAGACTAAGTTCACTGTTGCAGCCTTTGTGTAAATCCTTCTCACTGAGGGACTGCCTCTTTTTCACGGACCCTCCAGAGAGCCTAATAGCCTTTTCTGAGGATTGGTCCAAACTGATGAAATTTCCAAAGTATGTGAAATTTCCAAAGTAGGTGAAATGAAAGCTCATGATCCTTGCTTTTCTGTAGTGTTGTGGCTGTGTTTCATCTAAGATGGACTTGTGCTTTACAATGACAGTCCATGGCACTTGCCATCTTCTGCAACCACATCTATCATTTTTCAGTCATCAGTAGTTTCTTAATCTTTCCTTACCCATCCCTCAGCTCAGGCACGCAACATGGAGAGGCTTGAGTCAGACACACCTGAGTCCTGAGGCTGACATCTTTGCTTTCTAACCCTTCAAAGAGGTTTTGTAGCAGATTGGTTCAGTAAGCGATGCCTTGATTGCAGCTGCCATAGGCAGGCATGATAGATGCAAGTGAAAAGTAATCCTTGCCACTTTGATATACTTCTCCTGCTATGATGAAATTGCTTATTGGTCCTGCTATCAGGATTTTTGTTTTATTGCAAACTGAAGGCTGTATCATTTAATCTTCAATAGTAAGTGCTTCGAGTTCTCACCACTTTCAATAAGGACAATTTTGTCATCCGGTAACTGTAGGTTGTTAGTAAACCTTTCAAAATTGTGACTCAGAACTCTTCTTCATATAAATTAGCTTCTCAAATGATTTGCTTGGCATGCTAAATGAAAAAGTATGGTACAAAGACACAAGCAAAATTCGCCTACTTCTTCAATTTAAAATAAGCATTATCCCTTTATTATGGTCAAACAATATACTCTTGGATTACGCACAGGTTCTATATGAGCACAGTTAAGCAATTTGGAATTTAAATTATTTGCAATATTTCCATAATTTTATGATAAAATTATGTCCAATAAATGCATCTGATATCAGCAGTGATATTTATCATTCATGTCCTCTTCTGAATCTGACTTGAATTTCTGGCAGCTTCCTGTGCATGTACTGCTGCCAACACTGTTGAATTATCTTCAGCAAAATTTTACTTGTATATAATATTAATGATACTGTTCAATAAAATCTGAACAATAATATCCAGAATATTCTTCTGACAAGTTATACAGATGACATATTATAAAATCAAATGAGTGAAAAATAAAACAACGTGCTAGTATGTGTGGTAGTTACATAATCTGATGTCAATTTCAGAGAATTATGAGTGAAAGGGCGGAGTCTATTCTGTCAATTTGATCATAGGCTTTGAGGCCTCCGTATGGGCCTGGCCTTCCCTGAGAATTTTGTGAAACCTGGTATGTCCTGCTTGGAGGATGGAGACACCACATGGACTTATCGTGACGCAAACCGATGAAGCCAAAGAATCCACAGCGACACCTCTGCCAGTGCTAAGATGCTTACAACGCCACTGGATCTAAAGACTTTCTACCCAGTGGCTTGGCATCGTTCTGACGTTGGCATCGTTGCATATGTCTCATGAGTCTGAAGAGGACCCTGTAGATTGGTATCAGACAAATAAGCTAATCACAGACTTATGGCCTTGGACTGGACTGGGTTGGGATGATTTCTTAATGTACAATTACCTATTATGTAAAACCCTCTGTTATATGCATATGTGTGCTTATGAAATTGTTTCTCTAGTCTACCCAGACTAACACATTATGTTAAGGGAACCATGTTTTCTAGGGAAAGAAGAAATAGATACAGGTATTTCTCAATGTCCTTGTGGTTAGGTGCTGTCCTGTTGGTTCTGACTCAGAGTGACGTCTGGGCAATAGGATGAACCAACATGTGGTCCTGCACCATCGCTTCCAGTTGGTCTATGTGTTAGATCATTGCTGCAATCATTGTGTCAATCCCTTTCTTGAGGATCTTCCTCTTTGTCACTACCTCTCTACTTTCCCAATCATGGTCATTCAATAATGGATGAATTGAATTTTTTTTTCTTTTTACACTGAAAAATCAGACTCAGAAAACATTTTCTCATACTCGTATAGTGTGGTAAAAGATTATAGGAAGAATAGAGCGAATATGAAATAAAGAAACGAAATTCCAAGATCTGATCATGGTCCAGTTTTTAGAGGGAAACAAGGTGAAAATATACACAAGCAGAAAGACAGGCCTGGCCATGGGACTTGAAAAAGAACATTGAAGATGAAAGATGCTGTAGAGCAGAGGTAGTATGAAATGGTGTCAGAATGACTTATTATGTCCTATCTTTTCTGGTTAATCATGCAGCTTCCCTTGTGATCTCTTATATAAATCAGAAAGGATGGAATAAAACAGGCAAAAAATTGCATACCAGAAAAGTCACATAAATGTCTGGTCACATTATTGTACAATCAACATACCTGTTCCCCCAAAAAGACAATTTGTATTTGCTTCTATTTATGTTTTACTTGTTGGCACACTGCTATGTAATTTTCCTTCAATTGTTTTCTAGAATGCCATACTCTTTTCCCAACTGGACTTCAAATTCCCAAAGGCCATGGGTCATGCTTATGATTTTTTGGTAGTCTCTTGCAGTCTGGCACAGCAGGCTGTGCACACACTGAGATCTTGATATGGACTTGAGAATTGCCTCAATACAACTGTGACAGGCAGTTGTAAACTCTTCCGCATTTTGAACAGCTGCCAAAATGTTAAGCCTAAGGCTAAATGCCATGTTTTGTATTAATAAAGTTGCAGCCTTGTCAGCAAGCACTTCAAATGAAAACTGTCTCTCTCCGTAACAGGATTGTGAGAGAGATTAATTTATGTTTTCTGATTGGCTCCTGACAGTAACTGAGGTATTATAATTTTTGTCTGCAATAATGTTACTGCATTTATAGGGGTTTCTCACATTACCACCTAGCTTTATAAGGGCTACTTCATTTTAGGAAAGTGCTTTTTCTCTCAATATAATAGAATGTTATTTGGGGACTCTGATAAACAATTTATTCAAAAAGAGGCTTTATTAATTTTACAGATACAGCATAGACTGAGAACTTAGACTGGTATGTTAGGCTTGTATGAAGAACCCTTAAAATCATATAGATTCAGAAACATTTCGGCATTGTCTCTGATTGCAGATAGTCAGTATAGTTATTTCCCAAAGCATGTAAGAGAAAACATAATGATACCCATAAATTTTCTAAAAGGGGGCAAAAGACCTTTCTCAGAACAGGTAAATTTTTAGATGATAATATTATATGAATAAAATTTCCTTAAATAACCATTGAATGGGGATAAAATCATCAAAGCATCGAGAATCATAAATAAAATTCCTTTTTAAAGGTTTAAGCTAAAAAGATTCAGATGAGAACCCAGAACAAGAGATATCATTGCTGATGCTAGATTGATCTTGGCTCACTGCAGAGGATACCAGAAAAATGTTTGCTTGGGTTTCATTGACTACGAAAAGGCACTCAACTGTGTAGACCATAATAAACTGTGCGGAACTCCAGAGCACTTAATTATACTCATTCGGAACATGGACATGGATCAAGAGAGATTTGTGGGACCAGAACAATGGCATACTGCATGGTTTAATGTCAGGAAAGGTTTGTGTCAGAGTTGTATCCTCTCACCATACTTTAATCTATTTGCTGAGAAAATCATCAGAGAAGCTGGATTATATGAAAAAGTCTATAGCATCAAGATTTGAGGAATGCTTATTAATAATCGTCACTCTGCAGGTGACACAACCTTTCTTGCTGAAAGTGATGAGGAATTACATGTAAGAAAGACCAAAACCCTGACAAATGGACCAATAAGTAACATCATATTAAATGGAGAATAGGTTCAAAATGTCAAGGATTTTTTACTTGTCTTACAATTCTTACTTGTTTCACTTTATCTTACAATTCTCATGAAAGCAATAGTCAAGTGATCAAAAGATGTCTTGCACTAGTTATATCTGCTGAACGAAACTTCCTTTTCTTAGAGTTTTGTTGGCACTTTGTCTACATATCATGCAACTCAATTGTTCAATCATATCAAGATGAGTTGAACAATCATTATCACAATCAATTTTAGAGCATTTTCTTTTTCCCCATAAAACTTGTTTATTTAAAAAAATGTGTTTATTAACCAATCAACAAGTACCATTGATTATACTCTTAAGGTTCTGCAACCATTGTGGTTATATGGATATTTCTCTCTAAATTGTTCCATTATCAATAAAATGAATTCAATGCCCCCTAATCAAAAACTCTTCCTCCTACCTCCCATAGCAACCATAGGGCAAGTTTAATTTCTTATCTTTTGTTTTCAGTAGTTTTCTTGATATAATATTCACACATCACACATTTCCAGAGTTAATCTGCTTGTAAAAAGAGTTGCATATCCATCATCACAATCAGCTCTAATGTTCCCTCCCCCTTCACTGATCCCTCCACAATTCTCTCCTCCTCCCCTCTTGCATCAGTTTTTATTTCTATTCATCCTCTCTTTCTGTGCTTCTCAATGAGGAGATCCAACAAAAACAATTAAAAGTGAAAGAAAACAACAACAATAATATATAAAGATAAAAATAAAAAGTAAGAGAGAAAAATACTATCAACAATATTTTTAAATCCAGAGAAGAAATTTCTATCATTTAATAAGAGATAAATATTTGAGTCTATAAAAAGCAAACGATTTGTATAAGGAAAATTATAGAACACTTTTACAAGAAATCAAGAGAAGCCTCAAGAAATGGAAGCATATCCCACGATCATGAATTGGAAGACTCAATAGAATAAAAATGTCAGTTCTCCCCAAGGCACCATATAAGTTCAAAGCTATCCGGATATGAGTACCACCATCCTTCTTCAAAGAATTGGAAAAACTGATTAACAGCTTCATATGGAGAGGACGAAGCCCAAAATGAGCAGAGAGCTCCTCAAGAAGAAGAATATAATTGGAGGGTACACTCTACCGGATTTTAGTTTGTATTATACAGCAACAGTAGTCAAAACAGCGTGGTACTGGTATAACAACAGATACTCTCACCAATGGAAAAGAGCTAAAGACAAAGAAATAAAAGCATCAACATACAGCCAACTAATTTTTGATAATGGCTCCAAAAATATCAAATGGGAAGCAGATGTCCTCTTCAATAAATGGTGCTGGGAAAAATGAATATTTACCTGAAGAAAAATGAAGCAAGACCCCTACCTCACTCGATGCATAAGAGTAACCTCGTGGTGGATCACAGACTTTGAGATAAAATCCAAACAATTAGGGCCATTGGTAAGAGAATTGGGACAAACCAGAATATCTTGACACAGGGAATACATAGGTTATCAGAAATAAGGAAGGATACAAATATAGAGGAGTCACTGAAGATAAATCACCTGTTTACATTGAAAGAACTCACTAAGAGAGTAATGTTTTCTACTGACTTGGAAAACATCTTTCGCAATGACACATCAGACAAAGGCCTTATTACTAAAATCTACAATGCTTTGCAAGCTTACAATAAGAGAAAAACCAACTGCCCACTGAGGAGGTGGACAAAAGACCTGAACAGAGATCTCACAGGGGAAGAAATATGAATGACCAATAAACATATGAGAAAATGTTCCTGGTCATTAGTCATAAGAGACATGCAAATTTAAACAACTAAGAGATAACATTTAACACATGCAAAGATGTCCCAATTCAAAAAATCAGGAAGCAACAAGTGTTGGAGGGGCGGTGGTGAGATAGGAACTCTCATCCACTGCTGGTAGAACTGTAGGTATGTACAGTTTCTATGGAAATCATTTGGTTATTCCTAAAAACAGATGGAGAATGAGCTACCATATGAACCAACAATCACCCTATTGGTCATATACCCAGAAATGGCAAGAGGCAAACCACAGCCAGACATCTGAGCTCCAATGTTCATTGCAACCCAGTTTGCAATTGTAAAGAGTTGGAAACAACCCAAACGTCCATCAATAGACAAATGGATTAAAAAACTGTGATACATACATACAATGGAATACTATGCCTCCCTGAAAAGTAGTGATGAACACATGAAGCATATCGCTGCATGGGAGGAATTGGAGGAAATCATGCTAAATGAAGTAAGCCAAGTACAAAAGGACAAGCACAATATGAGTCGCCTGAGGTAAGCCTTAAAAAAAAGCAAAAGGGGCATAAGGAACAGGCTACTGTATATAAAAAATAATGGGATGAAGACCAGGTAATATGGCAGGAACTAGATCAGGTCCAGGGCTACCTATGTTGGCCAACTATAAGAAAGGGAGTGTGGAGGTAGTAATGTGGTGTGGGGGAACTGGGCACTAATCCCCCCAAGGGGAGGGTCTTCCTTACATCTCCACAGGGAAAGAGGGATTAGACTTAAACACAGAGTTCTAGGATGTCAATACAGCATGACAGCAGAGGGGAGCCAGTGGAAGAATCTGAGAGCCCTGCCTCGATTCCAACCTTTTGGACTGCTGCCCCTCCCCCTTACTTTAGAGGACAGCACGAAAGTTTGGGAAAAAGGAACATGTCTGACCTGAGCACACAGAGCAAATGAAGAGGGAGGAAGAGAGGGTGGAGCACATCCTGGGCCACCAAGCTACAAGAACGATCTCCCCACTCAGAACATCCAACGCACAGAGAATACCAGATGATCAGCTCCACTAGGAGACATGACATCCCTTGCTGACCCAAAGCCCTATGGGGGTCAACAGTGGAGACAGAGTGTCAGAATTGCAGATATCTGTCCCTACCACACAAAGAAAAACACTAAGGGTGTGCAGCCGAGCAGTGGGGGGAGCAGAGCATGGAGGTCTTAAGGGAGAGCCAAGGATAGTTTTGAGGGCCAGGGCATGGAACCCCATTAGACTCAACTGGAGGTTACTCCTAGAGGCCAACAAACAGACTTTGAACTATTTACAGGTCTTGCTGTATTATTGTTATATTTATATATCTATCGGTATTTTCTGGACATTTTTTTTTCTTGTGGTCCTTTCATTTTCTTTTGTGGCTTCATTTTGCTGTGTCTTGTTTTTTTGTACATAGTATCATCTCTGAAGTTCTATCTAGATAAGATAGGCTGGATAATCAGTCCGGAGGAGAAAATGACAGGAGTGATGGTTCTGGGGGAATATGGGAGATGGGGAGGTGAAGGAAAGGAGGTTGGGTTGACCAACCCAGGGAGAAGAGAACAATAAATGTTTCTGAATCAATGAAAGGGAGGGAGGGAGAGGTCTGGTAGGAATTGTTTAAGGGTATGATAACTGAGAGAAATTAATGAAACCCAAATGAAGGGTGAGCATGATAGTGGGACAGGATGGAAGTATAAGGAAATAGAGGAAGGAAATAGGAGGCAAGGGACATTTAGAGAGGTCTAAATACAGGCATGTGCATAGGTAAATATGTTTATATATGAAAAAAAGTAAATAAATTCACATGCACATATTTATAGGATCAGTATTAAGGTAGTGGGTGGACATTGAGCCTCCACATAAGTACTTCCTCAATGTGAGAACACTTTGTTCTATCAATTTGGCATCCCATGATGCTCACCTTCCTGACCTGATTGCTGAAGACAAATGCATGCATGAGCAAATGTGGTGAAGAAAAAGAGTGGTTCCCAGCTATTAAAAGATATAGCATCTGGGGTCTTAAAGGCTTGAAGATAAACAAGCGGCTATCTAGCTCAGAAGAAACAAAGTCCACATGGAAGAACCACACCAGCCTGTGTGACCACAAAGGGTAAAAGGGAGCAGGAATCAGGTATCAAAGAACATAGAAGCATATCATTGCATGCCCACCTTCTCTTGTAGGATCTCTGAAGACAAATGTATGCATAAGCAAAGGTGAGCGAAGAAAACAGATGGCGCCCAGCTATCAAAAGTTATAGTGCCTGGGGTCTTAAAGATTTGAAGATAAATAATCAGCCATCTAGCTCAAAAGCAAAAAAGCCCACATGGAAGAAACAAACCAGTCTGTGTGATCATGAGGTATCAGAGGTATCAGGTAACAGTTATCAAGGAACTAAAAAAAAATAGTGTAAATGAGGGGGAATACAGTTTGGGGACCCAAAGTCCATCGGTAGGTAATGGACTTCTCCTTGCAGAGGGGTGGCAGGGAAGAGATAACCTAGTTAGGGTGTAGTATAGAAATGATGAAACATACAACTTTCCTCTATTTCTTCAATGTTTCTTCCTTCCCACCATCATGATACCAATTCTACCTCACAAATCTAGCTGGACCCAAGGATATATACCGGCACAGCTAGGAGCAAGAAACATAGGAAATCCAGGACAGAGGATCCCTTCAGGTCCAGTGACAAGAGTGCCAATACCAAGAGACTGGAGGGAAGAAGGGAGTAGAAAGGGGGAACTGATTATGAAGATCTACATATAACCTCCCCCTCGGGGTACCAACAACTGTGATGTGAGTGAAGGGAGATATGTATCATATGACAAAGTAATAATAGCATAAAATATGAAGGGTTTATGGGGAGGGGTTGTGGGAGGGGAGGGACAACTGAGGAACCGATGCCAAGAGCTTGTATGGAAAGTAAGTGTTATGAGAATATTGAGGGCAGTGGATGTACAGATGTGCTTGACACACAATGGACCTATATATGGATTGTAATAAGAGTTGTATGAGCTCCCCAATAACATAATTTTAAAAAGATATTTGAGTCTAGAGAAAATTCACATTGGATCAAGAGGCAGGTCAACTATCAAAATACTATATTATACCCCATTAGATTCATCATAAGAAAGCATAAAATAATCTTTGATAGTAAAGCTATTCATGCCCCTTACCTGTGACTGGAGTGGATCTGCCAGAAGCCCAATCTGCAAATGGATTTTGGGTTTCCACCATCCTCCATAGCCTTCTACAAATTTGTCCACATTTTAAGCTCTAATAGTTTTTCCTTCATCATAGTTGGATTTTGTTATTCTCTTCTTTAGATCTTGCAGGCTTCTGTGCTTCTCTCTTGAGCACTTAGTTCACACATCACTTAGATGACTGTGTATTTGAATACAAGTTTTCAAGACCTCATACACTATTCCAATTGATAGCTGGACACTATCTGTCTTGCTCACCACACCTACCAAAGCACACTCATCCTCCATGATGTTGTTAAGGCAAGTATCAAGGAGGACCATGTTATAAGAACATTTTTCTTGGACTAGAGCTGAAATTACAAGGAGCCCAGAATCCATCTGCTTGACCCCAGGTTATGAATTACAGGCTTATTTCGGCGGTCCTGTTAGGACATAAACAATCAACAAAACCAGGACCAACAAGATGAATAACAAAGAATGAACAAAATATACCCTCCAAAACAAATAACAGACAGACAAACAAAAAAGGTAATTACAAAAGAAACATAAAGGAAAAAAAATCTTGGTCTATCACTTCCTTAGGGCAGAAGACAATTGCATTAATAACATCAATAATTTAGTCAATGATATAGAAGTAAAGACCCTGAGTTTATGCAAGTTAGTCCAACTATGAGCTGCAATCCATGAGATGCTGCTTTGTACAGATTGATTTCTTTTTTTATTGAACAATGTTTACATTGAGCATGGTGGTTGATGTAAGGAGAACATTTTCTGCATCATCTATTCCAGACCAAAACCTGTCAGATGAGTGGAAGGAGAGCATTGAGGTATCAAATATGTTGTGGCTCTGGGTCTCTTTTCATGGGACAACCATTAATCCAGGAGTCCCATCCAAGGACCAATGACTGCTCTTTCCACCATTTTGGGGTGGCCGTACTCTAGAATATTGAAGAACAAGGATTTGTTTTAAAGGCTAAGGTGTGCCTGGCCTAAGCCATCTTCTCCATTGCATCATATGCATGTGGATGTTAGATATTGAATAAGGAAACCTTAGAAGGACTGATGCATTTGAATTGTGCCGGCAAGGAATTTTGAAAGTACCATGGGTTGCAAAAAGGAAAAAAAAAAGGTTCTGTGTAGAAATAAAGCAAGACCTGAATTTTCCTAACTGCAAGGATGTAAAGGCTTTGTCTTACTTACTTTGTACCTATTGTTAGGCGAGACCAGTCCTTGATCAGGTTTGGTAGTGGAGGGACAGCACAAAAAGGAAGGTCCACGTTGAGATGGGTTGACGCAACTGCTGCATCCACTAGCTTAGGCATAAGAACAATTGTGAGGATGGAGAAGGACCATGCCTTGTTCAGTTCTGTTGTGCACCCAATTTGCATACGATGTAGCCCATTCGATAGCCTCTAACAGCAGCAATGACTGTTATTGTCAAGCTGCTCATTTCTGTTTCCAAGTCTGTGAGAATTTGATGTCTTTTGAAGGTTCATTGATGGAGTTTCAAAACACAACATTCATCTTTAAAGGTCAATTGATATGCGTTGCGTGAGTATCTGTTTATTAGGGTTATATGTTACCAGTATATTATTCTTTTAATCATTATGTAGTGTCCATATTTTGGCTCTTAATGTTAATTTGACTGGAAGTGTATTTTATCAGAGATTAAGGTTGCCACTTGTGTCTTTTTTGTTGTTTTTGTTTTGTTTTGTTTTTTGGGCATCACTGCTCTCCGGTGGTGGGAGTAGGAGGCCCAGCCCCACTGCTGGAATTGAACCTCCGTCCCAGTGGGCCGCAGTCCCGCGCACAACCACTACGCCACCGGGGCTCAGCCCTCACTTGTGTCTTTTTATGGTTGTATTTATATTTATCTTGGGAGATTTTTCACCACTCTTATTTTTAGTATATATTTGTCTTTTAGTTAAACCTGTGTCTCTTGTAGGTTGAATATAGATTTTTTTTTTCTAATCCAATCGGCTACTCTCTTTCTTTAGAAGGGTCATTGTAATCCATTGACCTCCCACGTGCTTTATATATGTGATTTGTTAGAACCATTTTACTGCATTTGGTTTCTTTCCCTTTTTTTGGTGCAATTTTATTGGGGTTTTCTTCCTGCTCTGTTTCTATTCTTTGAGCTTTCTAAATTTGCCTACTTGATAGCATTGAACTGTGTGATACCCTCAGATTTATTTCCTGTTGTTTGTTCTTTGTCCATAATCATCCAGTTAATATTCTATAAATAATTTTTGTCTTGGTTTTACAAAATTTTTAGTTTTTTTCTTGTCTGGAAATACATGTATTTCTCCCTTATAGTTCAGGGTTAATTCTACTAGTAAAGGATTCTTGGTTAGTTGTGGTTGTTTAGAGAAATTTTAAAAAATAGTTTTATAGACCTATAATTCACATATCATACACTTTATTGCTCAGTTCTATTAAGCAGAGTTTTATAATCATTACTATGATTAGTTCTAGAAAATTTCTTTCTTTTTTTAATTTTTTAAAAATTTTTATCATCTTTCTTGTACTTATTATTTGCCCTAACATTTCCCTTCAACCTCATCCCCCAGACCCCCAATAAGCCATTAATCCAGCTATTGTTTCTAAGGACTTATCTATCGTGGATTTCATTATCTGGACAAGATACCAAAAATTGAAAGCATAAAAAAAAAGCTCTAGAAAAAGTTGATAAATAACCCACATAAATATCTCCATTGAAAATGAAGCAGACACAACTAAAAGCTAAAATAAATTTAAAATGGAACAAAGGAAGATCAAATAACTATGTATTACATTTTAACATAACTATATGCACCATAATCAAGTTTATAATGCTCTCTGTGTTAGGCAGGCTTCTCTAGAGAAGCAAAACCAGTACACTTGTGATTATAAGCATAAGAATAGATTTATATAAAAAAAGGAATCTAACACCAATTAGTCCATGGAACAGTACAGAGAGCTCAGCCCAACTCATGTTTCCGGGACAGTTAACATACTGAAGGTCCTTCCAACTCAGGGAGGCACTAGCCCAAGACCATGGAAGCAAACAGTAGGAAGATGAAGTGGTGAGGTACAGCAAAGGCCAGTAGCACAGCACAGTGAATCAGGATGGTGGTGTGCACCATCTCACCATGCAGCAATGTGAAGCGGTTGGTTTGGTTGCGAGACAGTCAGAGTTGAGACCACCAGAAGTAGTCATAGCAAGCTGGGGTGGTACCAGGGCATGAACAGCTCAGCAAAGTGGAGTAGCCCACTGTGGTCCACTGGTTGGACTGGCCCACAGACACTTGTGTTGAGCCAAGGTAGATAAATCAGACATGTGTTGATCTGACCACCAATAGTGTAGAGAGAGTAGGGCTGGTCTCAATGAGCCATTTATCTTGGTCTTGCCTCCAAAAGAGGTCATGAAGTTGAGACCTGATTGACAGGCCTCAGTCCATGCTTCACTTTCTTTTTTTTTTTAATGTTGGTATTAAAAAACATTTAACTTTTAAGAATGACTGGGTTTGTTAAGCATACTGTTCTCCAGTTTTGTCAATGTAATGTGGAGTTTCAGAGAGTTGTCATGTGTTCTGTGTGTCAGTCCGGGTAAACTAGGGGAGTAAAGTCATAGACACGGATATGGATATAAGGGAAAGGTTTATATACAAGAAGAATGCAACACTGAGAAAGCATCCCAACCCAGTCCAGCTCAAAGTCATAAGTCCTATATTAGCCCATATGCCCAATATCAGTCTATAAAGTCTCTTTCTGACTCACGAAGTCACAGGTCAGTGGGTGCAGAGTACCGGCACTGGCAGGGGTCTCCCCGTGACTCCTCCCTTCCAGGGTTCAGGGTCCATCAATAGCATCTAGTAGTGGTAGAAGCAACTTATCCCTGACAGGGGTGTCAATGTGGCTTCTCCAGTTTCAGAGATCTGGTTCCATCAGGATAAAGTTGTGTGACTTCTCCTCTGGCTCCTCCAGCTCATGGGACACTGCCATCTTGTCTTGTCCATAGTTCAGCATCTCTGAGACTAACTTTCAACAACTGGGGAGATAGTTTCTCATCTCCACAAGGGAAATACAGCAAGATTTCCCAGAAGTCTTAGGAGAAAGCCATGCCCACACGGAGGTCTCATTGACTACTCAATGGCTATCTCCAAATTAACAGGCGAGGCTCCACCCCTACATCTCTATGATGAAATTAACATAAGCACATGACTGCCACATTCTGTATTAAAGCATGATATTCCATAGTATTAATGTATGAGACATTTTTCCATTCCGCTATAGTTCATTTTTGTTTTTTTTTTTCCCCCATGATTTTCCTCCTATGGAAATTGATGCAATAAACACAAGTGTGCATATGCCTTTTCCTGATGTATTCTTGAAGCCTTTATGGTATACACTCAATTGAGAAATGGCTGTATCATAGGTACTTTATTTGGGTGTCCTTCAGAAAATTCTATACTGATTTCCAGTGTTTGTAAGATAGAACTGAAATCATGATAGTGATGGGCTGGGCCAGTCCCACCAGCAGTGTAAAAGTGTTCCTATCTCTTTGCATCCTCTCCAGCCTTCATCATTTTGTGTTTTATCAAATGTTGGTTTAAATGTTGATAAACAGTGATAACTCATTGTTTTAATTAAATCAATTATATTGATTGTTTTTCTAATATTACACAACCTTGCATATTTAGTATCAATGGCATTTGATTGTGCTGTGCTTTTGCAATTCACCACATAAAATGTAGGAGAATTATATGATTATATCAATCGAGGCAGAAAAGGTATTTGATAAAATTCAAGGGTAAGAGGCACCTAGGGATGAGATCCTGTCCCTCTCAGACCTACTAAGATTGGCACTAACAGAGGAGCAGCTCCGTAAGATCTGATGCTTCCACCTATTCGCCCAGGTGTTCTCTTCCTTCTGTGCCACTAAATAGGTACACCTGGGGGATTGCACGAACTAATATGCATAGCTCAGAGTACTTGTTTTGGTTGAAAATAGGGACATATAGACACCGGGGTGAGTCCAGAGATACCGGCAAACCAGATGATAGCAGGGCTTTAAATGGGGTCCAATGAACACATGTGACAGTGTGAAGGCAGGAGAGCCACCCACCTAGCACCAGTCTCTAGAGCTAATTTAGCCAGAGTCTCTTTTAGGCTCCATTTCACCTTTTAAGTTGCCCAGAGCTCAGAGAATGATAGGCACTGCACAATTTCCAGTATGTGCCTAAACTGCTCCTTAACAGTTTTCTAGTTCTAGCAACAAATCCGGGTCCATTGTCTGACCCAGTGATGCCACACACCCTTCTCCTAGGGGCTATCTCATCTAATAACTTTTTACCTACTCCTGAGCAGTTTCTTTCTGGGTGGGGAATGCTTCTATTCAACCTAAAAAAGTGTCTACAAAAACTAACAAATACCTATAATTCCATTGTCCTGACTAAGTTTCTGTAAAATGCACTTCCCAGTGCATTCTCATTCTCTGGTCCCAGCAGGTTGTGGGGCACAGGCAGGTGCAGCATTTACTTGCAAGCAACTGGCAGGCTGTGGCCACTTCTGCTGCCTTTGCGAGGTGGGCTGCCCGAGAATCTAATTTGACTAGTCCTGCCTTTTGGCTAGAGCCTAGATGAGTATAGGCCTGCAGTTACATCAGGAGCCTTTGACATTCACTTGCTGGTAAACTGAGTGAGCAGTCAGGGAGGCAGTACCAGATACATTCTTTTTTAAAAAAAATCATTTTATTGGGGGTTCATACAATTCTTATCACAATCCATCCATCCATTGGATGCCAAGGACAGTTGTACATTTGTTGCCATCATCATTCTCAAAACATTTCTTTCTACGTAAGCCCTTGGTATTAGCACCTCATTTCCCCCTCCCTCCCCACGACCTCTCCCTTAAGGACTGTCGATAATTTATGAATTATTATTATGTTGTCATATCATACACTGTCTGATGTCTCCCATCACCCACTTCCCTGTTGTCCGTACCTTAGGGAGGAGTTCCCCGTTCTACCCCGCCCTTGCCTCCACCCTCCCAGTATCGCCACTCTCACCACTGGTCCTGAAGGGATCATCTGACCTGGCTTAAAGCTGCAGCTCAAGCTGCTTCCTCTGCCTTTCAGTTGCCTAGGGCCACTGGGTGTCTTCCTTTCTGATGACCAGGACCATGCATAACAGACACTTTACTGGGCATCCAGATGGGTACTGATAACTGCAAAATTGCTTCTTTATTTTTAATTTCAGTACCTTCTGAGGTCAGAAAGCTCCTTCCTTTATCTTTAAAGGGGACAGGGTATTGACGCATTGCTGCTGGACTTGCTAGGATATTAGCTGAACCACCAGTGGGGGCAGGTGGGCTCATGTGGAGGGCTGAGAAGCACAAAATCTCTTGGCCAAACAGCAAGATGCAGTTCTCTATAGACTAATGGATTTGCAGGGCCTGAGGCATCAAAATCTGCAGACTTCTGCAGACTTAAAACTCAAGAACGGAGATTGGGAAATGTGAAGAATAGAAAGTTCAGAAAGAGACTTGCCAGAACGTCCACGTACATGAAGGCAGCAGAACACATTCCCAATAGAACACTTATTTCAGATAATTGTCTGATGACATCAGCTCACATTATGGCAGTGATTACATTATATTCCACTACTGAAGAGCAATCCCTCCAATGTCTGCCAAACCACGGGGAATCATGTCTAGTCCAGTTGGCACTGAGCATTAACCACCAGTAGTTAGAGTTAGATGTTTGAGAATTAAATGGCTAAAGGTATAGAGTGTGGAAACCACATGGCTCATGGAATAGCAGATCCAGTTATGTTGCATTGGACTTAGGGTTTTAATACTTATACAAATAAATAGGGCAATATTTGGGATTTTAAAAGGGCTGATAGCTACATCAAGACTTTCAGAAGTTGGAATCAAATTTCTATGGACTGACATTATTATATCTCCACACATTGGACTAGAAACTCAGTAGGAAGCTGTCCATTTTGACTGTGTTGCCAAAAAGAGTTTCCAGTAAAGAATCACAGCCCCATGTCATTGCCACATAGTCACACATGTCCTGTGTTAGGCTGGGTTCTATAAAGAAGCAAAAGCAATGACACCTCCAAGTATATAAAGAGAGAGGTTTACATCTAGAAAAATGAATAACAATGGGTACAATTTTAGGTACAGTTTGGTACAAGGTTGTGTATCATCAGATGTTAATTGGGAGATTTTTCTTGACTCATGTAGCTGCCAAAGCTAGGAAACCAGGAAGCCAGAAAATGAAGCAGGAGGCTGGAGAATGAAGCAGGGTGGCAGGAAGATCATGACTAGTGAATGAAAAGACAGATTCAAAGATCAGATGTTATGACAAGCCACTGATCACTCCCAATACTGTGGTCCATCAGCCTGTGTCCCCACAGACAAGCACAGATCTAGGCCAGCAGCAGTGAGAGAGTGAGAGGGTTTTCATGGTGTCTTTTTATGGATATCAAGTAGGCCACAGGCCATGCTCTGAGTGAGAGGTTGCCTTGGTATACAAGGCAGACGGGAATAGTTTATATTATGTTAGGTCCAAACTATCATACATGCCCAAACCAAAACCAGTCCCACTGTTTTAGAGTCCATTTGACTCAGAATTACCATAAATGTGATTTTAAAGACGGGGAATCTTTCCGGAAATGAACAAACTATTTTTTTTCACTGTAGAAACTAGTGGGTTGGAATCATCCACCTGGTGTTTGGAAGCCAAGTGCTTATTTCACAAAGCCCCTTGGGTTGTATGATGAGAGCAAAAATTGAAAACCAAGAAATTAGTATAAAATCTATATCAGATAAAATGTCCTTCAAGAATTAGTGAAGTAAAGACAACTTAAGATACATGAAGCAAGTTTAGTATGACAGAATATAATACACTATGAAAGAAGGTGGACACAAAATGAATGGTCATGATTCAAGAGCAATGAGAAGGAAAGTATCTAGTAAAACCTGTTGGCACTTTTAAACACTGGATGACACAAGCTAAACATAAGAAAAGTGATTAGAGTTTAATTTTTAAACTTGTGCATTGAAATTATTTGACAATAATATAAAAGAAAATATATATTGATGTATGTATTGTAAGATCTTATCCTTCTTATGAAGGAGTACGGGAATTGACTAATTAAATTTGTTGTGATAAGTGCACCTGTTCACATGTAGAGGAAATCATTTCAATAATAAAAAATAGAAATTCCAAACTAGTAGAGGATGGGAAGATGTAGGAAATGAATTTTTCAAACTTGAACAATAGATGAAAAGGGAGAGAATAGCAATGAGAAAGTTTGGAACTGACAAGTAAGACATTACATAGTAGAAATGAGCTTATATATAGTAATCACAAAAGCACACAAGCATGTTTTTTACTTATTAAAAGGCAGGTAAAAATAAGATCCTGATATGTGTTTATTCAGATCTTTGTATTCATTGCCTTTCTGATTCATAGTGATCCTATAGAACAGAGGAAACTCCCCAGAAGGTTTTGAAGTGCAAATCTTTTGGTGACTGCTTACCTTTCTACTTTGCTAGTTAAGATAAATACTAACACCACACCTTTTTAGCCTACTGAAGCCCACAGCTCCCCAAGATTGTAAATTCGTATGGGAGCAGATCATTTCATCTTTCTCCCTGAGAGTAGTGTACAGGTTTGAACTTTTAACTCGAATGCAACCACGGCACCATCAAGACACTCACCTGTGACAAGATACACACAATAGTACTAATCGTTTTAACCAAAAACAAACATGCATAGGATAGACTGTTACTGCACAGTATTTAAAACAAACTAATCATACCTATTTACTTATCTATGTCTCTGTTGATTGTGCAATATCTTAACAAAGCAAATGTGTGATTGAGCTATTTTAAATGAACAGACTGGTACAATTTAAGTAAAGTATAAACAAAAAATATTTGTAAATATGTTTATGCATGTATAGTAATATATAAAAACATGGACTGGTAAAATTTCAGAATTTTCAATTTTACCTATAATGCTCTGTTACTAGATGCCATGAAATCTATTCTTACTCATTTGATCTTACCGTATGCACAGCAGAATGAACACTGGCTTGGGTCACCTTCATAATTGTTCTTATATTTCAGTCCATTGCTGCAACCACTGTATCATTCTCTCTTGTGGAGAGTCCTCCTCCTTTTCATGGCCCCTATATTTTACCAAGTATGATGTCTTTTTTAAGGACTTATGAATTATTCTATCATTGGTGTTCAATCTGTCCTTGGGATGGTTTTAAAATTCTTGTAGTGGTATTGTCAAGGTGATATTTTGGTTCTCACAAACTTGTTTCTATTTTCTGCAGCTTCAACGTTAACTGGTCTGTTCTACCTTCTACCTCTGGCTTGGTTTTAGCTGCTTATGCTGAGCTTCCCCATCATCTCTTCCCACAGATATAATCAATTTGATTTCTGGGTATTATGTATGGATAAGTCCACATGTACTCCTGTTGTTGAAAAAAAGTATTTGGGACTAAGATGTCCTTGGTCTAATACATTTCTTTATGTGTTCTCCAGCCTCATTTATATCATCCAGTAAATATTTTCCACCTATTGTTCCTTCTTCTTTACCCCCCCAACATTTGCATTCCAATTGCCAATAATTACCATTGCATCTGGAATGAATATTTGAACATTTTCAGACTTAAGACTGTAATAAAAGTATTCAATTTCTGTATATTGACTTTATTTGTTGTTCAATTAATCTGAATAATATTTGTATTGACTATTGATGTTGTCTCTGAAAGGATAATATCTGTCCACATACAGTGAAATCCAGTCAATACAGTTATCCTTTCAGAGACAACATTGTTCTTCAAGAAAGATCATTCTTAATGATAAATGTGAAACCAGTCATTCCTTACCTACAAGTAAGCCATATGATTTTCTAATTTAAAATGGCCAATATGCATTGATCTCAGCTGAGTAAAACCTAGAATATCAACCTGTATGTGTATTATTGCATTCTTCACTGTGCTAGGTAGGTTCATTGTGCGAATTTAGGTTTAATAAGGTTAAAGTTTCATTAAAGGGCAAAGAGGTAAATGGTTCAGTAAACCTCACCTTTCTGTCTCTTGCTCTCTGATGACTGGACTGGTGTGGCCCTAGCTAGTTCTCTATCTCAACTTGGGAGCTACATTACCTGAGACACGCCCACTCTGTGAAGTATGTTATTATATTTTGACGTACCCTTGAGACCTGCTTAGCCATTGCTGCTGGTGTATACATCAGTTGAGCAAGGGACTCCCGGCCCTGTCATCTGGCTGACCATGGGTGATCTGCTCAGTGTTTGCTGCTTGTGGCTGGGACTAAGATTGCTCTTAAGACAGTTATTTCCTCGGCTTGCAACTGGCAGCCCACATGAGTTGAAGGAATACCAGTGTATTAACTGTTTAACTGAAGTGAGTTGAAATGAGCCATTTGTACTGCTCTGTGCACTAATTAGCTGTTTATTTATTCATGCTATATATATATATATATATATATCCATAAGTGTCATGTTTTTTTTTCTCTAGAGAACCTTCT
This sequence comes from Nesogale talazaci, assembly GCA_004026705.1. Lineage (NCBI taxonomy): Eukaryota > Metazoa > Chordata > Mammalia > Afrosoricida > Tenrecidae > Nesogale > Nesogale talazaci. The sequence continues at coordinate 21,359 of PVJH01000395.1, read as the reverse complement.
ATAACACAGAGATGACTTTCTGTTTTCCTAGAAAGCCTTAATGGGGTAGTGGTTATGTGTGGGGCTTTGATCTGCAAGGTCAGTAGTTCAAAACCACAAGAGGTTCTGTGGGAGAAAGATGGACTTTTCTACTCCCTGGAATAGTTAGCTCATAAATGAATCAAGGCCTTGTCCTGTAAGATGGCTAGGAGTTGGCATTGAGTAGATAGCAGTGACAAGAAAAATTTCCTAAGTTCATATGTTTTTCATTGCAAGTGCCTATTATTGATAGATGATTTCAGTGGTTCCTTACCATCTTGAGTCATGTCCCATCAGCAAATAAAGATCCTGAAGGCTTTATTCCCATAGACTGTATTCCCCCCCAAGCGTTATGGTCAATGCTACCTTGAGAACGCTACTCTTCCCCTGTCATATTTTGAGGGCCTCTGACCTGACTGGCGCATCTTCTGACTATCTCTGATAATATGTTTCTGGTACTCACGTGGTTTTCGGTACCTGACAATATTTGGATGCTACCAATAAAGTTTTCAGTAGCCAATCCCTCTGATGTGTTCAATCTACCCCTTCCTCCTTTGTAGTCTCTTTCATCTAGAAGCTCTGCTGAAAACCATTCACTTTTGGTGATCTTGCTTATATTTGAAACTACCAATGGCATAGCTTCCAACAATACATATCACACCACAGTGTGACAAACGGACAGACAAGTAATGGCATGATGTTCTGTTTCTTGTTATAAATCTATAAGTAAGTTGAAGATGGTCACATAAACTCATTAAGTATTTAACATTACTTACATAGTTTTAAGCAATTTATATGTGCTAAATTGCTTAGATTTACAGCAGTTCTATGAGGCGGATCACATTAAAAAGTCTGTTCATTGATACATGTGTTTGATACATTACTTTTAAAGTCTTATGTATTTTAAAAACTATTAGGCTATCACTAACAAAATAAATTATTCTAGATGGCTAGTATATCAATGGTGATTTTTGACTATATAGTTTCAATATCAAGAAGTAAACCAATGAAAATAATTGAGAAATAATACCAGTAAATTTAATTACTTAAAAATTCTGCAATGTGTTTCTTTCATTAAAAAATGGAATATGGATTTGCGAAAAAGTAGCACATTTTCTAAACAAAAAGAGTATGTTTTAAAATTATTTTTATCTCCACATTATACTCAGCAATGGGCTCTAAATCAAAATTGTCTCAATAGATGTTGATTAAATACAAAGGGAGACGGATGATGCATTTTAAGCTCTATGCAAGCAAATTAGTAGCTATTTTTAGAAATTTGCTATTTCAAAAGTCAATTGATTTGAATTTTTTTCTTGTTTTGAAAAGTGCTAGCCATATTTCAGCGTATGCTGTCTTTCCTACATCTGCTTCCCGTAAGATGTTAACTTAAGTTGTTTCTGAAGATGTAGTGGATGCATACATTTATGACTTTTGAAATTCAAGAGATTTTATGTCCATATTTACAATATTCCTGGATGGTTTGGAGATTTGATCGGTATTTGAGGTGCAGACATATTCTCATAAAAGCATAAGAGTAAAAAAAATATTCTAAAAATTATGAGTACTTACTTCATAAAAGGTAACTAACTTACTAGGTATTCACTATTAAACTTTACCAAATTGAATTTATCAGTCTAATTTGGCTTGTTAAAAGTTGAAATAGATTCCATTGGCATAATCAATAGATTAATATTTCTACAAATTCTTCATCACAGACATAATTTTTTCAAAGTTCATGACTTTGACAACATTGGGGAACAGAGGAAAGAACCCAGACATTGACTAGTACACCTGCTTCTTTAGCAATAACTCATTGTGAGCAAATGACTTCTCTCCAGGTATCTGATTTTCTTTTATATAGATTGAGAGCATGGAAAAAATTGCTCCTGACGATTTCATTCATGAATGGGTCCCAGAGAGTAATAAATGAATAAATAAATTCATTCATTAATGTTATCTGAATCTGGATCTTAAACTCTTATCTCACTTTGAGAAACTACACAAAATTTTAATTTAAGTGTTATGGACTTTGTAAGCCTAAGACAGCTGAGTCATTGCATCTGAAGAAACAACAGTGGAGAGCTGGGCTCTTGGGACTCCTGATTTGGAGAACTGACATTTCACATAACCCTAATAAAATATTTGATGAATACACTGTGATAAATTTTATGTGCTGGAAAAATTGAAGGGATGCTGGAGATTTGTGTTGTGTATGCAAAATCTACTGGGCTGAATAAATAATTTGATTAATAATGAATATGTAATCACAGCACCTGCACTATTTCAGGCATCAATCAATGGCTTGATTAATGACTTTGAGAGGAATAGGGAGAAAAGTCTATAAAAAAGGAAGTAGTTGAAGACACCTGAAAGAGGCATAATGAGTGTACTTTGCTTCTACTTTATTCCAAATAAATGTGACCACACTCACCAGTTACTTAATATTTTGGCAGATATTAGAAAATATGAACATGCTCTTTTCTTTTTGGTTATTTGTTCTTCTTGGAATCTTCTAGGTTTACTGTAGAAATCATAATCTACTAGATAAAGTGAGTATGCATTTCCTTATTTCACAGTTGGAGGAATAAAATAAAAGTTTAGAAAAGTTAGGTACGCTATTAAATGACAAAACAAGGTCTGGCTCTCCTGCCTCCACTATGAGTACATTATATTGTTTCTTCTGGGGCTGTCTTGTCCAACCCCTTTTAAAGGATGTATTCTACTTAGATTAAGAAGCATTGCCTCTAAAAGCAATGCCAATAGCTGAACTTTATGAGACATCATTAATTCAAAACTTTTAGGAAGGAGGGACAAGTCATTGAGCTAGCAATTTATCTTCCCCTTGACTCAGCCTTTCCTCGGAAAAAGTGCATTTTGTCCACCATGCTAGATGATCGCATAAGCTGAAAAAGAACAGCTCTCTTGTTGAAGGCCAAGAATGTACAAAGGTCATAGCGCCTTGTGGCTGAGGGTACAAGTCCAACCCACTTTGGGGAATGTTAGCAACTAGTGAGAAGTTCAATGTGAATGTCAGCAATTAAGAGGATGGCTACATAATTAGAAAATGTGGCCTTGGTGATAGTAACAAAACTGGAGACCACATGAAATGATTTTTCAAGACCAATGACGTGTTCAATGCCAATAGCTTTTTTCAACAACATAGATGGCGAATATACACCTGGACCTTATAAGATGAAATTTACAGGAATAAAATGCACTGCCTCCATTGGAAGGGATGATGGAGAAGTTGAATATCATCCGGTAAATAAGTACCAGTGTAAATAAGTACAACTGTAAAATAATGGCTCCTATGCAAGCTCAGTCTGAATTTGTACAAAATTAAAACAATTCCTCAGAGACAAAATATGACTTTTAGTATATCTCACGTGAATTATAGAACACATCACACACAGATTGGTCACATTGAATATTAATGTTTAAAGACCAGATGAGTTATGGGATGTCAGAAGAGACTGAAACTTGTTCTTGAACATAAATATGTTCAAGGAAATGGAGGAAATGATCAAATAAAGCAGCCTATCAAAAATGTCAAAAGGTTGTGTGAGAAGAAAAGGCATCACGATGAAATGCACAAAGAATTGTGGGTAGGAAACCAAAAGGGAAGAATGCACTCAGTATTTTTTCAATTTGTAAAAGCTGAACAAAATATTGCACATTTGAGTTGCAATATTAAAGAATTTTGTAGGCCAAACATTGAAAGTTTGTAGGAAGCATCAAAAGAAGATGGAAGGAATAAACAGAGTCATCATTGAATCCACAGGGATTGGTTGACATTCAGTCATTTTAAGAGGTAGCATATGACCAACAACCAATGGTATCAAAGAAAGAAATCCAAGGCATATGTGAAAACCAAGATTTCAAGAACTGAGTCAATACACATATTTAACAAGCCTGATGTTATGTTGGAAAAATTCACCTGTGTATATCAAAAATGGAAATATCACTCTTTGGCTAACTGTCTATAAGAGAGACACACTTGTGCTTACTCCAAAGAAAGGTGAACCAAAATAATGTGAATATTTTTAAGCACTATCACATTCAAATAAAATGACATTGCACAGAATTTAAATACATTTGTAGCAGTACATTTTGAGGCAGCAGCTAGACATCAAAATGGATTCAGAGGAGGATGAAGAATGGGGAATACTTATGCTCTCAGAGGAATCTTGACTAAAATCAGAGAATACTCAAATGATATTTGCTTTTGCTTCATTAACTATGTAAAGACATTCAATTGTGTGGATTATAGCATAATATGACCAGCTTTACAAAAAATGGGAACACCTAATAACGCCAATATGGCAACTGTATATAGACCAAGAGGTAGTCATTTGAACTGAACAAGGGGATATTGCATAGTCTAAATTCAAGAAAAGCATCTGTCAAGGTTTCATCCATGCACTTATTCAACCTGCACACTGAGCCAATACTCCTAGGATCTGGACTATATGAATAATAATGTGACATCAGAATTGAAGAGAAGGTCATTAACAACCTCTGACATAAGTGGTTGCCATCATTTTTGGCAACATTGTTTGCCAAAAGCCCAGCTAGTTTTTAATCTTCATGAAGCAATTATTCATGAAGATTAAAGACTACAGCCTTCTGCATGCATTACAACTCAATGTAAAGTAAACCTAAACCCTCAGAATTAGGCCAATACACAACATTATGATAAAGAGAGAAAAGAATGAAATTGTCAACAGTTTCATTTTCACCCGATCCACAATCAATGCCAAAAGCATTCAAGAAATCAAACAACATAATGCAGTGGAAAAGAAATCTGCTGCAAACATCTCTTTTAGCGTGCCAAAGAATAAATGTGTCAATTTGAAGATTAAGGTGTGCTTGACCCACACTAGGGTATTTTAGTTACATTATAGGTATAGAAAGCTGTACAAAAATTAAGGAAGACTGGAGAAAATTATGGATTAAGATCATGGTCTTAGAAAAGAATATTGAAAGTACCCTGGACTGCCAGGAGACTGAGAAAAAATATTATGTTGGAAGAAGCTACCAGAGCACCACATAAATCTGTCTTGGAAGTGTGTAGCTAAAATTCTCATTAGAATTGAGGATGGTGAGATTTCATCTCATGTAATTTGCACATGTTATCAGATGACACATTCTATAGAAAAGGACATCTAGTAAAGTTAGCAAAAATGAGAAAGATTCTCAACAAGATGGATTGACATAGAAACTGAAAAAAAGAATGTATTAAAAACCTAACAATGATTGTCATGATGACACACTTGATTTAGCCTAGAAAGTGAAAAAGAATCCATGTCAATGGCTCAAGAATAGAAAAAAAAAGATTTAATTCCTCAATGTGGAGAGTTGGTTAAAAGGATATAGGAAAACAATTTCAATAATAGAAAATGGCCACAAAGTTAAAATGGCAAGCCTTACTGGTTATTTATTCCAGAATCAATTAAGGGCTAAAACATCCAAATTTTAAAGACTAGCATAAGTAAATAGAACAATTATTATTATAATAAGTAAAGCAATGCTATGTTTCCAGTGGTAATTGGTAAGTACTGAAACCTTTTCCTGAGCAGGAAGAAAAATTTCTGAGCTGATTGCTGTTCTCTTAAATTGGCAATAACAAAAAATGAGATTCGAGTGAAACCGCTTTTACAAAAAAAAAAAAATTACTGTGACCAGAGAGCAGCTTCTCAAGTGATGCCACTGTGTACACAACCTCAGAGTGAGTTTCTGGATGCTTGCTTTGTGTGAAAATGCATACTACCAGCATGCACTCCAGCACAATCCCAGGTTTGAAGGGTACCCCCTCTCATGTTCCTTTTTGAAATAGCTGAATGTCAACTAGTTCTTTTTGGTATAGGGGCACTGCAACTATTTTCAATTTTCTTTTTTTCTGCGTCATTCAATATTTTTCACATAGAAACATTTTATATGGACATGCAAGACTTATTTCTTTCTGCAGTTTGTTCACTATGAGATATGCCGAGCATGTTCTCCCCTCTTTGTTTTCCAAGGGCACATTCCATCATTTTAAATTTTTCCTTCTCTGGCATCCCTTTGAGGTTTTCTATTTCGCTCTTTTACTTCCCATTCCTTCGGCTATCATCTCTATAATTAAGTGCAAGTTTCAGAGTTCCTGAGATCCACTTAGATCTTTTCTTTCTCGTCTGTATGTTTAAAGACTTTTTGCTTTCTTCATGTATGATATTCTTGAAATCACCCCAGAGCTCAAAAGGCCTTTCACCATAAATGGTCAATGCATCAAATATGTTCTTTTTGACATTCTCCAGAATCAGGTGAAATATATACTCAAAGTCATGTTTTGGCTTTTGTGCACTTCTTTCAATATTTTTCAGCTTCAACCTGAACTTATATACAAACAATTGATAGTCTGTTGTGCTGTTGGCCCTTGGTCTTGCTTTAGCTGCTAATAGGGAGCTTCTTTACTATCTGGTCTTACAAATTCCGTCAATCTGATTTTTGTGTACTTCATATGGAGATTTCTACATATATAATAGCTGTTTTGTGTTTAAAAAGATATTTTCAATAAAGAGCTCACTGGTCTTGTATAATTGTAGCACATGTTCCCCAGCTTTCTTTCTATCACCAATATCATATTTTCAAATTACTTCCTCTTTGTTGCTAGCAATTGTATTCTAACCACTAGTAGCCATCAAATTATGATAGCATGTTTGATCAATTTCAGACTTATGATGTTGGTAGTTTTTTCCTTCAAATTCTACATACTAGCTTTAGAAGTGGGTGGCTACATTTAAATAATATTTGCATTGGTTGTATTTTCTTATATGTGGATAGATATTATCCTATCACAGGCAGCATTGACCTTCAAATTAGAGCTTGAAATGTGCTTTTAAAAGATGAATGTGATACCATCCTCTTGATTTTGGCATAGTACATCATATGATTGTCAACATAGCCTAGAGCTGTGTTGGCAATGATATTTATATGGTCCATTTAATTTTGATGGCTTCAATTTTTCCTGAATTCATTCTTCATATATTCCAAATTCCAATTATTAGTTGATGGTTTTAGTTATTTCTTCTCATTCTGAGTCTTGTCCCATCAGCATATGAAAGTCTCAAAGGTGTTACTGCATCCACTGCGGTAATGTCAACTCTACCTGGAGAAGACAAAACTTCCTCAGTCATATTTTGAGTGCCTTCCAACTTGTAGGGCTCATCTTTATTCAGGTTGACACATGACACCTAGACTCAAACCCAGAGGCACTCCACAGATGAAATATTGCATAATGGACTTCTGTAATGATAGCAGCTTTGGAAACCTTATGAGGCAGTTCAGCTAGGTCCTATAGGGTTCTTGGAAGATGGGACGAACATAAGAACAGGTAATGTCTGTTTTATCCTATTTCTAGTTTAATATCACACCCAGCGCCCAACTAATTAAGAAAGAATGGGTAAGAGGCTGGTGGCGCTGCTCAGTAAAGTCTCCAGTAAAAACTTAAGTGACAGTTTACTTTTAGCTCCTTGAGAGGATGGGACTATCTGCCCCACATAAATTCACAGGCTCAGAAGTTCTATCCAGAGAGGATCAATAGGAGTCAGTGTTGGCTCCATGTGAATAGATCGAATTAGACCTTGGTTGAATATTCAAGCAATAGTTAAAAAATAACTTTTGTATTAGAGTCAGCTTGACTTCTTACTTGCTTTGGAGAACAGAGGGATAAGAATATGAAAACCAATAAAAATGAACATTTTAATAACTTCACACAGATACACATAAAGAATGTGAGGTAATTATAACTGTGTGTAGGAGACCTGGTATCATAGAAGACTACACATAAGGCTACTAACAGTATAGTCAGTCATTTGAAATTACATGAAAGTTGAGTCTTTCTAATCCAGTAAAGATTTACCACCACAAAGAAGCACTTTTCCTCTTTCCTATCGGGTTACTTGAAGGGAGTATCAACTTGATGGAAGTGAGAGAAAGTTTTGAGATTATGTATATTACATTAATAATGTTTTCACATTTTATCTCATTTTGACCTTGACACAACTCTAGCGTGTAAAGAGGTTAGATATGCAAGGCTGAATGCATCTAAAGTACTTTACAAATATCAAACTTTAAGAATCAAACTAGATTTTTTTAACCAGTCATTTTCTCCATCTCCAAATTCCTAAAGCAGATAAATAAGCACAATGGGCCTCTTCTGTTATGTCTTCTATAAAACAAACAAACAAACAAACAATACACTGCCATCAGGTCAATTGCAACTTATTTAGGACTGGGTAGAATTGAGTCTTTATATTGTGAGACTACGTGTTTTTTCTTTTTTTAAAAAAATTGAGATTATAACACTACAGGAGCTCAATGCCTCCTATTTTATTCTCAGAGAACTCAGTAGTTTCAAACAACTGACTTTGTGGTTAGCAGCCCAATGCATTTGTCTACCATGACTTTCCAAGAAGCCTACAATAAAGTTGCATGAGAAAGAAAAAACCTGGAGTTGTATGAAAAATGTGGATAAACCAAATGGAGAGCAACCAGCTGTGTGATTCTAAATGAAAGAACAACAGGGAGTGAGCCCCATATTTAAAAATAGTTTTAATTGTGAAAATGAAACCAGTTGATTATCATATGGCTTAAATTCAGATAAAAGATTTTTGAATAAGTACAACTGATTTGTTAGCCATAAGAACTGAAAAGTGTTCATATTTCCTACAAAATAGGTTGATGTCAAATGCTGACATTAGGAAAACACAGCTATAAATGAATGACGTGTAAAGGGATATAAGTTCAAACAGTTTATTTAGAAAATTTGGATAATCTCAGTGTTTTGGAAGCAGGACATAGAGATGCCTCAAGGCACTTCGGGTCTATCAGGAGAAGGCATCATTATATCCATTCATATTATTGCATTAAAATTTCATTTCCATTCATATTATTGCATTTTGCCACAGGAAAAAATAGTCTTAGCTTTTCATGAAAAAATAACTCCCAAAGGAGTATCTTTCATTTTGGTTTAAAATCCAAAGTATAACACATGTGTTCAGATTTATTAAGAACACAACTTAAAAAATCTTTTTTGTAAAGCGCACACGTAATAAAAGATAACTACCATTTGCTGATAGTAATAGTTTTCTTATTAGTTCAAACTGTGATAAGTAGCTTTCCCATCTATTGGAGTTTTAGACAGCACAATGTAACAACAATTAAAACTACTCTTGCCAGTGATTGGATTCCAATGCATAGAAGCACTCTAGGGCAGAGGAGAACCGCCCCGTTGTGCTTCTGACTCTGTGATATTTGCAGAAGCATTCTCTCACATCCTTGTCACCTGGAGCTGCTGATGAGTTTGAACTGCTAGTCTCGCCTTTAGAAATCCAGGGCTCCATATGGCTTTTTAAATTAGTGATGGAGAATCTCGGTGACATAATGATGAAGTGTTCAGCTACTAACTAGCAGGTTGAAGATTCAAATCGACCAGCCAATACACAGAAGAACAATGTGGTTGTGTGCTTCATAAAGATTTATTGTCTTGGGAACCTCTGTTCTATAGAGTATGGATGAGTAGGCATTGGCTCTACTATAAATTAAGGGAATCTCTTTTGTAAGAGTTAAATGTATCTTTTTGTTATAGAGAGTCCAGTCTCACTTATGCTATGAGGCATAGTCATTGCTGCTTCCATCCAGTTGTTCCCACAGGGATGAATTGTTTCAGTGGATGAAGCATCTCTGAATATATATGTATATATGTATATATATATGTATATATACATATGTATATACATATATACATGTATATACATATATACATATATACACATATATATACATATCTACACACATATATGGCATTTATATGTTGAAAATTTGGAGAAAAGTCGATATTCTTGAGGCACAGGTTTATTCACCTTGTTCAGTCATTGTTTTCAAAATCAGCAGGAACAAGCCTGAAAGGTGTTTACAAAGCATATTTTCTTTGAACATCACACTAATAAAAAACCCACTGTACATTACTTAGCCAGTCGTTTTCAAACTTATTCTTTCATTGGCTCATGGTAAGAAATAGTAGTAAATACAATTTGCATAGAGGATCTGCAAATATAAATAAAACAGAACAATTCTTTTTTTTTCTCACAAGATTTCTTTTATGTTCATGATTTTTTTTAAATTCATTTTATTGGGGACTCATACAGCACTCATCATAATGTATACATACATACATACATACATACATACGTTGTGTCAGTAGTTACATCTTTTCTGGGATGGGGTGGGGTTCTTCTTTTTTTTTTTTTTTTGATTTGTGAGAAGTAAGCCAGTTTTATAGGGCAAGCAAGTTTAGGCAATTAGCATATCATGATCTTCAAAATTAACAAGTAAATGGCAGCACAGCTGCAAGTTTGGCTTCAGAGGCCAGGGCTGTTTACAGTTACAAAGGCGACAAACTACAAACCCCAGGCAACAAACTGCAACAGAGTTCAAAACAGAACAATTCTTTTTTTTTTTTTAATTTATTTATTTAGGCATCACTGCCCTCAGGTGGTGGGAGTAGGAGGCCCAGCCTTTGCTCCTGGGAGCCGGAATTGAACCTCCATCCCAGTGGGCTGCAGTCCCGCGCACAACCACTACGCCACCGGGGCTCAGCCCCAACAGAACAATTCTTAATGAAAACTATTCTTCATTGACTCAATGGCAGTGAGTTCGTTTTTTTGAGTTAGTACTAGAAGGACCACTGGTGGCATCGTGTGTATACAGAGAGCTGCTAACTGCAGACTCAGCAGTTTGGAACCACAAGTCACTAAGCAACCTAGGGGGTCTTTTCTACCATGTCTTACACCGTAACTATGAGGTGGAATCAACATGATGACGGTGAGAGTTGTTAGCTACATGCACTGTACACTCACATTTTCTGTGTCATTTCATTTTTTAAATTGCTGATTGGATCCCATTTGATTTATTACAGAACTGACTAATGTATTTCTAAACAGTTTATAAAAACTTGGACTGAGGAATTGACACTAATTTGTCCAATATTTCAAATCTATTTCTTCAATGTAAAACATCATGAAATTTAAGCCAAATATGAATGAATGGTGTGAATATTGAGGTAAAACTGTGATATTTCAAGATTATTTTGTGACTTCTGAAGTAATGCATTTATTAATAGTCTTTGATTTTGCATAGAATGCTGTGACTAAATATTGCCTTTTATTATTCTCTTGTATTTACTCTTTCAAACTCAATATGTGATCAGAAACACAGAATGGACCACATCAATCCATAAAAAACAATGTATGTATACACACACACATACACACACACACATGAATTTGCTTCAACTGTGTAATTCAAAGACGTTTGGAAGGTTCATATTAATTGAAATGCCCTAATGGTCACAAAACCCCATGAAACAAGGTATTGCTATTAGATAACTATATGATTAGCTTATATGTTAGAAGTGCGAATAATTATTCTACATGGCCTTCTCTTCTCTTGCCTCCATTTAAAATGATGAATTCATTCTGTCCAATCACACCAAACTCCAAACTCTTTGGCATCCCATTATTGCTGACCCCTAGGGCCCCCTTGTGGGTTTCTGAGACTATAATGATCTATGGAGGAGAAATCTTTGTCTTTCTCCCAAGGCCCTGCTGGTGATTTCCAACTGCCAGCTATGCGGATCACAGCCTAATGTGTACCCACGACACCAGCGGGGATCCTGCCCAACGAATTGTTTGCTTTTGGTTTGGTTTGGTTATTTGGCCTGTTCCTGGGGTTATTTGGTGTACTGATTCAGGAAATTACATTGGAGAGCTCCTGTTTCTTAATACCGTGCTCCACTCAATGTTCAGCTATTATACTAATTTACTAATTTACCATCCTCATTTTAAATATATGAACTCAAAACCACAAGTTATGAGTTAAGGAAAAAAGATAAGAAATGTTGGAAAAATAATTAAGTATTGAGGGACTTCTGAGGGAAGCTGCCTATGTACTCATGGTGGCTACTTGTACGGTTTGAGGTCAGTGGTTTGAATCTACCAGTAACTCTGCATCCTTTAAAAAAAATTAAAAGTTTGGAAACCCAAGAGGGAAGGTATTCAATGTCCTATTGGTTCACTCTGAGAATTGATTAGATAGCGGAAGGGAGGGTTCATTTTTGGTATTGGAGGCTGTGCAATATACACTGGCACTATAAGATGGATATTACAAAATCATAAAATAGCTTGAGCAGAGTGGAAAATAAAGAAAGAAAATTGAAAAGACAAATATATGCAAGATGTAAAGGCAAGTTAGAGTGTTGAAAATGTAAGAAATTTTCATAAATATTTTGAAAATCAGCTGAGCCCCAGTGGTGTCAGTGATAGAGTGTGGGACTGCGGCCCACAGGCTTATTGGTTCAAATCCAGCGCTGGCTCTCAGGAGCAGCGCTGGGTAGCTTCCAAGACCACCAGAGGGCAGTGATGCCCCCCATAAAAAGGTATTCAACATGTTACAACTAATATATATATATATATATATATATATATATATATTTCTTCTTCATATTATGCAGTAACATTTAAGAACATATTTTAATATAAAGAATTTAATGGATAATTCAAGTCAAATGTCTCAGCGAAGTTGACACAAAGTTCCTTGTAAGAAAGAATCTAACTTTTCTTTGAACAGTTTTTGTGTACACGTGGAGAAGTGGAGTGGTATAATTTTAATAACGGCATTTGAACTCAGACCCATTTGGGCTTTCAGTACATTTTATCTCTATTTAATGCATCAAACTCACTTCCAGTCAGTAGATTATGTATGAATCATAATGACCCTATAGGACAAAGTGCACCTTCTCTTTGGCTTTCTGAGTCTGTAAATTTTTATGGCAGTAGATCTTATCTTTCTATCACAGAATAGTTGGTGTGGCCAAAGAGCCGACTTTGTGGTTTGCATTCCAACACATAATGCACTATGCCATCAGGTGTTCTTATTTATTGTAAAGTAATTCTTATTTCTGGCCCTGTTAAGGTAACAAATTGGAACTCTTTGAGTTCCTTATAAATGTGAAGTGATTCTTGGGGACAATTCTGCGTTCATATAATTTTCATTGCTCAAATATATCTTTGAAACAAAGAACACATTTTCAAGCCAAAATGACCTAGATATTTAGCACAACGCAAACTACTTAATTGAGGTCAGCATACACTTCCTCTATCTAGTTTAGATGATATTACATTAAGCAATTTTCATGCACAAGCAGGGTGAAGAGTATTTTATACCTCTGTATCTCAAAAAGGAGAGCTGATAGGAGAAAATTGGTGCATTCTGGGGGGGATCAATAGGTCAAATAGACCAAGAAATATGTCTAATATTTGAAGCACCCACAACGTGTGTGAGCCAGCATTATTTTTCAACTTCATATTATATGCATATAGATGAATACACTATAGTCATAAAAACTACCCATGCCATTCTGGTGAAATATCAAAAGAAATAATATATATATATATATATATTTAATATTCTGTAAATGCTTAGGGAGTCCTGGTTGTGGAATGGTGATTCATTAGGCTGCAAATTGTATGGACAAGAGTCCAAAGCAATCAAATACTCTATAAGAGAAAGATGTAGCTTTCTACTCCAATACAGATTTACATCTTCAAAAAGCGACAGTAGCAGTTTCAATCTGTCTAATAAAGTTGTCATGAGCCAGAATTGATTCAAAGACAGTAAATTTAGTTTGGAACCATTACTTGCACTCTTCAGTTTGCACCGTCAAAATGACAGCTTCGACATCATTGAGAGACTAAATTCACTTTCAAGTGACATGGCCTCTGGACCAAATCCGCATGCATCACCTGTACTCACCATCTCTGGTCAAGTCACACCTGCCTGCTACCACCACTTCACAGTTTGTGGCTCTGCCCCAACCTTCTGCACTGGCTGCAAGTGGTCTGCAACCGAAGACAACACAGGTTACTCACATCTGCACCCTGTCCTGTGGATACTCTGGAGCCCTTATCTATTCCTCCCCATCAAAACAGACTGCCCAGCACCTCTACCACTTCCTGAGAACACCTTGCCCACACTACCCAGGAGGACCATTGAACTGCCTACCAAAGAGAGACTCCATGCAGTATAGGGAGAAAGCAGAATCCAGTGAGATGGAGGTACCACATGATCTCTGCAGCACAGCTGGCTCTAGGTGGGCCTTATAAATCAACAATACTAGTCTCTGAGAAAGAATTCTCAGGGTTCCTGGACTCCTAAGAAAATGATAATGAGGTCAACCAAAACACCACATTAACAACCCACTTCAGCAGACAATACAAGAAAGCAAGAGAAACAAGATGCAATGTCTGATGAGTATAGCTAGAACTTGGATAAAAATAAAAACTTCAAGGATACACATTTGTGGTCAAAATAATCTGGAAACATGTGTTTTGATAACAAGGACTTGCAATCACTCTTTGAAAAAAAAGGTCTAGCCTGGAGCTTGTTTTTGGTCTCTCTTTTTTTTTGCTTTGTAAATTGCATTTTTAGTGCACCTGGCTTTTTAGATAATGTTGTTCCAAGAATGTTACTTCTCAAATTCAAAAAATTCTGAAGAAATGCAGCAAGCCATGTTTTCCCAATTTAAGTATGAATAAAAGGAACGTCACAGCACAGTTCTGGGCTTCAAGCCAGAGTGAGCTGAAGTCCTCTGCTTATATTCATTTGGTGTGCTTCTCATTCCTCTGCATATCAAGTTATTTACAAGAATAGAGGAGGACCTGAAACTAGTGATGTGCTTAGGAGAGGCAGGCTTTGAACCACAACAAAAAGAAATCTTCAATATGCTACTTAGAGTCACATAGGATATTAGAGAATTGATACAGAAAAGGGGTAGAAAAACTAGACAGGATAGAGCTTGCTTTCTGAAGGAAAATATAAAAGTTACAGAGAAATGCAGAAGCAGAGCAAAGCGTAAAAAGCCTTACAATCAGACTGAAAATTCCAGAGTGGAAGAGGTGGAGAATTGTATCAGTGACCTTGAATCTAGCCAAGTAAAAGTCTACAAACATGAAAGACATTCAAACAAGATAATCAAAGAAGCTGCCAAGATAATCAGCAGCCAATACAGTGACAAAATTCTTAGAAGGAAACATCTGCAATTTATTGAAGGAGAATCAAACAACCATCTAGGAAGCAGATAGGACACCAGGTAGTCTGAACCTCAGAAAGAACACACCAAGATGTATAGTACTCAAATTATCTAACTTTGAGGAAGAGGAGAAAATCAAAAAACAACTAGAGAAAAAAATGCTGTCACCTATAAGGATAATCAGATAAGAATATGCTTAGGCTTATCAGCAGAAACCATGAAAGAGTGGAGAGAATGGATAGCATGCCCCCAAATTTTAAAAAGAATAATGCTAATCCAAGATTTCTATATCTTGCCAACCTATCCATCAAAATAGATAGACAGGTGAGGGTTTTCCCTTATCAGAAAAAAAAATAGACAATGTGTGAAAAAACACAAGCAAACAAAACCCAACGGTATAAAAATTACTTTAAAACTCACTTTTATCAGAAAACCAACCATAGCACAGACATAAGACCACTGCATACTGTAGTACTATTCAGAAGTAGCGCATGGAAATCAATGTTCAAGATGTCCTTGATGTAAGGGAAAAAACAAGGTGATAATCATTTCCCCCACACATAGGTAACACATTGTTAAGGAGGAGGAAGGTACGGGTCCATCAAAAAAGTATTAGATGACAACAAAGAAACCACAGATAGAAGAACCATGAAAGTCAATAGTTCAAATTTCCCCATTAAAAGACAAAGGCTAGCAGATTACATTAATAAATAAAAGTCAGAAATGTTGTCTGAAAGAAAGAGATCTCAAGCTCACAGACTAAAACAGGCTGATGATCAAAAGTTGATGGAAGGTTATGAGACAGATGACATTCTTTTAAAAAAACAGATTAACTGGAGTTCTATATTGGACAAAATCGATTTCAAGACACAAGACAAAATAAGAGATAAGTATGGGCATTATATAATGCTTAAGGGATCAGTAGACCAGGAGTCATTGAGCATAATAATCATATATGTGCCTCAAGAGAGATGCAAAATATTTGTCAATCAAATTCCCCCAAAGATGAAAAAACATATCACAAGATAGACAATCAGAGTAAGAGACTTCAATACACCACTGAGAATGATAGATCAGCAGGAAAGAAGCTCAACAAGGAGTCTATAGGACGAAAATCTACAATTATTAATTTCTAATTCAACCAGATAGACATATTCAGAGTATCCACCCAACTGCAATTAGAAAAAAAATCATTGTGTTTTCAAACTCACATGGCAATATTCGAAAATAGACCACATTCTAGGACACATATCAAGTTTGAACTAATTCAAAAGGATAGAGGTCATTTCCTTCTTTAACTACTACAATATAATGGGGGAAAACATCAAAGGAAAGATTAAAAAACAAGGGAAAATAGTTGAAGGATGAATAGTTTACTTTTTCAAAACTTGTGTATAGAGTCCCAAATTAGAAACAAGATTAATATGTTTCTATAAACCAACGAGAGCATGAATACAACATGCCAAAATCTATGAGGTGCAGGAAAGGCAGTTATCAGAGGATGCATGATAGAAATAATAATGCATATAAAGAAAGAATAGAGATTTATGGTGATCACCCTCTTTCAAAACCTTCAGAAGTTAGAACAGTCAGCAGATGAAGTAAAGAAGTTATTAAAATCAGAGTAGAAATAAGTGAATGAGAAAGCAACAGAAAAAAGGGTAAAATTAACTCAGTTAAAAGTTGGTTTTTTGAGTGGGTGAAGGGAGATGTTCGAAAGTGCAAAATATGACAAGATAATAATTTATAAATTATCAAATGTTGATGAGGAAGGGAGGAGTGGGAATGGAGGAGAAAAGATTAGTAGCTGATGTCCAGGGCTTAAGTAGAGAGCAAATGTGACGTGAGTTTGTTGTGACAACATGGCTAACAAACACATGTGAGGTTGATTGAAGGGCAGAGATAAAAATGGCTTGGTGAGCTCACCTTTCTTCTCTTGCTCTTGGATCTTCAGATTGCCTGATGTTATTTCAGATCTTCAGATCTTCAGATGTTATTTTTCCTATGCCTTGATTTGCAAGCTACACTACCCATGGGACACCTAATCCGTGGACTGTATCACTGTAAGTTGAGGTTCCTTCTACCCCTGATTCGCCACACTTCTGGAATATACATCTCTTGAGCAGGTGGACTTTCTGACTCTGTTATCCTTCTGACTATTGGTGATCTGCCTTGCTGTTTGCTGCTTGTGGCCAGATACCCTGAATTGCTCTACAGAGGACTACTCAGCAGCCCTCAAGACTCAAAGGACTGCCAGTGTATTAGCTGTCTCATGCAAGTGAGTTGCACTGAACTGTTTGTACTGCTTTTTAGATTAGTTAGCTGTTTATTTCTTATGTATGATATAATTCTATCTATATAAATGTATAGATAAAATTATTAGTGTTCTGGTTTTGTTTCTCTAGAGAACCCTGTCTAACACAACAATTGTGTAGAGAATGATGATGGCAATGGGGTACAAAGGTGCTTGACAAAATGTGTGTATGTATGGATTGTGATAAATTTTCTATGATCCCACAGTAAAGTGATTTATTTTTTAAAAAGTTGGTTCCTTGAAAGGTTGAACAGAATCAACAAACCATTGAAAAGCCTAACAAAAGATAGGAAGGAAGAGATGTCAGTATCCAGGTTAAGGTATGAAAAGGAAAATTCAAGGGACCGCAATGAAATTAAAAGACTAATAGCCCAGTACTATGAAAGGCTATACTCCAAAGAATGCAACAAATTAGAAGACATGGACAAATACCTGAAAAAAAAAACATCATCCCAAGATTGTTCCATATATACATCAAGAGCTTGAACAGACTCATGGCAAAAGAAGAATAGATAAGATTATCAAGGAACTACTAACTAAAAAGAACCCTGGCTCTGATGACTTCACAAGAGAATTTTATCAAGCATTCTGGGAAGCATTGATCCCAATGCTACCTACACAAGGTCTTCCAAAACATAGAAAAGAATGGCAAGCTACAATAAACAATCTATGTAGCTGGTATAACACTGATACCAAAGCCAGATAAGGGTCCAACAAGAATACAGATTTACAGGCTGGTATCTCTAATGAGCAAAGATGAAAAATCCTTTTTAAAATGTGGTAGTTACATAATCTGTTGTGAATCTGAGAGGGACAAGAGTGAAGGGCTGGTGTTTCGCCTGTCAATAAGATCACAGTTTGATTGGAAGGAAATGAGATACAGAACTCACTGGAGATAGGAGACAGGCTTACTCCCTCTGGAAATTTCTGAGGAGAAATCACATGTAGCTACCCTGAGGTAGTCAGAATTTTGGAGCTGAAGGAACCTGGTGGAGACCCCTGTCAGCATTGAGATGCTTACAATGTCACCAGATAAACAAGACTTCCAACCCACTGGCCTGTGATCTTCCTACATTCAGCATTGTTGTATGTGTTTTGTGAGTCTGAAGAGGACTTTATATATTGATATCAGACATATGGACTAATATCAGACTTATGAACTGGAACTGGACTGATCTGGGATGTCTTGAAAATATTCAATTGCTTTTGTATATAAACCTCTTTCATATACACACAAGTGTCTGTGAATTTGTTTATCTAGTCTACTTGGACCAATAGAAAAGTTTTGACCAATAGAATACAGAAGTATATAAAAAGAATAATCTATCATGACCAAGTGTGTCTCATACCAGGGATGCAGGGTTGGTTTAACATTAGAAAATCTATCAACATTATCCATCACATTGAGATGAAAAAAATACAAGAACTGCATAAGAATAACTATAGATGCAGAAAAAGTATTCAACAATATATAGTACCCATTGTTAATCATAAAATTCTAGAAGATAGGACTAAAGGGAATATACCCAAATATAATTAAGCTATATATGAAAATCCAGCAACCAGTATTACAAATAATGGAGAAAAGACAAAAACTTCCCACTCAAAAAGGGAACCAGACAAGGGTGACTCTTGTTGCCACTTTTATTCTACATTGTATTGGAAGTCCTACCTAATAATATGTATAACTTTTTAATATAGATTTTATTGGGGGCTCTTACAGGTCTTGTAGCATTCAACACATCATTCGTTTTGCTCACACCTGTACACATGTTGGCACATTCATTTCCAAACATTTTCTACTTGAGCTCCCGGCATAAGCTCCTCTTTCTCCCTTTCTTCTAGTTCTTTTTTTTTATATGTAAGAGAGAGTTTTATGTTAAGAAGTAATTATATGTCAAGTAAACATCTCAGCCCAATGCAGATTAAGTCCATAAATTCAACATTAGCCCATAAGTTCCTCTTCAGACTCAGACAATGACGCAGAATGCAAGAAGATCACAGGTCAGTGGGTGCAGAGTTGTGTGGATTCAATGGTGGTGGCCACATCACAGGGCTGGCTCATCAATAGGAAGGCAAAGGCAGGGAGTGAAAGAGGGGATCTGCCCTCTAGAGAGTCACTTATCTCAGTCACATCTTCAAAGGAGGTCACTAAGCTTCAACCTGATTGGCAGGAGAAATTCCACCCATATCTTCTTACAAGTGCCATGTTGGCCCCCGCAAAAAAAAAACAAAAACACAAAAAAAAAACAAATATCACATTACCTGAACCATGGACTTAGTTCCGGGTTGATGGGAATCATTATTCCAAGAAAATATATAGCAACAGCAACAGCCATCTCATTGTCATTGAGTAAATTAGAACTCATAGTGTCCCTGTGAGACAGTAGAACTTCCCCTCCGGGATTTTTAATTGTTAACTCTTTACTCGAGCAGGCAGCCTCCTAGTTCTGTTATAATAGTTCATGGTGAGTTTGGATTGCCAAGCTGACAGTTAGCAGCCCTGAGGTTAGCCCATTGCACAAATAGAGCACTCCATTTTCTTTTTTTATGTTAAGCATATTATTTTTTAATGAATCATTTTATTGGGTACTCACACACCTCCTCTCATGATCCATACATACATCAATAGTATGCAGATATCATTTGCACACTTGCTGCCATCATCACTCTCAAAATATCCTCCCTCCATTTAGGTCCCCAGTTCCACCTCCCCATATTTCCCTTCCTTCTTACACCCCATTAACCTTTAATAATTTACAAATTGGTATTTCATAACATATACTGTCCAATATGTCCCTTCACTCACTTCCCTGTTGGCCATGCCCCAGAGAGAAGGTTATATGTAGTTCCCTGAAATTAGTTCCCCATTTCTACTCCACCATCCCTCCATCCTCCCAGTCTCACCACTCCCATCACTCATCCTGAGTTAATATCTATCCTAAGTTCCCCATGTTTCTGCCTCCAGTGTACATCCATTGTTCTAGTCAGGTTGTCTTGTAGAACCAAAAGTATGATAGTGGGTGTGAGAAAGCATTTGAGAACTAAAGGAAAGTTGCATATTTTGTTATTACTACACTGTACTTTAACTGGCTCATCTCCTCCCTGTAACCCCTCTGTAAGAGGATGTCGCTTCACCTATTAATGGGCTTTAGGTCACCAATCTGCACTTCCTCTTATTTATAATGATATACTTTTAGTTCTTTGATGCCTGACACTGGATCCTTTCAACACCTTGTGGTCACGCAGGCTGGTGTGCTTTTTCCATGTGGACTTTGTTGCTTCTGAGCTGGATGGGCGCTTGTTTACTCAAGCCTTTTAGACCCCAGAAATTATATCTTTTGATAGCCGGGCATCATCAGCTTTTTCACCACATTTGCTTATGCACACATTTGTCATCAGTGATGATATGAGGAAAGCGAGCACGCAATCTTATGTTTTTTAGTTCTTAAACCCTGATAACTGATCCCTTTGACAACTCATGGTACACATTCTGGTTTCTTCATCATGTGCGCTTTGTTACTTCTGAGCTGGATGGCCGCTTGTTTACTCAAGCCTTTACGACCCCAGACGCTACATCTTTTGATAGCCAGGCACCATCAACTTTCTTCACCACCATTGCTTATGCACACTTTTGTCTTCAGTGATCGGGTAGGGAAGATGAGCATCATGGAATGCCAATTTAATATAACAAATTTTTCTTGCATTTAGGAAGTACTTGAGTGGAGATTCAATGCCAATATGCTGTTCTACTACTACGCCTATATTTATAAGTTCGTTGATCTATTTCCCCCATTGTCACATATAGATATATGCACCTATGTACCTGTCTGTATTTAAATCTCTATAAATGCTCTTTACCCCCAGTTCTTTCCTCTATTTCCTTTTGCTTCCCTT
>PVJH01000394.1:132798-331469 GCA_004026705.1 Nesogale talazaci | reverse complement strand
TGAAAAGACCATGGACTGGCCAATACAGACAAGACAAAAATTGATCTTGGAAGAAGGGCAAGCAGAATACTAAGGATGAGGAGACCTGTCTCAAGCATGCTTCCTGTAGAGGCCAGTACCTGGAAGTGCCATCATGCTTGGTCATGGAGAGGGGCAGTGAAATGAGGAAGGTCCTGGACAATACAGCTGCAACAGTGGGTTGAAGCATAGGAATGATTGCACTGATGTGGAAGGATCAGGCAGCGTCTCCCTCTGCTGTTCCTGGGGTTGCTCCAAGGCCAGACCAACAAGGTGACATATCGGACAAAGGTCTCTAAATCTGTCAGCACATGACGTCAGTAATTAATAAGGGTGGTGATAAAGGGCATCACAAATGAACATGCAGAAGCAGGCACAGTAGCAGAAATACAGTTTTGCCAGGAAAAAAGGGCTCTTTACTCTTTCACTAATCAGACCATCTCCACTTCCATGTCCACCACAGAGGTCTCAGGCTTTGCTTTGTGATGTGTGGGACTCAGCTGGGCGTGTCCAATATTCCTCCCTTCCCCCTCCACCACAGAGATGTCTGGGTGTGGTGCAATTCTTGATGTCACTAAGAACTCAGGCCACCATTGGTTGTGCAGATCCAAGCTAACCAATCAGAGTTGAGAGGTGTGGCTCCTCATTGTCTGTTGGGTATATATAGGGGTGCTAGGAGACCTGTTGTACACAACACTGACCACATAGGTGTGTTTCGAGATGTCGAAGGAAGAAGCAGGGAGAAGAAAGATTTTCAAATGTAGAGGCCGTGGAAAGGTGAGCAGACCCTAGCTTGTCTCCTCCCCTCCTAGCCCACTGACCCTCCTTCAGATATGTTTCTGATCCTTGCCAGGGACACCTTGCCCACCCAAGACCAAACCTCTTTTCTTTGTTTTTTTTTTTGACCAAACCTTTTTTCATTGAGCGCCCCTTCCCACCCAGCCCCAAGATCCCCAACTACTCAACCCATGCCCTGTGCTCATTCTGCTGTCTTTCCTGGTGTTGAAGGCAGGCAGAAAGCGAGCCCCTAAACAGAAAAGAAGCAGAGGCCCTCAACAGGCTTCAGCAGACGATTGGATGCCAATGGAATTTTTACATCCACCGCTTTGTCAGAGCTGGAAAGACACAGTTGACATTGGTGATTCTAGAAAGGCCCAGGAGATTCCAAAAAATAACGCAAATTTTGAGCCAGGCTTACCAGACCCTGCGAAGTTAGAATTCATGAAAAGCCTGTCTCTCATGGAAAACACACAAGGTTACCCCAAGCAGGAACCCCTGGATGATGATTACAATAAAAGAATATGAATGAACTATATATGGTTGTGTGTGCGTGTTCTCTAATGGTGGGGGAGGTGGGGAAGGAGGCATGGAGGGGGGAAGAGAGAGAAGAGGTCAGTGTTTCCACCGGGACGGAGGCTTCAGGGATAGAACAGTGGGTCCAGGTTCCATACTGTGGGCATAAAATGTGAGAAAAGAGTAGAGATCCAACACACATTTCATCATCAGCTTTAACACAGGAACCAGGAGGAACAAGCATTGTTTTTTCTGCTTCGAGTCAGGGAGACAGACAAGAGCAGCTGTGGTGGGTATGACTTGTCTGTGCCATTAACTAAATGGAGAAGTTTTCCCTTGTGATTGTCACCAGTTCTCAAATATTTCAGAGATATTTTTGGCCCCCATCGTATGTTGGACACAGCTAAAGGGCATGGAAGAACCAGGAAACCCATGCCAACGTAACTGTCTCCAGTGGATGAGATGGTGGTGTTTGTAGGTGTCAAAACTACACCCCACCCACACAGCATGAGAAAGTTACAGAGCCAAGGGGACTGGTGCCCTGACAAGAGCCTAGCAATGGGTGTGGCTGTCCGCACTCAGGCAACAGAGGAGGCATTGTCTACGCAGAGTTGAAACTCAAACCCAACCACACAAGAGCTAATGGCGGTTACTAATATCACCTCTAAGTTCCATTATTTTCATTTATATTAAGTGATTAAGAGAATTATTTCCTTCCTATATATATATATATATATATATATATATATATATGGAGAGTAATTTTGCTTACCACACAAACAGAATATTGTGTATATATATGGTGGATATTACTAGCATTAATGCATATAGTATGCTCTCATTCATTTGAGTCTATATAAACATTAAGAAAGTTATTCATTCATTTTCAGTTTTTCCAGAGAATATGGTTGTATATTCTTTCTTTTATTGTTCACACACAGTCTAGAAATAAAATTAGCACACATTCAACATATACTGTGCTGTTTTTCCTCCTTTATGAAAATACCTATTTTTATTCATAGTTCAAAGAATGGATTTATTCATCACCCAGGCATTGTGCTTTTTCTTCTGCTAATCCCTCCCTCCTATCACTGGAATTTCCCCTCTCAGGTAATCACTAAGTGTTCAAATATTAACATCAAATAAATTGTCGGTGGCTAGGTGGTTCTGAACATATATGTACAACCAGTACTGATGAATCAATTCAAAATTACAGTGAATGGTATATAAGATATTCTGATGTGCAAATATGTACCAAAGCCAACTTCAGCCACTTCCTTCCTCACAAGACCAAGCTGTCCACCTTTTGCGAGGTACCAAAAGCTTAAAATACTATATCACCAGGACTTCTAATAATATAAAGGTGGATTTTAATTTTAATGGAAAGTTTCCATTACTCTTTCTTCTGTTTCTTAATAAATATTTTGAAGTTTTCTTGTAATATATATCTTTGTATATCCATATATGTACATAACCAGTGTATGTATATTTGTGCATGTATGTGTGCATGTGTGTATATGTTAATCATGGTGATAGTGATGTAACATCCTATTTCAAGACTGGGAGTTTTGGGGTGGATTCTACCCAGTCAATCTGAAGAGAGACAATGAGACTTTTGTGTGGGCATGGATTACTCCTGTGGATTCCAGGAAATCTGTCAATAATTCCCCTTTGAAGGTTAGAGAGTTATGGCTCAGTCCCTGGGAGAGGCTCTAATGACTCTGTAAGACTCTACAAGGTTCACTCCTGGGAGACATTGAAGCTGATGAGACACATGGCCCCATGCTGACTGAACCTGAGTCCTGAGAGTTGGAGGAGTCCCAGGTAGACCCCTTCCATCTCTGAGATGCTTATAGCACCACTGAGTACACAAGTCTCTGCACCTACTGGCTGGTGATTGTCCTGGATTGGTTGCATTTGTTCTGTGAGTCTGAAGAGGAATTGGGGATTTGGATTCGACAGATGTGACAGTATTGGACTTATGGACTTGGACTAGACTAGGCTGGGATGCTTTCCCAGTGTTCACTTCCATGCTTATGAATTTGCTTATCTTGTCCACCCGGATTAACCCAATGACGTACAGAACACCATGTGTTTGGTCCTCTACTGCTCACTGGTAACTATTTTGAAGACTACACTCTTTCATTATCTAAATTCTAGAACTTTCATCTAAATTCACTGATTGAAAGATTTATTTCCTTGCGCATAAATATAGATATATATTATATGTGAGATTATTTATAATTAGCATATAATGACAATGCATACGGTGCCTCTCGAAAGTAAACACGGTAAATGTTTAGTAATTATGGTAGATATGTATAGTTTGCCCTCATTAATGTATGTATCTATAAAAGTTAAAGATGCGATTCATTCTTTGCAATATTTTCATTTCCTCCAAGGATTATGGTTGTGTATTCTCTCATCTATTGTTAGGCACATTATGGGAGTACAATGAAGACAGTTGGAGGCAAGCAGTTATATTTGCCATCTCGATGTAGGTTTTAATCTATTTCTGTACCCCAAAGAATGAACATATTCACACCCCAGTGTGTGCTTTGTGCTCTTCATAAGCCCTCCCTTTGACCCTCAGACTCCTACCCAGGTGACCATTAAGTGTTCCAACATCAAACATTCTAAAAAATGTTGGTGGCTAGTGAGGTGTGAATGTATATGAAGGATCCACTGTTCGCGTATCATTTCTAAATCATACTCACAGGGTATAAGAGGTCCGTAGTATTTTGTGGGGTGCAAATATGCACTGAATTCAAGTACTGGCAAGATTAGGAAATGAAGGCCTCAGGGGTAAGGAGGATGAGAACTGACATTGCACAACTCATTATAAAGGCAGCTTGACCACAGAGAGTGGCGGTGAGGAAGTTTGAAAATCATTGAGGTAAGTATTGTGTAATTTGCCTTGAGATATTGAAACTTATGTATTGTAAGCAATGTTAATTATAAAGAAAAAGAAGGGTTTTGCCCCCTTAAACAAGTTATATTTATGCACGTTCATTTGTATATTTATGGGGGCGGGTGGACCATCACACACCTGGTGGGAGTAGAAAGCCTAGCCTTGCTCGTGTAGAGCTACTGGTGAGTGTGGACCGCCAACCCTGTGTGTCACAGTCCCGCACAAAACTACTGGGCCACAAGGGCACAGCCAAATTTGTAGATCTATGAACTTTTCTTGCATGAAAGTCAAGTTAGAAAACCCAACAGATACAGCAACAGGAGAAATGGGTTCCCAAGGGGACGGGAAGAGAAGAGGTCGTGGGGTGTGGTTGGGGGTCATAGCATTGAAGACTGTATAACACCACTCGAGCGTATTTAGCAACTGAACTACATACAAATGGATAGATTCTATGCGTTATGATATGGGGAAAAACAATTAAAATAGAGAGAAGAACTAGGTATTCTTTTGTGTATGATGCGGTAGGGAGGGGATAAATAGGAGCACTTATCAAGGTGATAAGGAGGAAAGAACCTGTTTTGAAATGGACTGTAGTGGAAATCGTCAAAACTGCCTGATATGATTGAATTAAATTTGATGTGCTTGATACTTGATGAGTTTGAGCTTCCAAGAAATGAAGAAAAACAACAACACAATACAACCGTTTAAAAACAAAATACAAAGAGGTAGGTGGAAACCATTAAAAAAAAAGACAATCACAATACTCAACATGAATGGGAAGAAATATCGTGGAAAACAGAAAATATTGGAACTTTCCAGGATTTCATCCTGCTCAGATCCACAAACAAAGTCCACGGAAACTGGAAGAGAATGAAAGGCATATCCATTGAGTGAATCTACTGCCCAAAACCGCTTTTGAGTGTTGACAGCAAAGAATTTTACTGAGTGGACAAACTTTGGCATCACCTAAGCCATGGTATTTTTAATTGTGGTAGTTCCAAATGCGGCTGTCAACTTGAGGTTCTAGAGTGAAAGCTTAGAATTTAGGTTGTTTTGTAGGATGCAGCTTGGTGACCACAATGGTAGTGATTAAGTAGATAAAGAGCTCACTGGAGCCAGGACACATGTTCATTTCCTGTGTGGCATGATTTCAGAGAAGATACATGGAGCCAACCTGGATGCCTGGATGTGAAGGAGCCATGTGGAGACCTTTGACAGCATTGAGATGCCTCTAATCTCACTGGACCCATAAGAATTTTTACCCACTGGCCTGTGAACCTCCTGCATTTCACATCATTTTATGACTACCTCATCTAAAGAGTAATTTATGGATTATTATCGACATAACAGCTTATATCGCATTGGGGTCTTATCTGGTTTGGGATATCTTCTCAATAATCAACTCGAATTGTGTACACAGTTCTTTCTTATACTCACATTAGTCTACCTTGCTCTATCTCTCAAGTCATCGCAGACAAACAGACACATGTGAAAGTTGAAAATTGACGATCAGTCAGAAATGTAATTTTGCTCGTGAGGAACATTGAAAAGACCATGGACTGGCCAAAACAGCCTACACATAATTGATCCTGGAAGAATAGCAAGCAGAACGCTAAGGATGATGAGACCTGTCTCAAGCATGCTACCTGTAGAGGCCAGTACCTGGAAGTGCCATCTTGCTTGGTCATGGAGAGGGGCAGTGAAATGAGGAAGGTCCTGGACAATACAGCTGCAACAGTGGGTTGAAGCATAGGAATACTCGCACTGATGTGGAACGATCAGGCAGCGTCTCCCTCTGCTGTTCCTGGGGTTGCTCCAAAGCCAGACCAACAAGGTGACATAGCGCACAAACGTGTCTAAGTCTGTCAGCACCTGACGTCAGTAATTAATAAGGGTGTTGATAAAGGGCATCACAAGTGAACATGCAGACGAGGGCACAGTAGCAGAAATTCAGTTTTGCCAGAAAGAAAAGGCTCTTTTCTCTTTCACTAATCAGACCATCTCCACTCCCAGGTCCACCACCGAGGTCTCAGGTTGTGCTTTGTGATGTGTGGGACTCAGCTGGGTGTGTCCAACATTCCTCCCTACCCTCTCCACCACAGAGATGTCTGGGTGTGGTGCGATTATTGATGTCACTAGGACCTCAGGCCACCATTGGCTGTGCAGAGCCTACCTGACCAATCAGATTTAAGATTTGTGGCTCATCATTTTCTGTTTTGTATATATATGGATGTCAGGAAGCCTGCTTTATACAATAATGAATAGCTGTGGTTCATTATGTCCAAGATTGCACTAGGGGAAGAAGGACTCCCAAATTCTGTTTTTGTGGAAAGGTGAGCAGACCCTACCTTGTCTCCTTCTCTCCTTCAGTACTGAACCCTTCCTTAGATGTGTTTCTTGTCCTTGCCAGGGGCACACCCCCAATCTAGTCCAAACCTTTTCTCAAAGAGCTCCCATTCCCACCCAGCCCCAGGATCCAGTTCTGCTGAACGCACGCCCTTTGCTCATTCTGCTATCTTTCCCGGTGCTGAGGCAGGGAAAATGAGATCCTAAATACAGAATATAAGATGCAAAGGCCCTCAACAGGCTTCAGTCCACCCTAGGATCCCTCTGAAATCTACAGAGCCATCACTTTTTTAGAGTTACAAAGACACAGTTTACCTTGGCGATTCAGGCAATGGCCCCAAGATACCAAAAATATCACAAATTTTCAGCCAAAGCTATAGGATAATGCTGAGATAGGAATCATGAGGAGTCTGCTTCTTTTGGAAACTGCTGGAGCTTTCAGTCAGCAAGAACCCCTGGATGATGATTAAAATAAAAATGTGTATGAATGCATGATTGTGTATGTATGTTCTCTGATGTTGAGTATGGAGGTGCTGTGGAGGGTGGCAGGAAGGGATAAAGGAAATGCTCAGTGTTTCAGTAATAAAGGAGGTTTCAGGCCAGACCAGCAGGACCAGCATTCCATACTCTGGCCATAAGAAGTGAGAAAATAGGTTATATGGAAGACAGGTTTCATCATCCGCTTTAGCACAGGAATCAAGAAGGATTGGCATCGTTTTTCTGCTATGAGTCAGGAGGCAGACATGAGCTAATGTGGTGGCTCTGGGGTGCCAGTGCCATGCTTAAAATGGAACACTTTTTCCAAGTGATTGTTTCCACGTCTCAAATATCTCAGAGGTATTTATGATCCCCATCCTATATTGGACAAAACTGAAGGACCTAGAAGAACCAGGAAAACTACCCCAATGGAACTCATCACAATGGATGAGTAGGTGGGGTTTGGAAGTCACAAAAACTGAACAAGACAAAACCACTCCAGTCCCTCCCCAAGGAAGAGCAAGTTAGAGAATGAAGGGGACTGATGTCCTAACAGCGCCTTAAAATGTGATGGCTGTATGCAGGAAGGCCGGCAAGGAATCATTGTCTACACAGAATTGATACTCAAACAAAACCTGATAAGAGTTTTATTGGGCATTATTATTAATATCACCTCTATACTCCATAATTTTCTCTAATTTCAGTGATTAAAAGAATTATTTCCTTCCAATATATATGGAGTGCATTTATGTTTACCATATGAAGGAAACACATACAGTACATATGTTCAGTAAGTAAGGTGAATATTTGCTAAATATAATATATACATACAATATGCTC
The DNA here is from genome assembly GCA_004026705.1 of Nesogale talazaci. Taxonomy (NCBI): domain Eukaryota; kingdom Metazoa; phylum Chordata; class Mammalia; order Afrosoricida; family Tenrecidae; genus Nesogale; species Nesogale talazaci. The sequence goes on along the minus strand of PVJH01000394.1, from coordinate 323,584 downwards.
TCTTTCATTTGTGCATATATAAACATTCAGGAAATAATTCATTCTTTCCAATGTTTTCAGTTCTTCCAGAGAATATGATTGTGTATTCTCTCATTTCTTGCTCATGTACTTTATTGGAATACAATTAGCACATGTTCAAAATACACTGTGTTGCTTTGTTTTCTATATGTATTTACCAATCTATTCTTATACCCCCCCAAAAGGAACATATTCATACTCCAGGGAGTGACTTTTGGCTCCTCCTAATCCCTCCCTCCTGCCCCTGAGACTCCTCCTGCCCAGGTAACCATTAAGTGGTCAAAACTTTGACATTTTATAAAATGTCTGTGGCTAGTGAGGTCTGAAAGTATAAGAAAAAGCCACTACTGATGAATCAATTCTAAATTATAGTGAGAGAGTATAACTGGTTCATAAGATTTGGGGGTGTGTAAATCTGTACCGAAGCTAACTACCGCCACTTTCTTCCTCATAAGTTCCAACTGCCAACCTTTTGGTTGGCACTAAAAGCTTAAAACACAATACCACCAAGACTTCTGATAATATAAAGGCAAACTTTAGAAAGTTTTCCTTATTTTTCGTTCTGTTTCTTAATGGATATTTTTAAGTTTCCATTAATCACACACACACACACACACACACATATATATATATATATATATATATATATATATATATATATATATATGATTGTGGCAGTGATGTAATCTGTCAATTTCAAGATTGGGAGTTTGGGGGTGGATTCTAGCCTGTCAATTTGAAGAGAACCAATGAGACTGCTTTGTGGGCATGGATTTCTCCTGAGAATTCTGGGAAGTACTGCTGTATTTCCCCTTTGAAGGTAAAAGAGCTATGGCTCAGTCCCTGGGAGATGCTCTACTGACAAGACACAAGACTCACTCTTGGGAGATATTGCAGCTGATGAGACACATGGCCCCATGCTGACTGACCCTGTACCCTGACAACTGCAACGGCCCCAGGGAGACCCCTGCCATCTTGGAGATGCTTCTACCTCCACTGCATTCACCAGATTCGGCACCCTCTGGCCTGTGATTTCTTGCTGGTTTTGCATGTGCTCTGTCAGTCTGAAGAGGAATTAGGGATTTGAATCGAACATATGGGCAATATTGTACATATGGTCTTGGAGTGTACTGGGTTAGGCTGCTTTCACAATGTTCCATCACATGCATATAAATTTGTATATTTTGTCCACCTGGATTAACCCAATGATGTACAGAATAGCATGTGTTTGGTCCTCCTCTTGTCACTGATAACTATTTTGATAACTATGTCTAATATCTAAATTACAGTGCTTTCATCTAATTTCAGTGATTTTAATAATTCTTTTCTTCCTATTTATAAGAATGAGAGTATTTATACTTACCATATAATGAAAATACATATGGTGTATACAGAGAACAAATATGGTGAATATGTACAACTATAGGAGATATGCATACTATGCCCTCATTCATGTGTTTATATATGAATAGTAAGGAAATGATCCATTCTTTCAAGTGTTTTCAGTTCCTCCAAAGAGTATGGTTGTGTATCCTTTCATTTATTGTCATGCACATGATGGGAATACAATAAACACAAGTTGGAAGCATTCAGAGATGTTTTCTTCTCTATGCAGATGCTAATCTATGATTGTACTCAAAAGAAAGAACATATTCATAGCCCAGGATGTGTCTTTTTACTCTTCATAATCCCTCCCTCTTGCCCCTAAGACTGCTTGTGTTAGTACACGTAGTCTAGAAGAACAAATTTCATAGACACACACATAGGTAAAAGGAAAGGGTTTATACACAAAAGGAATGTGACACTAAGAAGGCATCCCAATCCAGTCCAGTACAAAGTCACAAGTCCGATATCAACCCATATGCCCAAAATCAGTCTACAAAGTCTCCCTCCGACTCACGAAGTCACAGGTCAGTGGGTGCAGAATTCTGGTGCTGGCAGAGGTCTCCCCATGGCTCCTCACTTCCAGGGCTCAGGGTCCATCAACGGCATGCCGCTCCAGCTTCAGAGGTCTGGCTCCATCAGGGCAGAGCAGTTTGGTCTCTCCGCCGGCTCCTCCAGCTTTTCGGATGCTGCCATCTTGTCTTTTCCGTGACTCATTGTCTCTGAGACTAACTCCCAACATCTGGGGAAGATAGCTTCTCTTCTTCACGAGGAAAATATCGCGAGATTTCCCAGAAGTCTCAGGAGAAAGCCATGCCCACATAGAGGCCTCATTGGCTACTCAATGGCTATCTCCAGATTAACAGGCTAGACTCCACCCCTACATTTCAATCATAAAATTAACATAGGCACATGACTGCCACACTGCCCCTGCCCAGGTGACCATTAAGTGTTCAAACCTTTAACATTCTAAAAAGTGTCAGTTGCTGGTGAGGTCTGGAAATACATGTACAATCCACTATGGATGAATCAATTCCTAGTCATACTGACAGAGTATAACAGGTCCGTAAGATTTTGTGGGGTGCAAATATATATCATGTCCATCTACTGCCAAGAGTGGGAAACGAAGACTGCAGGGGGGGAAGGAGGATTAGAACGGAGATTGCACAACTCATTCTAAAGGCAATTTAATGATGGAGGGTGGGGATGGGGATGTTTGAAAATCGATATGGCAATGATTATACAATTCTCCTTGAGTTGTTTGAACTCATGAATTGTAGGCTACGGAAATAATGTGAACATGAAAGGGTTTTGCCCCATTAAGCAAGTCATATTTATGTATGTCCATTTGTATATTTATGATCTTTCAGTGCATGAAAGTCAAGATAGATAACCCATCGAACACAGTAACAGGAATAATGGGTCCCTGAGGGTATTAGAAGAGAGGAGGACATGGGATGGGGGTCGGGTAAATGTGGTGTCCATAGCATTGATGACTGTATAACCCCACTTGATGAGACTGAACAATCAAATTGTACGTGAATGGATAGATTGTATTGCTTATGGTGTGGGAAAAATCAATTAAAACAGAAAGAGGCATGAGGTTTCCTGTGGTGTATGATGGAGGACGGAGGGGGTAAATGAGAGCACTTATCAAGGAGTTCAAGAGGAAAGAAGATGTTTTGAAATGGACTCCGGTGGCAATTGTACAACATTGCTTGATATGATTAAATTAAACTTGATTTGATTGATGCTTGATGTGTTTGAGCTTCCAAAAAATGATGAAAAACAACATAATAAAAACCTTTTCAAAAATAAAATATTAAGAGGTAGGTAGAAACCATTTAAAAAAGAATAAAATCAAAATACTCAACTAGAATGGAAGGTATCAAGATAAACAAAGAAAAGTTTGGAATTATCATAGATTTCAACCTGCTTGGATCCACAAACAAATCCCACGGATATTGGAGGAGATTAAATGACAGATCCATTGGGTAAATCTGCTGTCCAAGACCTCTTTCAAGTGTTGACAAGCAAGACCCTTACTTCAAGGACAAAGTTGTGCCTGACCTAAGCCATGGTATTTTCAATTTTCTGTTTTATATTGTGGTAGTTTCATAATCAGCTGTCAATTTGAGACTTCAGAGGGATTAGGTGGAATTCCGGTTGTTACTTTGGTTGCAGATTGGTGAACATATTTGGAGACACTAAGGAGATAAATAGCTCACGGGAGCAAGACCCATGTGCGCTTTTCTGTGGTGAGAAGCTGTGCTTACTGAGAAGACACATGGAGCCAGGCTAGAGGCCTAATGCTGAAGGAGTCCCAGGGAGACCTCTGCCAGTGGTGAGATGCCTCCAATGCCACTGGACCAACAAGACTTTCTACCTACTGGCCTGTGATCTTCCTGCATTTGACATGATTGCATGGCTGGAATTTATGAATTAGTATTGACAAAAGAGCTAATATCAAGCTCCTGGACTTATCTCGGTTGGGATGCTTTCTCAATTTTCAACTGCACTTGTGTATAAAGTTCTTTTTTATACATACATGAGTCTACCCAGATTTGCCTCTCTAGTCATCCCAGACCGGGCTCCTCAAACTTTTTACACAGAGGACCAGTTCACTGTTTCTCAGAACGCTGGAAGGCCAGACTATAGCTAAAAAAAAAAACAAAAAAACAAAAAACTATAAATAGATTCCTATGCACACGGTACAACTTTGAATTCAAAAAGCAAAATGAGAACAAATACAATATTTTAAAATGAAGACTAAATAAAGTTAAATTGAAAAGCTTATTATTTCAATGGGAACTATGGATCTGATTTTGTCTAATGAGATGGTCACTGCTAGTCGTAATAAGTGAAGCATGTGTGCATCAGTTATTCTAAATATGGTTTGAGATTTCATCAATCTGGAAAAAAGTCTGTTCACAAACATAAGTGCTGCCAAATTTGGTTGCCATTTTGAGTTCATGGAACCTGAGATTAGGATATGTCTCAGAGAGGAGGGATGCACTGAAATTAGGAAGGCTGCTTGACTTGAATGCATCTTTCAGAGTCACAATTCTTCAGTTCAGCGAAATTCATTTGGTAAAATGTATGAAGATGAAGTTCTTTAAATTTAATTTGGTCAGTTCAAATCCAGCAGCAGCTTTCCAGGAGCAAGGCTGGGCTTCCTATTCTCACTAGGGCAGTGAGTCCCACCCCACCCCCGCAAAAAAATTCTAAATTGGAACTCCGTTTACAACTTTTCCAGTGAATCCACACGTTTTGTTTGGGAATGTAACTAATGGTTTTTCCACTAGCAGATTTTGAGTTGTGGGGAGATGGCAGAAAATTTCCTCCTTTACTTGTTTGATGAGGAGGCCTAATTTTACTTCAAATGCATTCACATGTAATTGTACATCATAGATATGCGTCCCCTTTCCTTGAAATCGCACACTGAAATTGTTGAGTAGCTCTCTTACATCTGTCAGAAAGGCAAGGTGACATTTCCATTTCCATTCTACATCATTGAACTCTGCTATTTCTATGCTTTTTGAAAACAGAAAAGCCATAATCTATGGAAGTAAGTCATAGGAATGTTTCAACACTCCCCCTCAACTCAACCAACAGAATTTTGTGTGGTACAGAACATATTCAAAGGCAATATTTAGCTCAGAAAAAAAATCCTGAAATAGTCTGTGGTTTAGTGCATTAGCGCTTATGAAGTTAACACAAGATACCACACTTTTCATAGCAAAACCCCACTTCAGTGATTAACTACACAGTGCTTGTTGCTGGATGACACAGTGTATGGCTATTAGATGAGAATGGCTATATTTGTCCATCTCTTGGTTAAAGTGAACAATTACTCCTTTCTTACATATCACCATGCTATAAGCACCATCAATGATCACACTCACTAGTTTAGCCCAGTCAAGCTCCAAATCATTAACAGTTTGGCAAATATTTTCATAGATATCCTCTCCTATAGCTGTTCCTTTGATGCTTTGCAGTGCAGCAAGCTCTTCTGTGACTTTGAAACAGTCATCTGTGCCACGAATAAAGATGAGAAGTTGTGCAGAATCAAAAACATCATTACTTTCATCAAAAATAGGAAAGTATTTTTGCAGAGTTTTGCAAATGCTGATGAAAATTGCCTTCCATTTCTTCAGTCATTCCTGTAATTGTAGGTCCTGAAAGACTCACTGTACTACAAAAATCAGACTTCTCTTGACACATATTTTTGACAACAGAAAGAAGGCATATTTTAACAAATTCTCCTTCTACGAATGGTCTGCCAGGGCATGCTATTAGCTTGGCAAATTGAAAACATGCTTACAGTGATGAAATATTTAGCTGTTTCTACTTCACAAAAGTATTTTGCTGAGTTGTCAATGTATTTTTCAATTTCAATATTTTAACTTTTCTCACCTCTCTGACCAAACAATCATAATTATCTTTTTTTGTGTGGCATCACTGCTCTCTGGTGGGTGTAGGAGGCCCAGTCTTGCTCCTGGAGAGCTGCTGCTGGATTTGAACCACCAACCCAGTGGGCCGCAGTCCCACACACAACCACTACGCCACCGGGGCTCAGCCCATATTTATCTTTCTGTTGAGTTTGATAGTGTAGATGCAAATTGTATTCTTTGAACACCCTATTTTGGCATATCACGCACATGGCTCTTTCCTTGTACTGCATGAAAAAGTAATCATAAGTCCACTGTTCTTTGTCACTCCAAGTCACATTTTCTCTTTCTCGATGTCATTGATTCCTAGGGATTCCAAATTGCTATTAGTAATATATATATATATATATATATATATATATATATATACACACACACACACACACACATATACACACACATACACACATGCATATATACATACAGTGATACAAAAACAATATACCAGCAATAACTGGTATATCCTACACAGAGAAATAGACAGCAATGCCCAGCAATGCAGTCTGATCAGTGCCCATCAATGCAGGCTTGCCAGTCCCCATCATTTCAACCTCAGCAGTGCCCATATTGGTTTAACTCTGCTTTTACCTCAGGTTCACGCTGGTGGAGTGCAAGAACAGACACTGTTACAAAGCCAGTTCCTCCACCACCTTTCCAGTTCACACTACCCTGTGCAAACCACACTGCGACCTGTGAACTCGCACAGGAATCTGATCACAGGGGTGAGAAGGTCCATGTGATCAGATTCCACTGCAGGAATTCACTTCCAAATCTAAAGTGAGTTCAGTCATACAAACATATGGCTGAACTTGCACTGCTCAGAGAACACAACAATGTGAAACATGACTTACATAGCATACAAAATACATCCTTATATACAACTGACTAGCATTCAGAATATAAATGTACTTACTGTCAATTAAATTGTGTTTCTTACTCCTTGGCTGTCTGCAGAGCTGGATTAGGTATCCATGGGGCCCTACGCAGATAACCAGTTTGGGGTCCCCAGGCGATAATACTGAGTACTGATCATTTGTGATAACACTGCCTGCTGACAATTTGCATTAACACTGAGCACTTACAAGTATCATTACCACTGAGCACTGACTATTTGCATTACCTCTGTCCACAGACTATTTGTGTTATCATTATGACGCAACCCCCCCTAGAAACCACCCCAATCAAATAACCAACTTAAAAAGTCACTCCTAACTTCAAAAAGGCGGCCGGCCCCTAGCTGCAAAAAAGAGCCCCTCTAACTTCAGAAAAAAGGCCCCCATTACCACAAAATGGGTCCTACTAACTGCAAAATTGAAAAAAATAGACCTCCTAACTTCCAGAAAAATAAAAATAAATTCTAACTTGTTCTTACCTCAGTCCCCAGGTAGCAGGAGGTTCTGCACAGGCAAGCTTGTGACTCATCCAATCACACCAGAGACTGAGAAATTGAAAGGAGGAGTTGAGAGACAGAGAGGAGGAAGGGAGTCAGAAAGTGAAGCACCACACACTGCATCTGCTAAACAGGACAAGCAGCAGCCACAAAAACAACGGGCCATAATTTGAAGACCCCTGCTTTGTTTCAATGGAATAGTTTAGATAAGAATTAAGATATGTTTAGATAAGGATAGAATTTTACATATAAGAATGTGTTTAGGATCTGGCTCTACTATGTTTATATTTTTTCTTTTGCCTATTGTTATTGAAATAATAATTGATAGCCATGATTATTGAGAAGCAAAACGGAGTGTTTGAGAGTTTGTAAGCCTACTTGCCTTCAGAATTAAAGTGGTTCTTTGAATGGGTGTAGGATATTTCTGCAAAGAAGGCTCTATAAAGATAAACCCAACTCAATGTCTTGAATGCTCAAGTTATTTGAATTTGAAAAGACTTGCCTAGGGGCATGTTGACTGACTGGCAAAAGAAAAAACCCTGTGGCTACTTAAATTTTGAACTATTGTTTTTTTGTTTTGTTTTGTTTTTGTTTTTTTGTTTATTTTGGGGGGGCATCACTGCCTCTGGTAGTTATGGGTGCTACCCAGTGCTCCTCCTGAGAGCCACCGCTGCATTTGAACTGCCACGCCTGTGGGCCACAGTCCTGCACTCAACCACTTACGCCACCGGGGCACAGCCTAACTATTGTTTTATAACTAAAACTAGAAAAATCTGGAGCCATAGAGGAACTCTCCTTTATAGGACTGAATGTTAAAGGGAACCTAAAATCTGGGACCACTTGCTGAATGGAAGTGGAAGAAATGTAGCAATGGAGTGATGGATTGGATCTGAACAATAACATCCATGAAAGGTTCAAAGAACGTAGAAGAAAATGCAAGAGTAGGTTGGCTTGCCTGACATCCATGACCTAGCCCAAGGAGGCTAGAAATTTGTGACAGGTCACAATGGGCCAATGGGCACCCTAGTGAGACTAAGAAAGGATAAAATCATGAAGTGGCTGGATTACAGACTTTCATAGGTGGGGAAATATATTCATAGGAGTATGGATCATGGTGTAAGTGTTCACATAACTGCAATTGATAAGTATAGAACATTTTTTATTTTGTACACTTATAAAATATTACGTTTAAAGGAAGCTGTTGATTTTGAAATATATATATATATATATATATATATATATATATATTAGTATTATCCTGTTAGGCACACATATAATTTTAGTGTGGTTTTGTTTAAAAATTATGTAAGGCTAAAGAGTTGTGTTAAAGTGTCAAGTTGACAAGGAGTGGTTTGTAGTAGTTAAATAAGCTACTGCCAACTTGAGGGTATTAATAGTGGAGGGGTGGAGTCTAGCCTGTCAATCAGGTCACAGCTGGATAGGACCTTCTCATGAGGATTTTGGAAACTGCTCTCTGCTTTTTTATTGCTGTTTAGGAGGCACATTCACAGAGATGGAGGAGTCAAGTAGAGACTCACACCAGTACTGAGATGTTTCCACCGTTATTGGATCCACAAGACTTTTCCCTCTTTGGGCTGTGAATTCTGCATTCAGCATAGCTGCATGTGCTATATGAGTATAAAGAGGAATTTATGGACTATTATTAGACATATATGCTAATATTGGACTTATGGACTTGATCTGAAGTAGGCTTGGATTATTTTTAATATACAATTACTCTTTGATGTAATGTTCTTTCTTATGCATACATAAGTATGAGTGTCTTTAGATTTGTTTCTCTTGTCAACCCTGACTAGTGCTGTGTTTCTCTGGTATTTATAAAGTTTTCAGTGTCTTTCCCTCAGAATCCTACCTCCTTTTTATAGTCCTTCCTTCTTTATAATTTGAAAGTTCCATTGAAAGCTATTCACAATGGATAAACTGCTGGTATTTGAAATATTGGTGCCATTGCTTCCAGCATGATAGCAACATGCAAGCCACTACAGTATGGCAAGCTGACAGATGAGTAATGTAATATTCCTTGTACAAATTACCTTGATATGTTTATGTTACAAAATGCTCCTCAACTTACATTTTTAACTTTTTCCTCTTGATAGCTGTGATATTTTTAAGGAATATCACAAAGATAAAGTGCCCCTCTCATTACATCATTTCATGTGTATAAGCTATTTACTTACCTCTGCTGGTAATTGTTTTCAACTATTTCAATCTATGGTTCATTATATTTATCTATTATAAATTTACTACTCATCCACCTCTTTTCATGCAGAATTATTTGAAAAATAGAAACTATATTATATCACCCATATTTGGTACCCAAATTTTACATAAATGATTATTTGTAATTTTGTACTCCAACAGAAAAATATTCTATGTAGATAATTAAAAATAACAATTGATGCAAATATTTAACTTCCTATTTTATAACCCACCAATAGTGAATCTAAAGGAAGGGATATATACAAAATATTATAGACCAGACTAGCCTACTGATCATAACTAAGCATCATGTGGTATCTTGATGAAATACTGGGTTGACCATTTGGAAGAAACTGGGAAAATTTGATTACAATAAAGATTTATTAAATGAAAATGTATCATGTTTGGGTTAATTGCAACAAATGTACAATAATGATATTGATTATAGGATAAAGTATGCTTCCATCTTGAGTTCCTTTTTTGTGCATTTAGCGATATATTTGACAGGTTTCATTCTCCATCTGGAGAATAAATTATCCTAGCATCATTTGATGGATATTGTTCCTTCAACTAAAATAAGTCACCAATAGCCAAATACATTTATTTCTGGACTGCCTATTTGCTTCCATTGGTCTAAGTATTTATCAATCTATCAATTCCAGATTGTTTTCACTACCATGGCTATGTAATAGCATTTGAGGTTTGTAGGACTCCCACATGAGTATTCTTTTTGATGAACAGTTTGCTTATCCTGGATCTCTTTTCTCGTCATAAAAAAGAAAAGAAAAGCTCCACTGTTTATGGAATAAAATTGTGATTTGGATAGGAATTGCATTGTATTTAAAGATTGCTTTAAATAGCACTGATATTTCCACAGTATTAAGTCTTTCCATTTGTGAGCATTGAATATCTACCATTTGTGTGAGTCTCTTATAGTTTTATTTTTACAGGTCTTTTGTTTCTTTGGTCAAGTTCTTCCCTAAATATTTTATCTTTTGTGTGGCTGTTTAAAATGGTATTGTTCTCTTTATCTATTTTTTGAGCAATTTTCACTCTTAAGGAATGCAAATGATTTCTACATGCTAATCATGCATCCTTCTACTAAAAAAATTCCCTCAAGTATTTCCAAAATTTTTATGTCCTGTATTTGTGGTTCCACTGAGTTTCACTTCTTCTTTGCCCAATTGTATTTCCTTAATTTCTTCTTTGTTGTCTGATTGCTTTGGATAAGACTTCTAGCATCATGTTGACTATGAGTGATGATAAGAAGCATTCTTTTCTGACTATCATTTTCAGGGGAAATAATTTCAATTTTTTGTCCATTATTCATATTTTTGATCAGTGGTTTTGATCTATGAAGAGCTTACCTTCTGTTCCTATTTTGTTGAGTATTTTCATCAGAAATTGGTATTGGATACTGCGTCAAATGTCTTTTCTGTATCTATTGATATGATGATATTCTATACCTACTGATATGACAATGATATGATGTTGTGATATGATAATGTGTTTTTTTTCTTTTTTTGTCCTATTTATGTAGTGGGTTACATTATTTTCTGAATGTTTAACTATACTTGCATTTCTGACATATTCCTAGATAATCATAGAGAAAAAATATATGTATTTCTGTTTAGATTTGCTACTTAACACTTTTTATTTTACTGAGCTTTAAAATAGTGCAACCATAGCCATAACTTTGAAAGATTTTCTTCCTTATTCATATTGATGTTGACACCTGATTCCTCCTTCCCTCCCCTCCAGATGCCCAGGAAATCATCAATCCAGCTATTGTCATCCAATTTCATATAAATGGGTTTCTCTCTATAGAAAACCATACAAGACAATAGAATAAACAAACAAACTCCGAGCAACAATGACTATATAAAGCAAGTGTGGCAGTTACATAATCTGGTGTCAACTGAGGATTCAGAGTGAAGGAGTGGAGTCTAGACTGTCAATCTGGTCATACCAGTGAGGTCTTTGCGGGCACAGGACCTTCTCCTAAGAATTCTGGGAACTCCTGTATTCCTCCCTGAAGGCTAAAGACCACCTTCTCTGCTCACCCCCTGAGAGACATCCCTGAAGAGATGACACATGGCCTTACATTGATATAGCCAGTACCCTGGACCTGACATGTGAAGACCTCTACCAATGCTGAGATGCTTACAATGTCACTGGATCCACAAGACTTTCCACTGGTCTGTGATCTTCCAGCATTTGGTATCATTGCATGTGTTTTCTAAGTCTGAAGAGGATGTTATAGATTGGTATCAGATATATGGGATAATATTGGACTAAGTGTTTGATCTTGAGTGAACTGAGATGTTTTCTCAATATTCAAATGCCTTGCATAAAAGCTCTTTGTCATACACATATGTGTGTTTACAAATTTGTTCCCCTAGTCTGCCTGCACTAACACATTATAGTACCTTTGGAGTAGGGTACTTGAAATCATGAAAATGGAGAATGGATATTTTTTGACCTCTCCCTCATGGTAGTGTTTCTTCTTTGACTAGCCAGAAGTCAAATAGGCCCATGCTGTTTACTGGAGAGTATATGGGAAGTTGAAGTTTTGATTATTTTGTTTGGTTGTAGTATTTAGTTATTTCTGTGGAATAGCCAAAATGATTGTTGTTGATGTATGTTTTGAGTCCATGGGTAGAAATTATCCCTTATATTTCTCAGAAACCATGCAGCTTAGGGAAAATGGTTGACAGAAGGGCAAAATGACTTTCAGAAAGCCTGACTCTGCTTGATGTTCCCAGAGCCCTAATCCCACATTTTATAACAATAGAATAGTTTGGATAAGGATTTAGATAATCTAGATAAGGATTGAACTTGACTGCTTTAAGAATTAAGTTTAGTATCTGATTCTGCTTTGTTAGATTTCTTCTGCTTATTATTGTTGATAAAAGGATTTATAGAAATGATCATTGGGAAGTATGAAAATAGAGAATTTGTAAGCCCACTTTCCGTGAGCCATTAAAATTTGAATCTTTAAATGGGTAGGACACACGTGCATAGAATACTCTGAAAAGATAAGCCCCACCCAATGCTTTGGAGTACTTAGGATGCTTGTATTAGAAGAGCGTTGTCTATGGGGAGGTTCTTGACAGATTGAAAAACAGTAACAAACAAACAAAAAGGAACTCTTTGAATATTTGAATTTTGAACAAGTGTTCTTTTTTCGGAAGCTGGAGAAACCTTGAACCATGAAGAAAACTCCTCTCAATCACTGAATGTCAAAGAAAGTCTGTGGGCAGGCTGAAATGCTTGCTAGGTGACCACCTGAATCCACTTGTTGAATAGAAGTGAGAGAAAAACAGCAAAAAAGGGAGGGGTTGAGTCTGGCTATTGACACTCTTGTTTACAGGAACTACAGGAGACGATAAGTGTGGGCTGACTGGTCTGAAGTTTATGAGGTAGCACAAGGGGGCTACGCTTGTTGAGAATTTGAGATAAGCCATGGTCTAAAGGCAAGGTGACCAATGGGTTCCCTGTTGAGGCTAAGTGAGGCAGTCCACATTGAGTTAAACAGAACCAGATCAGATGAAGAGGAGATATTTGAGCCTGTGAACTGATACATATTGCTGCAGATTTTATGGATGGCCTCTCCTGAAGTGACTTTGCTTATGGATGTGAATTTCACAAGGGGCCAACTAGAATGAAAATTCTTCACATCAAAGAATATGATAGCCTCCAAGTACTGACAATATAATAATTGGCAACCCAAAATAGGTGGATAAAGGCATGAAGTGGTTGGCTTACAAACTTTCATAGGTGAGAGAACATATTCACAGGATTATAGAATTAAGGCATGGGTGTTACTTAACTGCAATTATTAGGCAAAGGATATTTTTATTCACTTACAGAAATATATATATATATATATATATATATATATATATTCATTCTATTGGGGACTGGTACAACTCTTATCACAGTCCATTGTATCAAGTACATTTGTACACATGCTGCAATTATCACTTTCAAAGCATTTTCTACTTGAGCCCTTGGTATCAGCTCCTCATTTTTCCTCCTCCCACCCTCCCTCCCTCATGAACCTGTGATAATTTACACATTATTATTTTTTCATGTCTTGTAGTGTCCAATGGATCCCTCCACCCCCTTGTCTGTTGTCCATCCCCCTGAAAGGGGGTTATAGATTGGTCATTGTGATTGGTTGCCCCTTTCTACCCCCCCTCCCCACCTTCCCATTAAACCCCTGGAATGGCTACTATCAATATTGGTCCTGAGGGGTTTACCTGTCCTGAATTTCCTGTGTTTCCAGCTGTTGTCTGTACCCATGAACATTCTCTGGTCTATCCTTTTTGGTAAGGTAGAATCGGGGTCATGATATTGTGGAGAAAGAAGCATTATAGAACCAGAGAAAAGCTATATGTTTCATTGGTACTTCATTGCACCCTTACCTGCCCAACTTCTCCTAACAACCCTTCTGTAAGGGGATAGCCAATTGCTTACAGATTGGATTTGAGTGTCCTCTCCAAACTTTCCCCACCCTGATTCACATTATGATTTTTTGTTCTGGGTCTTTGATGTCTGATACCTGATCTGATTGGCACTTCATGATCATACAGGCTGGTGTACTTTTTCCATGTGGACTTTGCTGTTTCTCAGCTCCAACGCCGCTGTTTATCTTCAATTATTTAAGAATCCAGATGTTGCATCTTTTGAAAGCCGAGCACAATCAGATTTCTTCAACACATTTGCTTATAAACCCTCTTTGTCTTCATCAATCATGTTGGGAAGGTGTGCCTTTCAGAGTGTCGGATTATTGAAACAAAGTGTTCTTGTGTTGAGGGAGTACTTGAGTAGGAGTCAAATATCCATCTGCTTCCTTGATTCTAAACTTATAAATATTTGCACAAAGAACTATTTCCCCATCACCATATATAAATATATTTACATATGTATATGCCTGCATTTAGATCTTTATAAATGCCCTTTGCCTCCTACTTCTTTCCTGTATTCTTTTTACTTTCCTTTTGTCCCACCCTCATGCTCTGTCTTCATTTGGTTTTCAGGAATTGCTTTCAGTTACATTGTGCTTGATCCAGCCCTGACAGATCTACACCCTCCTCGCCATTGATTTTCAGTCACTTGCAGTCACTTGACATTCGCTTGTCCCTGGGTTTGTTAACACTCACTTCCTTTCCCCTGCCTCCCCCTCTCCCATGTCCCCCTGGAACTGTTCCATTGTGCTTGTTTATCTCACCTATAACATCCAGATAGACAAGCAGCAACAACAATATGCATAAACAAAACACTGAGCACAATGAAGCAGAAATAGAAAATAAAGAAATAGCTATAACAACAGCAGCAAAAAGGCAACCACAACAAATATTTAAATGAGGGTGGCACATTTTTAATTGTATGAATTTTAGTTTTATTCTATTAGGTACAGATATGATTATATTATTGTTCGTTTAAAATTGATATATGGTTAAAGAGTTAAGTGAAAGTGTCACATTGACAAGGGGTGATCTGTAGTAGTTACATAATCTGGTGTCAATTTGAGGATTCAGAGTGAAGGATTGGCATCTAAACTGTCAAGCAGGTCATACTCAATGGGGCCTCTGTTTAAAGGGACCTCTGTTTGGGCATGGCCTTCTCTCTGTATTCTTCCCCGGAGGGGGGAAGCACACACACTCTCTCTGCTCACTTGCTGGGAGAGATTCATGAGAAGAAGTCACATGAACCTACTCTGATCGAGGACCCTATACCTGGAGAAACCACGTGGAGACCCCTGCCAGTGCTGAGATTCTTAGAATGTCACTGTATCCACAAGACTTCCCATGATTTTTCTGCATTTGGCATCATTACATGTGGTTCATGAGCCTGAAAATGACTTATATATTGTTATCAGATATGTGGGATAATCCTGGATATACGGATAATCTTGACCAGGCTGGGATTTGTTTTCAATATTCTATTGCTCTCAAATATGAAGCTCTTTGTCATACACATCTATATGTTTACGAATTTGTTTCTCTAGTCAACCCAGACTAGCATAGAAAGTAAATATAAAGCAGATGATATTAAAACTTTAGGCTAAAGTCACACTAGATGTAAAAGGAGATCTTATTACAAAGTGTTACTTTCCAGTCTAAGTAAAACAGACAAAATCCACTTCATGATGATTTTTGTCAAACATTAGGGTTGTGAATGTTATTAGCCTATGTGAATTGGGATTTCCCTGAGAACTCAATACATGTAGGAACTCTGAAAATGGATTAGGACTAACATTATCCATAGCTTTCCACAAGTCAGGTGTTTAGGTTTTAAGGACAAGCCTTATTCCTACCTCCAAGTTTGGATCTTAATATTTGAAATCCTTGGTTCACACAAACTGATGTGCTTCTTCCTATGGACTTGGTTGAATGCTTACTTATAAGGCTGCTTGTTTTGTGACAAACCTTTAAGACCTCAAATGCCAGTTTCCATGATAACTGAGCATCACCAAATTTCTTCACCATACTTTCCAATGGCACTTGTGTTCTCCTCATAAAGATGAGTATCAGACAGGGTCATTTTATAAAAAATTAATTGCTTTTATATTAGGAAGAAGTCTAAATCCATTCATATAGCTATTGTTTCTAAAAAGTCCCTGGCTCCCTATTGGAGACATCATTGTCATTTTATCATAGAACATCATAGATCTTCTCCATGGGGCTTAAGCAACTCTATTGAGAGTAATGTTATTTTAATTAATAATATAGCACTGTTGAGCAAAGGACTTTGCATATGTGTAGGACTTTTTAATTCAACTCAATTCTCGAAGTTCAGTTTTGCAAGATTCTATAGGCAAAACATTGAATAATTCAGTACACATCAAGAGAAGATGGAAAGAATGCACAAAACTTCTGTACAAAAAAAATTCATCAACGGCCCACCATTTCAATAGGTAGCATATGAGCATGAACCATTGAAACTACATGAACTGAATTAGCTGAAAACAAAGACTCCAGAAATTTACAGAATATTCATGGAAATGATTCAGAAAGCTGAAAAAGCAATGAAAGAACTCACTCGTCTATGCCAGTAAGTTGGGAAAAAGCTACTTGGCCAACTGACTGGAATAGCTCCATGCTTCATCCCATTCAAAGAAAGATTACTCCATAGAATGTTGAAACTATAGAAGGATATCATAGTGTGTGATATGCACATAAATAAAATCTTGTGTAAGGTCATCCAACAATGTTTGTAGAAATATATTGACAGATAAATGCCAGAAATTCAGCCCGGATTCATAAAAGGACATGGAACAGGGGATATTATTGCTGATGCCAGCAGATATTTCCTTAAGGAAGAGAATACAAGAAATATATTTACTTAGCTTTTACTGACTATGCAAAGACATATTCGAATGTGTGGAACATAATAAACTGTGAAAACCCTGGAGAAGAATGAAAATTACAGAACAATATATTGTGCTCATTAAGAACATGCACAGGAAGCAGTACTATGAAGAAAATAAGGGCATACTGCACGGTTTAAAGTCAGAAAGGTGAGCATCAGGGTTGCACCCTCTCATCATACTTGCTCAGTCTGTGTGCTAAGCAAATCATCAGAGAAACTGGATTATAGGAAGAAGAATGTGGCATTAGGATTAGAGGAAAGCATATTACCAACCTTTGATATGAAAATGACACAAATTTACTTGATTAAAATGAGAAAGTATTGAAACACCGATGAAGAGAAGGATTATAGCTTTCAGTATGGGGGTAAAGCTCAGTCTAAAGAATTCCTAAATCCTCAGAACTGGACCAATAGTTGACATCATTTTAAATGGAGAAGAGGTTGTAATTGTTAAAGATTTTGTCTTGGTTGTGATATTCATTCCTAGTTAATAACATAATAAATAGCATTTTCCCCTTGGGGTCACTGCAAGCAAAGCTAAGCATTTTTCTCTAATGGCTGGGTGCCCCACTTGGTCCATTCAGTAGCAGTAGTGCAATTTTCCCCTTCAATAGAGATATGGTCCCACTTCTTCTTGATCAGATATCTCAGTAAGATTCAGTAGCTATTTTGATAGAATTATCTGCTAATTTAGGGTGAACATAGAACACTGATAAATGGCAGAAATTGTCCTTTCCCCACAACATGGGAAAACTGACCACATATACTGTAAGGCCACCTTTCTTGGGGTGATTTTAAGGTTTTCTCATAAGAGGTGTGGTACGTAGATTACGGGAGCTAGGTAGACCAGATTAAAAAACCACATGGTCTGGGAATCAGTCTTTGTCTTCTTTTTTTAACTTTACAGTAGTGGACCAGCATTACAAAAACAATGCTGAGTAATTTTTTTTTGGTGGGGGAATGAATTATATAGGCCAGAGTTTTGGTAAGAATATTTGCATCTATCTTTCTAAGGCATATCAGTGTGTCATTTTCTGTCTCTGTGTAGGTTTTGCTTGGTTTTGGTATCAGACATATGCTTCCTTCTTAGAATGAATGGAGTAGTTTGCTGTCCTTTTCTATAATATGTGTTTTTTTCTCTATTGTGTTTGTAGAATTGGTGACAGCTCTTTACTGAACACTTGGCAGAAGTTTTTTGTCAAGCCACTTGTTCCTAAACTTTTATGTTTGAGATAAACTTGTCACTAAAAACAGGTTCATTTCAATTTTGCATTTCCTCTTTTTTAAAAGCCATTCAAACTACTCTTTAAGTTTGGTCCTGAGTTTTCTTTGGTTGAAAGGTACTTGACTTTCTACTTTTTCTTTTGCTATTTGTCTGTTAAGATTTTTTATATCTATCTGTGTTTGGGTAGATGGTGCTTAAAAGTATTTATCCATTTCTTTGAGGTTAACAAATCTTTTGGAGTACTCTCTTTCAAAGTAATGTTTACCTGTTTGCTTGTGAGGCATGTGTATTCAGAGGGTAAGACCACATGGAAAGTGGACGTGGGAGTCAAAAAACAAAATAAAAGAAGCATATAAAAACTCTAAAGTACAGTAAAGCCCCAGTACTCAACACATCAGTACTCGAGATAAACAGATTTTGAGGTGAAATGTAGAGAAACTTTTGCATCAGAGCTCAAACAAGAAATCAAAATCTGACAGGAGTCAATGTGACTTTTATAAACAAAACAGTTTGTGTTTCAGCCACTCAGTTTTAGTTGGCACTGTTATTATGCCTCATTTAAACCTTTTCCAGATATCTTTCAAGTGTTTTACTATATTTTCGTAGTTTTTGTGACTTTTTGAACTGTTGGTAGATAAAAACATGAGTCATAAAAAAGAGGTTTTTGCAAAGAATCTTCATAATAAGGGAACTGGTTAACTATGTTATCAATATTGCTGACGATAATTTTATAAATCTTTTTAGAAAACAATTAAGGAAACGAAACAGCAGGCCATGTTAGACAGATTCCCCTCTCCGACCCCCCACCCCACCCCGCCAGCCGAAGGCAGTCAAGTCCCAGTTAAAAAAGCAAAGAAGGGGGGAAGAAAACCTCCTGAAAAGAAATTCCCTTCCAAACAATGTCTCTCTCTCTCTCTCTCTCTCTCTCTCTCTCTCTCTCTCTCTCTCTCTCTCTCTCTCTCTCCATATTTCCTCTGCACATCCCAGTCCACAGATCCAGATTCTCATCAATCTCAAGGTATGGGCCATACTGTAGTTGTTAAAAATGTTTTTAATGTTCTGTTTCTTAATTAAATTTTATTATTTAACTCTGTACTTACTTCCATTAAAATTTCTGTGTAATATTTTGTATAAAAAGGCAAGTTTAGGGTAAAATGTGGTGGTCTAGAAAGGATTAATACATCTTCAGTTATTTCTTATTAGAAAATTTGATTCAGAACTCAAGTGCATAGGATCTTGACACTTCTTCTGAAACAGGTTAATGTCCAGGTCTGGGTTGTACTGTAAAAAAATAAAACTGTAGCTTGGGGGTGGTTTCCTATTCTTTTTTCAGGGTTGTTATGTGTCTGCCTCATGTGGAAAAGGAATAATTTGGAGGGAGAGGGGGTTTCCTCATAAAATGAGGAGATAAGAAAAAAGCTTAAGGCAAAAAATAATTTGTTGATTATTGAAAATGCCTCCACCTCAGCCCCCAGAAAACATCGAGGCAAGAGCTTTGGCCCTGTGAGTTGGAAACGCGCGAGAGAGGGATTAACTCATGCATGGGAGGGAGTTCACTGATGCAGCTCAGAGAGCTGGTCAATGGTAAAAAGAGCTCCGGGACAGCAGGTATTGCTGATCTCCAACTCCAAGAAACTTTAGGATAATGAGCTTCTATGTTGTTTCACAGGATTCTCACTGTTGAGGCCTCCCCAAGATTTCCTGATGAGATCTTCCCCATGCATATTATTTGGCAGTCATATTCCTCTTGTCTCCAGGAAAATCTGGCAATTAACTAGGAGCTTATTGATATTTTTTACCTTTATGCTCATGAGGCATATACTCTATCATTTTCTTTTCTGATGATGTCTTTGCATGGGTTTCATGTTGGGGAAAAGTTCACTTCAATAGAACAGATTTGTAAGTTTCAAATCTTTTCAAATTTGTTCATATTCCATTTGCTGCTTTAGTTGTGATGGTTGGAGATGTTGAGTCAAAGTGCATGTTTTGATTGTATCTTACTTTTTTATGTGTATATTTATTGCTATAAATTGTCTGAAATACTACTTTTGTGGGGCCCTAAATATTTGGTATGCTGTGTGTTCCTTATACTTTATTTCAAGAGAGTTTTTAATTTTGTTTTTAATTTCTGTTATTGCACCATAGTTGTTAAGCAAGATATTACGCAGTTTTGAATTTCCATATATTTGAAAATTTCCCTTGAACTATTAATGACTTTTAGCTTTATAGTGTGATCTGAGACGATGCTTTGTAATATCTTAATGTTTTTTAAATTGGTCTTTAATTTGTGCACTAACCTACTATGGAGAATATTCCGTGTGTTTATGTACTACATTGGGTTGACTAGAACTGGATTTGCTAATCCAGTGGCATTCATATATGTTTAAGAAAGTGCTTTGTATCAAGAAGTAAACTCCCCAGGCCAGGCCAGCTCAAGTCCATGAGTCTGATACTACTCTATAAGACCTTCTTCAGACTTACGCAGCTAAGTGCAATGGTGCAGAATGCAGATCTCTCACTGACTTGTGGGTCCAAAGTGTTGGGAATCCAATGATGATGGTAGCATTCCTGGGCTCTGGCAGCCAGCAGGATTGGCTAGGAAGAAGGTGAAGGCAAAGAGAGAAGGGAAGGTTCCCAGAGTCCTCCTTAGGAGAAAGCCATGCCCCCAAGGAGGTAACATTATATATCTTCAAGGTGATACAAAGTTATGCAACTACCACAGTGAAGAAAAAATGTATCTTGTTGTTGGGAGGGATACTCTGTGTATGGCTTTGACATCAAGGTGCTTGGTTGTGCTTTTTGTTCTTCTGTGTGTTGGTTAAATTTATTTCTAGTTCTATTATTTACTGAGTTTGGTGTGTTAAGATCTACTGATGGTAGAGTTGTCTATTTCTCTCCTCACCTCTGTAAACATTTGATTAATGTAATTTGAGGCACTATCATTGGTTGCATGGATATTTATTATAGCTTTGTACTTTTGTTCAATTGACCATTAAATAATTATGCAATGCTCTTATTTGTTTCTGGTGTTGTGTTTTACCTTAGTCTTCCTTGTCAAAAATTAATGTAGCCACTTTTGCTCCTTTGTATTGATATTTATATATTTTTCTATCCCTTGATTTTTAGCCACTTTTTTGTTGTATCTAAAGAATGTCTCATGTAGATGAGTATTCTATGTTTTTTTTTCTTTTTTAATACCTATAATGCTAATAATGGTACCTTCATTGCTGTATTTATTTCCTTGACATTTGATTTGATTACTGATATGTATGGGTTAGGTACTGTTATTTTAATTTGTCACCATTTGTCACCATTTCAAAGAGGAATATCTAAAGATAAAAACCAAACAAAATAATCAAATCTTTAACTTCTCATATTCTTTCCAGTAAACAACCTAGTGAACTACATGGCCAAATCTGACCCCTGGCTATCCAAAGAAGGAAAACAGGCACGAGGTTGAGGTTCAATAGGCATCCACTGGTCTTGTGTGTATATGTAATGTTTACATAATTTTACAAAATTTTTGATACAGAAACAATCTTGCTTAATTTTTTTCAGATTGAGAAACGATAAGCTTTTCTTTCTTTTTTTGGTTTTCCAACTCCATATGTTTGTACATTACAGCAGTCTTGTACTTGTGTGTCAATTTTATGATTGGGAGTGTAGGGGTGGAGTCTAGCCTGTCAATCAGGAGACCACTGTGTGGGCATGGCTTTCTCCTGAGAGTTCTGGGAACTCTCACTGAATTTTCCCCATGGGTGTGAGAGATTAACTGCTGAATCCTTTAGGGACATTGAAGTTGACAAGACACAAGGCAGACTCCTTGTGAGACTTCATGGAGGAGAAGCCACATGGACTTACCCTGATGGAAATAGACCTCTGAAGCCAGAAAAGCCACATGGAGACTCATGTAAGTACTGAGATCCTTGAGGATCCACAGAGAGGCCCCTGTTCGCGCTGAGATGCTTCTACCACCACTGGATACACAAGACTCTGAACTCATTGACCTGCGATTGTCCTGGTGCCATTATTGCATGTGCATTGTGAGTCTGAAGAGGACTTATGTATTGGTATCAGATATATGAGCTAAAATCAGACTTGTGAACTTGAACTGGACCGGGTTGGGATAATTTCTCAATGGTCCATTCCTCTTCTCTATAAACCTCTCCCTTATATACACATAGGTGTTCATGAATTTGCTTCTCTAGTCTACCCAGACCAACACACGCATTTAATTTTAATAATGCATGGTCTTGTCTAGCTGCCCTTTGAGATTTTAAATTCACTTATTCTACTGCAGAGTTTTTCAGTTGCTATAGCTTCTTTTATGTTCAAGAGCAAGTTTCAGTCTCTTCTGATATCCATTCAGCAATATATTTCATTAGTTTTTAATGACTTTTTGCTTTCTTTAAATATGATGTTTTCATGTCATCTTATGACTCATCTGGTCCACAGTCACTAGTGATCAATGCATCAAGTGTCTTCTGGAAATGCTCTTTAAATGCATCATGGTCATTTTTGACTTCTGTAGATTTGTTATAATTTTATTTAGCTTCATTGTTGTGGTAGTTACATAATCCAGTGTCAGCTTGTGAAGGGCTGGAATCTATCCTGTAGTCAGGTTGCAGCTTGATTACCTCATTGGGAGACACCTTGGGGATAAATAACTCATTGGGAGCCAGATACACACCGATTATCTGCTTTGCTTTCCAGCTGACAAGATACATGATGTCACACTAGAGCCCTGGAGCTAGAAGAGCATGTGAAGACCGCTGTCAGCAGTGAGATGCTTCCACTGGATCCATAAGACTCTCCAAACACTGACCTGTAATCTTTCTGCATTAGGTGTCATTACATGTGTTGCACGAGTCTGAAAAAGAATTTATCAGACATGGACTAACCTAAAAATTTTGAACTTGATATAGGCTGGAATGTTTTCTTAGTATACAATTACACTTTGATATGAGCTTCTCTATTACATACATATGAGTGTCATGAATATATTTTTCTAGTTAACCTAAACTAACACATTATGGTATCATGGAAGTGGGGTACTAGAGGAACAAATCATAAAGATGGAGAGTGGATGCTTATTCAACCTCAGCCATGTGGCAGTTTTCCTTCTTTGGCTAACCAGAGGTCAGATATGGCCATGCAGTTCACTAGGTTGTTTACTGGAAAGAATATGAGAAGTTAAAGATTTGATTAGTTTGTTTGGTTTTTAATCTTTGGCTATTCCCCTTTGAAAAGGTGAAAATTAATGTTTGATGTATATTTTGAGCTCAGGGGGCCAAATTACCATTTGGATTTCTCAGAGACCATGTTGCTAAATGTTAAGGGCTGGCACAAGGTGAAAATGGCTGATAGAAGGCCTGTCCAAGGCTTTAGGCAATTCAGTCAGAGGTTCACATCAATCTAACAGTTTAGATAAAAAAATTGTACTTAAACGCTTAAAGAATTGAGTTTAGGATCTGATTCTACTTTGTTTATACTGATTTCTTCTGTTTATTACTGTTGATATATTGGTAGAAATGATTATTGGAAAATGTCAAAATAGAGAGCCTACATTCACCCATTAAAATTGGAACTTTGAATGAGTTTAAGACACTTCTGCAAACTCGACTCTGGAAAGATAAGACCCACACAGTGTTTTGGTGCTGAGGACATTTGAAAGAGAAGACACTTGTCTAGTGGGATGTTGACAGATTGAAGGGGGAAAAAAAGAGAACTCGCTGAATTTCTGAATTTTGAATTAGTTGTTTGTATTTCAGGCTGGAAAAATTCATAAACACCAAGAAACTTTCCTCTCTCAGACTGAACATTAAAGGGAGCCAGTTGAAGCCTGAAATGCTTGCTAGGTGACCACCGGGATCCTCATGTTGAGTGGACTAATAATATTGGACTTATGTACTTGATCTGGACTGAGCTAGGATTTTACTCTTGGATATAAAGTTCTCTATTACACACATGTGAGTGTCCATGATTTTATTTCTCTAGTCAACTTGAACTAACATGATTCTAAGTATACACAAGACAGATTGATGATCTTTTTCACAGTGTCCCCTTGACCTTGTTTTGGATAATAATATTAAAATCAATCAGAGTATCTTGCACAGATGTAGTTGATTTAATTCCAATGGTGAGGTCTACATGTATATTCTCAGAGTATGTTATTCAAAAAATATTTCTGATATAGATTATTTAATCTTATGAAATTCTGCACTATCCAACATGATTCAATAACTAAGTACTGATTCCAAGTACTGATTCTTAATCTTTATTTTCATTATTCAGAGCCTAATCACAAGAAATTATCAAAGTATCTTTATTGCATGTTTGATTAATTTCATACTAAAGAAATGGGAAGAGTTCAATTTCTTCATCATTTCTTAGTTCTGGATGCATACATCTGAATAAATTTTATTAACCAGATTTCCTTGTAGAAGTTTGTATATTTTTATCACAACATGGTACATTTATTGTGCTAATCTGGCCAATAGGAACATGTGGGATAAATAATGTCATAGTTTGACTGTAGGGAAAAGTGATAAATTGATTGGCAAGGCCCACTCCTCACTCACTTGCTCTCTGATTATGCAATTACCAATGTACTGCTGCTTTAGCTAGTTCTCTGCATAAACTTGTGAGCTACACTACCTGTGGGACAGCCAAATTGTGGATCATGTCACTAGAACTTGGAGTTCCTTAGAGACTTGTTTTGCATGCTGCTGGTGGGTATATCACTTGACCCTGAGGCTGGTGAATTCTATTGCCTTGCATTGCTTGAATTCAATATCACTAAGCTCTTGAGCTTCTAAGTGTTGGTGACCTCCCCTGCTGTTAGCTGCCTGTGGGCAGTTGGCCTGTGTTGCCTGAGGGAAGGCTCAGCTGACTGTTTTCTTGTTCTTGGACCCAGCGGTCCTCTTGAATAGAAAGATTTCCAGTATATTACCTGTTCCATGAACTTGAATTGAACTGAACCCTTTGTACAGTTGTGGACTGTATTAGTTGTGGACTAATTAGATGTTACATTACTTTGTGCTGTATAAATCTATCTATCTATCTATCTATCTATCTATCTATCTATCTATCATCTATCTATCTATCTATCATCTATCATTTATCATCATCATCTATCTATAATCATAAGTGTCCTGGTTTTGTTTCTAGTGAAACCTATATAACACAATTGGTACCAGAAGTGGTTCTAGAGAGACATTATCATAAATATGGGCTTCTCAGATTGGGTCTACAGCCTAATTATGGTTAACAGTACTCATAATGCTATCTCTATGCTTCAAGGCAGAGATAAGTCTGCTACAATTACTAGAAGTGTGGTGTTAATTCATGGCATGAAGTCTCAAAGCTAATATCCACAGCATCACCACAAAAAGATAAAGTGTTGGTGAGAGGAGAGGCTGGCTGATCCTGTGTTTGATACTTTCAGCACTTTTTTCAGAATGAGAAGTATGAGGAAGCTGGTTGTCTGAACCTCCTTACAATAGAGAATGTGATCAAGGAAAGGGATTATTTCAGAACGTAGCATCACATCTCATGCACCAAATAAAAGACCCAAAAGATTGTGAATGCGCTACAAAGAGAGTCTTTTTTCCTCTAGTAATAAAGCTGAAATTGCCAAAAAAAACAAATTCCAAGTTTCATCATATGAGTAGCTTGTTACTAAGACTTTGGGATACTGATGCAAGGCATGTAACATTAGACCAATCTGAGTTTCTTGACATGAGGAACCTAAGCATAGATTCTTCCTTTATTGTCCCAGCAAGAGAAGTTAATAGGGGATCTAATTGCATATTTAGTTGGTTCATTGAAACAGGGAGCACTTGAACTGATTGCAATTGCACAATTCATTTTAAAGGTGATTAATCACTCTGGGGGTGGATGCTATAAGACTGGTATGGTGGTTTGGTGGTTATACAATCTGATGTCAATTTGGGACTTGAGAGGATTAAGTGTGAGAGGGTTAAGCTAGTCTTTCAATAAGGGTATAGCCAGTGAAGTCTCTATGTGGGTATGACTTTCTGAGAATTCTGGGAACCCCTGTAGTTCCTCCTTAGAGGTAAGAGATACTGTCTCTCTTGGCTCACTCTCTGACAGACATTCTAGTGAGAAGACACATGGTGCTATACCCTGGGAGCTGGAGAAGTCACATGGACCTACCCTAATGCAACCAGACCTCTGCCTTATTTGAATATGAAAGTTAAATTATGAATAAAGAATATAAGGAAATAATTGATGCACTTGTATTATACTATTGATGAAGAGTATTGAAAGTACCATGAAATGCTAGAAGAACCAAGAAATCTGGGTTGGAAGAAGCAAAGCCAGAATGCTCCTTAGAACGGAGAGTGCCAAGAGTTCAGGTACTTTGGACATATTACTACGAGTGACTACTCCATGACAAGGTATTATGATTAATAAAATACAAAGTTAGTGAAAAAGAGGAAGACCCTCAAAGAGGCGAATTTGCAACATGGCTGCAGCAATTGACTCAAGCAGAACAAAAATTGTGAAGTAAGCACATCTTATTGGTCTGACTCATAGCAACCATATGTGCAACAAAATTAAACTCCATTAAGATGGCACCTAGTACCAACCGCCAGGGTTATGAAATCACTCTCTGTGCATTCCATATTACTTTGGGTGCTTTACAATTTTCCAGAGTTATACTTTGTATAGTCCTTGTTATAATTTTAAAAGGGTATGGATAGCTATTACTTTTCATTTCAAGCCTTGCCATATCTGTAGCATTCTCAGAAATTTTGCTTCATTCCTGTTAAGTGGTTATCAGAAAGGGTCTGCTATTAGAGGGGATCAGTAAATTTAAAAAGACACCATGATTAGTAAAGTAATATGTCAGTTATAAAGAGAGAAACCCTTGTTGAAATGGATTGGCATAGTGATTGCAACAATAGTTATAACAAACTAATGATTGTGAGGATATAGCCATTGCAATAATGGTTATAACAAACTAATTACTATAAAGGACACAGAAGTATTATATTCTGTTGTCTATAGATCTGGTATGATTTATAACCATGCTGATGGCAACTAACAGCATCATAGACTGCACATAAAATTAATGTTTCTTTCCATATATTTTATGAGGTCCAATAGTACAGGGTAGAAGTGCCTCTATGGGTTTCCCAGACTGTAACTCTTCACAGGATTAGAAAGCTTTTTCTTTATCCCATGGAGAAGTTGGTGGTTGTTGAGCAGCTGCCCTTTAGGTTAGAGTTCAATGAATATTCCACTCTGCTACCAGGGGTCCTGTATAAGGGTAATAAAGAGGTGAGACATAATTACATAAGCAACCTCTGGAAGCACATGCACAAAATGAGAGAGTGAGTTGGCTTATATGGAGGTGGGAAAGTAAATGAAAAATTTTACATTGTTGATTTGATTGAATTGAAAATGTTTTAAAATATATATATTTTAAATAAAAATAGATCATAGAAGGGTATTGAAATGTTAGATGGAGACATATTGAATGTTCTAAGACTTAGAGATTTTAGGATGGTTACTATGTACTAATGATAATATAAAAATCAGTACAGTGAAACTCTTATAAAATGCTTCTCTATAAACTGTATATTTATTGAAGCAAGTTATGTCTGATGCATGTCAAGATATAATTCTATTGTATCTATAAAACTGTATGAAAAACACTTAACAAAGACTGAAGAAAAGCAATCATAAGCCTTTATTATGGATGAATCTTCTTTAAATCACAAAGCTCTTGTCCCATTTTCTGTTTATGTATTTTAAGGTAGTGATCTTTGAAGATAAAAGTGTTGAAGACTTCTAATAAGATGGTTTACAAGGAGTTCCAATTCTAGGAACAAATTATTCTGAAGGAAAGTACAATTATATTAAAATCCAAGAATCATATGGAAGAAGAGTTAGCAATTAATGACACAAGCTAAAATGTTTGGTTCTCTTAAGACGAATTAAGAATGATGACCCTCAGAGTAGGAACACATTGGTAGATAATTTATAATTGCTACATGAAAGTAATACTTTTTTGCTACTTTTATATTACTTTACATCACACCTCTCTACATATACTACAGGAGGCAATTATAATGCTAGAAGGAAAAACAAATCATCCATTTAGTTCAGAAAAATTTTAAAATACTGGTCTAATAACTAAAGCAATGTTCAATAATTGAACATTGGACTCTTAACCAAAAGGTCAGTGATTTGGACCCAAGTGATTCTTGGAGGGAAAATTATGTGAACCCATGTTCCTGTAAAGAATGGCAGCCATAGGAACCTTATAGGGTACTTCTTCTGTGTCTCACCGGATTCCTGAGTCATAATCAACAGCATGACAAGCTGTTTTTGTTCTTTTTAAGGAGCAGTTTAATAATAAGTCTAGATACAGAAAAAATTAGAATGAGCTGAATTCCGTAGTAATAGATTAAAACTTGGTACCAGTCTTTAAAGTGTGATTCATGGAATTAAAAATTTGCTTCAATTATTAATATCTTAATTAGCTCGATATTTGGAATTAAATAGGCTTATGGAACTGATCTGACCAGATATATCATATAATATACATATTTAAAAGTAAAAAAATAATTGTAAGTAAATTTTTAGCCATCAGAGCCTGGAAATATTATATATATATATATATATCCCTAAGACCTAAACTCACTACCATCAAATGGATTCATGTAGTGATTATATATTGAACTGATAACCACATGATCAACTGTTTAAAACCACCAGCTACTCCATGGTAGAAATATGGGGTTTTCCCTTGTATAAAGAGTCATGGTCAACTTCTGGCAAGATAGGGACTGAGTAACCCATACCAGAGGGACTACACAAAAATCAGTGCAGAAGAGTCACTAAGAGGGAAATTCCACATTGCCAGGTCTCAAGAGGATCATCATAAAGATAAGTAGGCACAGATCAACTAGGTTTTGGGGATCTGTGAAATTTTGGCTTACCATTGTGGAGGCCAGCTAGGATTAAACCTGAGCTCCTCCACTGTCTTGGACAGAGTCAGGATCCTTTCGCCAGCCCAAAGACTTTACCTCAACACAGCCACAGCTTTCTGCCACCTCGGGGTAGGGTTTGAACTCCTCCAGCCCCACCCACAGGCAGGTATGGGGCTCAGTTATATTGCTACTTTAATTTCCCTCTCTTCTCTCCCCCTCCCCGCCACTCTCAGTAGGCTCAGTATTTCTTTCTTTGTCTTCCCCTCTTCCTTTTCTCTCACATGCCACTATGGACCTCCAGGCCACTCCCTTTAGTCTAGGGCATTTAGGTCTGGCCTCCACACAGCTGGGGTAACTCCACCCTCTGCAATGTAACAGAAAGATGGGGAAAGCCCACCGCCTCCCCCTGGGCAAAATTCTGCCCACTTTCTTCGGGGGAAATCCCGCCTGCCCACCTGCTCTCTGCAGCACCTATATCCCGCCCACATCCCTCCTGGAGAAATCTGGCCCACCTCATCCACGGGAACTTCTGCCTGTTTGCTTGCCCACTAAAGCTCTTAGCACATGGCTGGTAAAGCCCGCCCACCATCTTCCACGGGCAGTCCTGCCTGCATTGCAGGGAGAGCTCCTGTTGTCCTCTGTGGTCACAAGAGACTGAGGAAACATCCTCCCAACTGTAGTAGTGCCTCACAAGGCATATGGCGGCCTAGCCAACACTTCCCAGGGTTCAACACTGATGCAGGAACCACTGGCCAACCTCCCTGGTGATCCAGCTGACCATGGCAATTATGGCCAACATTTACAGTGCTGTACACCAAAACGGGCCAGCAGACAGGTTTAGAAAACACATCCGTCGTTCTGCTGCCAACAGGAGACACATTTCAGGATTACATACAAAAATAGGCTTAGAATCAAAGGCTGCACAAAAACTAGCAAGAAAATAGCAATTCGATAAAAGCAGGAGTTGCAATTCTAATCTCAGATAAAATTGACCTCAAAGTGCAAACCATAAAAAGACATAAGGATAAAGTGACCAGGTTTTAACATTGGTAAAGCAAGACATCATTGACTGGGGCGGGGGTGGGGGGCGCGAGTGAGCCGGGGTATATCCCCTTCCCATTCTCCCTTCGTTCCCTAGCTTGTCGTGCATTCTTTACAAAAATCGGGACTTAAAAAAAATGCTGTAGGACGTCGGGAAAATTGTTTAAAATCTGGACTGTCCCGCCAAAAGCGGGCTGTCTGGTCACATTACATAAGGAGAGATACTATATAATGCTCAGGGAAATTGTAGAGAAAGAACTAAGCATGAGAGACCCGCTAAATATGTCAATCAAATACTCCAAAAGTTGAAAAAAGAAATAGCAGTCTCAACAATTACAATAGGTGACTTCAATACACCACCCTCTGAGAAAGATAGACCACAGGGAAAGGAACTCACAAAGGAGGCTTCAGATCTACACTCTACAATTACACAATTTTACCTGATAGATATTTGCAAAGATTTTCACCCCAATAAAAAAAATTTCGCACCCTTTTCAAGTCCACATGGCACATATTCATAGATAGACCCATGCCGGGGCATGTGTTAGTCCAGGTAGACTAGAGAAACCAATTCATAGGCACACATATGGATATAAGGGAAATGTTTATATACAAGAGGAATGGAACATTGAGAAAGCATACCAACCCAGTTCAGTTCAAAGTCATAAGTCCAATATTAGCCCATATGTCTGATACCATAGCCCATATGTCTGATACCAGTCTATAAAGTCTCCATCTGACTCATGAAGTCACAGGCCAGTGGGTGTAGAGTCCTAGCACTCCTCATTTCCAGAGCTTAGGGTCCATCATCAGTATCTATTGATGGTAGAAGCATCTCAGCACTGGCAGGGGTCTCTCTGTGGCTTTTCCAGCTTCAGAGGTCTGGTTCCATCAGGGTAGGGCTGTAGGGCCTCTCTTCCAGCTCTTCCGGTTCCTTGTATACTGCCATCATGTCTTTTCAGTAGTTCATCTCTCCAGGAGAGCGTGTGTCAAGTATCTCTTTTCCAATTGGGAAATACCGAGAGATTTCCCAGAATTCTCAGGAGAAAGCTATGGCCACACAGAGGCCTCACTGGTTACTCATTGGCTATGTCCAGATTGACAGCCCAGACTCTACCTCTAGACTCCCAATCAGGAAATTGACATCAAATGCATGACCACCACAGGGCATAAGTTGAATCTGCATAAATTTAACCATATTGATATTATACAGACATTTTTTCTCTCTGACCACTGTGTCATAAGCCTGGAAACCAACAAAAGGAAGATGAGAAAAATAAAGATGAACAATTGTAGAAAGAACAACTATATTGCAATGATCAGCAATGAAATTAGGAAATTTCTAGAAAGCAATGAGAATGAGAACATGAAATACCAAAACGTAGGGGACATAGCAAAGACAGTCATCAGAGGAAGTTTCATAGCTTTACAAGTATACATCACAAAGGAAGAGAGACTTATGGTTTATATGCTGGCACAAAATTTACAGCAATTAGAACGGAGTCAACAGGAGAATCCTACTAAGATCAAAAGAAAAAAATCAGAGTTGAGATTCCAGAGAAGGAAAATAAGAAAACTATGTAAAAATAATGCTGCTAAAAATTGGGTAATTGAGAGCATAAGCATAATTGACAGACGACTGGAAAGCCTAACCAAAGAAACGAAGGAACACATTTCAACAGTAAGGATGAGGGAGCAAAGAGGGGG
The DNA here is from genome assembly GCA_004026705.1 of Nesogale talazaci. Taxonomy (NCBI): domain Eukaryota; kingdom Metazoa; phylum Chordata; class Mammalia; order Afrosoricida; family Tenrecidae; genus Nesogale; species Nesogale talazaci. The sequence goes on along the minus strand of PVJH01000394.1, from coordinate 291,802 downwards.
CATTACAACAGACCCTAATGAAATAAAAGAAGATAATTATCCAGTACTGCAAACGATTGTACTACCATGAATTCAATAACTTCAAAGACATGGGCAAATTCTTGGAAAATAATCCCTCCCTAGACTACACTTGATTGACATCAATAACCTCAACAGACCCATAGCAATTGATGAAATAACAAGGTTGCTAAGAATTACCAACAAGAAACTCCCCTAAGCCAGATGGCTTCACAGGAGATTGCTACCAAGCATTTAGGGAAGAACTTACACCAATCCTACACAAGCTCTTCCAGAACATAGAAAATATTGGCAAACTGCCAAACTCTTTCAATGAGTCTAGTATGACTTTGATTCTAAAACCGAGAAAGGATCCCATAATAATCAAGAACTGCAGACATATCCCAAATGAATATACATGCAAAATCCTTAACAAAATACTGATCGATGGATTACACAAGTATATAAAACAAATAATTCAGTATGACCAAGTGGGATTCATGCCAGGGTTGCAGGGAGTGTTCACCATACAAAGGACCATTTATATCATTCATCATATTGTCACGAAAATAATTATAAGAACCACATGATAATATCAATAGATACAGAAAAAGCATTCAACAAATTCCCATTTAAGACCCTCAAACTTTGGCACCAGGAATACATAGGGCATCAAAAATAGGGAAGAACACAAATAAAGATGAGTTACAAATTGTCAAGTAAGAAATTGTCAAATTAAAATGCTTGTGTACCTGGAAATAATTCACCAAGAGAGTAATAAGAGAATGGAAGGAAATTCTTCAATATAATACAAGCTATATATGAAAAACCAACAGTCACATGGTAGTCAATGAAGAGAACCGAAAATAATCCCACAGTAAGAGGGGACCAGACAAGGATATCTCTTGCCCCACTCCTATTTAACATTGTATTGGACGTCTTAGCTAAAGAAAACACATAAAAAGTATTCACCTGGGGAAGTAAGATATGAAAATATTATTATTCACAGATGACATGATTTAATTTATGGAAAATGCCCAAAACACCACAAGGGAAGTACCGGAAGCAATAGAAAAATATGGCAAACTGGTAGAAACCAAGATCAAAACACAGAAATCTATCAGACTGTTTTATATATTGGACAAGACCACAGAGGAGGGGATCAAAAAGGTGTTACCCTTAACAATAGTCAAGCACAAATTGAAATATCTAGGGATCTACCTGACTAAAAGCACCCAAAAGGTTTGTACAAGGAAAACTGCAGAACATTATTACAATAAACCAAGAGTGATCTCAACAAATGAAAAGATATCCCATGCTTGTGAATTGGAAGACTCAGTATAGTAAAGATGACAACTCTGCCCAGAACTCCACTAGAAGAAGGACAGAATGACAGAGCTTTCTTTGCCTGTCTTTAGCACCAATTATGCAACCACAGTAGTAAAGACCACATGAAATTGGTATAAAGATAGATACTCAGACCAAGGAAAAATAACGGAAAACTCCAAAATAAAATTATCAACATGCAAGCAACTGATCTTTGTTAATAGTCCACAAAATATTAAATGGGTAGTGGATGCCCTATTCAACAAGTGGTGCTGAAAAAATGCATATACATATGCAGAAAAAATGAGACAAGATCCTTACCTCACTCCAGAATATCAGGGCTATCATCTTGGGAATTGGGACAAAGCTGAGAATTTTGACACTGGGAATAATTTTGCTATCAGAAATAGGGAAGAACACAAATACAGGTGAGTCACAAAATGACAAGTGAGATATACCAAAGATAAAGCACCTGTGTTTCTCAAAAGAATTCACGAAGAAAGTAATAAGAGAGTTTAAGGACTGGAAACTCATTGTTAACCATGATACATTAGAAAAAAACTTATTACTAAAATCCACAATACTCTGCTAATGCAATAAGAAAAATAAGACCAATTGTCCACTCAAGAGGTGTGCCAAGGGCTTGAACAGAAGTCTCACAGGTGATATAAATCCAAATGGCCAATAAGCATATGATAAAATGTTCCCAATCATTAGCCATAAGAGAAATATAAAATTAAAACAAAAATGAGATACCACTTAACATCTTCAAAGACAGACCAATTCAAATAATCAGAAAGTAATAAGTGTTGGAAAGGCTGGGGTGAGATAGGAACTCTCATCCCCTTCTGGTCGACCTGTAGGTATGTACAGCTTCTATGGACATAAATTTGGCGATATTTAAAACAGATGGAAATTGAGCTACCATATGAGCCAGCAATCTCCCTACTGGACATATATCCGAAAGAAGTAATAAACAAATCACGACCAGACATCTGTGCTCCATTGTTCATTGGGGCATAGTTCACAATTGCAAGGAGGTGGGAACAGCCCTAATTTCCATCAACAGATGGATTTAAAAACTATGGTACATTCGCACAATGGACTACTACACCGTCCTAAAAAGTAGTGATGAACACATGAAGCATATCGCCTAATGGAAAGATCTGGAGGAAAATGCTAACTGAAGTAAGCCAAGCACAAAAGGAGAAGTACAACAGGAGTCTACCGAGGTAAGCTTAAAAATGCAAAAGGAACTGTGTTAGTCTGGTTAGAGAAGCAAATTCATAAACACATGTCTGGATATAAGTGCAAGATTTTTATACAAGAGGAATAGAACATTAAGAAAACCTTTCAACCCAGTTCAGTTCAAAGTCATAAGCCCAGTATTAGCCCATATGTCCAATACCAGTCTATGAAGTCTCTTTCCGTCTCACGAAGTCACAGGTCAGAGGGTGCAAAATCCCAGCTCTGGCAGGGGTCTCCCTATGACTCCTCACTTGAGGAGGAGCTCAGGGTCCATCAACAGCATCCAGTGGTGGTAGAAGCAACTCCGCATTAGCAGGGGTCTCCATGTGGCTTCTCCAGTGACAGAGGTCTGGTTCCATCAGGGTACGGTTGTGTGGTTTCTCTTCTGGCTCCTCTAGCTCCTCGGACGCTGCCATCTTGTCTTGTCCATAGTTCATCATCTTGGAGAATGACTCCCAATAACTGGGGAGATGACTTCTCATCTCCATGAGGGAAACACTGCGAGACTTCCCAGAATTCTCAGGAGAAAGCCATGCCCACACAGAAGCCTCCTTGATTGCTCAATGGCTATCTCCAGATTAGCAGGCTAGACTCCATCCCTACACCTCAATCATGAAATTGACATAGGTATATGACTGACATAGGAACATAGAGAAAAGGCTACTATACACATACATTCATTCCTGGAGTAAGGTTCAGGGCCTAGATAAAATCCAGGGCTACATATGGTAGCCAACTGAAAGGAAGGGGAAAAAAGACATGGGTCATGCTCTAAAGTGACCAGACGTCCTGATTGTTCTTTTTTTTTTTTTGACAATTTAACAACATCCCATGACATTCTAAAATTAAAATAAATATATTACAATCCTATTTCTGCATTCTATGAAAATTTTTTTGTTGCTCCATATAGACCAAAATTTTAATCAAGAACAGTCCACCACCCCCAATCAATGGTGTCCCGCATAAAATCTGGTCACTTTAATCACGGGGGGACATGGCCTTAACCCACTCGAGGGGAGGGTGTTGTTTAGATCTCCACAGAAAAAGAGGGACCAGACTTCAACCTGGTGCTCCAATACTGGAATGAATCACACTGGCATAAAGCGGGGAACCAAGAGAGAAGTCTGAGGGGCCAGTCCAATCAAGTATGTGAACAGAACTCACCTTCCCCTGACACATACACACACACTCCCTGCAGAATAATTCACTTCAGAGAACAGCTCTGAAGTTACGGCTCGGGAGAGGGACATATCTGATCAGAGCACATAATAGCAATAGCAAATGAAGGGGAAGGAAGACAGAGCAGAGCATATCATGGTCCATCAAACCCTGAGAAGGATATTTCTCCCCACTATGACAAACGACATTCCTCACAGACTGTAAGTGCTACGTGGGACAACACTGGAGACACAGTGTGGAAATTTTGCCTAGTCTGACCCTATCACAGCAAGAGGAAACACGAAGGGCATGCCATGGACCAGCAAAGGGCACAGAACAATGAATTCCCCAGGGAATACCCAAAAAAGATTTTGGGTCAGTGCATGACACCCTGTCAGACTCAACCTGAAAATGTCCCTAAAGATCAACAGACCTTGAGCTAATTATATAGACCTTTCCTTTTTTTGTCATTTTTGTTTGTTTTCTTTTGCTGTTTTGTTTTGCTTTGTCTTGTTTTGTGTATATTACTATCTCTGCATGTCTATCTAGATAAGATAAATGAGATAAACAATTTTGGAGAGAAAGCAGTGGGATTGACAGTTCTGGAGGGACTTGGGGATGGGGGAGGCATGGGAAAGGAGTTGGGGTTTATCAAACCAGGGACAAGGGAACACAAGTGATCTAAAATCAATGGCAGGGAGGGTGTAGGAGGTCTGGTAGGTCTTGATCAGGGCACTGTAACTGAGAGGAATTGTTAAATCCCAAATGAATGCCAAACAGCATAGTGGAAAAAGAGGAAAATAAATGTAGAAAAAGGAAAGAGCATTTATAGTGTTATAAATACAGTTATAAATACAGACATGTGCATATGTAAATATATTTCTATATGATGATGGGGAAATAGATCTATGTACATATATTTATATACTTAGCATTAAGGTAGCAGATGAACATTTGGCCTCTACCTAATTACTCTATCAACCTGACATTTCATGGTGCTCACCTTCCTGAAATGATCACTGAAGATAAAGCAAGTGCATAAACAAATGTGATGAAGACAGCTGATGTTGCCTGGATATCAAAACATATAGTGTCCGGGGTTTAAACACTTACAGATAAACAAGCGGTTATCTAGCTGAGAAGTGAAAAAGCCCACATGGAAGAAACATATCAGACTGTGTGATCATGAAGTGTCTATAGGATCAGATATTAGGCATCAAGAACTCAGAACAAAAAATCATATCAATGTGAATGAAGAGGGAGTGCAGAGACCCAACACCCACCTGTAGGCAACTGTACATCCCCTTGCAGTAGGTTCATGTGTAGGAGACAAGTAGGTTCAGTAGAGTACTGATGAAACATACAACTTCCCTCTAGTTCTTTAATGCTTCCTCCTCCCCAATATTATGACCCCAATTCTACCTTACAAATATGGCTAGACCAAAACATGTACACAGCTATAGATAAGAGTTGGAAACACAGCGATTCCAGGACAGGTAAAGCCATCAGGACAAATGTTAAGAGTAACTATAACAGAAGGGTAAGGGGAGGGTGGGGGGGAGATGGAGGAATCAATCACAGTGATTTCCTTATAAACCCCTCCCAGGGAAATGGACAACAGAAAAGTGGATGAAGGGAGACATCAGCCAATGTAAGAAATGCAGAAAAAAACTAAATTATTAAGGGTTATTAAGGGTTTATGAGGAAGGGAGGGGAGAGGAAGGAAGGGAGAATTGAGAAGCTGATATAAAGGGCTCAAGTAGATAGAAAATGTTTTGAAAATGCTGATGGTAACAACTGCACAAATATGCTTGACACAATTGATGTCATTTTGATAAGATTTGTATGAGTTCCCAATAAAATGATTAGGAAAAAAAAGATTTATGGCTATGAAAACTCACAGGGGCAGGTCTGCACTGTCCTTTGGGGTATCTATACTGTGCATACCAGAGTTATCAGAAGACTTGCAAGGTTTCTTCTCCCTTGAAGAGTAAGAGTTTTAGATACCCACAGATAGTTCTACTCTGCCCTCTGAGTGTCTCTCTGAGTCTCAATTGACTCAATGACAGTGAATTTCTCTTGGACTGATATGTTTGTGAATTTTATTGGTATAAGTACATACAACACATTAATATTATAGCATATTTTATTATGTAAAATACAAGTCTGATATAATGTATCTGTCGATAAAGAAATATAATATACTCCATTGTAAACTTCACAAGTTAATTGATTGTCACAGAATGCTTCTTCGATTTTGGCAAACTCTTTTGTCTGCATTTAACCAATAGTATAACTGAACAATTTAAGTTAATAAAGAAGAAAAAAGTGGAACTGTGTTTGATAACATGGACAACTTCTGTCCTAAATTTGATAATAGATTCTAAATTCAGGAAACTATTTGCTTATTTTCTGTGTCTTATTCACAGCATACCAGCTAGAAATATAACACGCTTCAGAAATTCATCCTCATTGTTAACATTTTCATCATGATTTTTTATGCCTAAACTGATTATGTTCAGCATTGATTTTTCAAGCTTTATTTGAGTTCAGCCATGCTCATATTTTGATGCTCATATGTTCTTGCAACTGCTTTGGGGTTAAAGTGATCCAAAAGCATCAAAAACTTCCTATCTGATCACTTGAAAAAAAATTTAAAAATTGTCAAGTCTTGATCAAAAAGAAAAAAATCAAAGAAGCAAAACGTGCTTTGCTACGTATTATACACAGATTTCCATGGAAAATCATGGTGAATTATCAGTTATTAATTCAACAAATATGTCAGTGCAAAGAGATCTACAAATCACTATTTAGTATTTCTACCATATAACACAGTAAATATTTATAAACTAAATAGTATAGATAATAGTTAACTGTGGTACTATAACTAAGAAATGAGTTTTTATAATAATTTATAAATTATGAAGCATTCAAGAGGTAGGAAGATCGGAGGGGGGAGGAGAAAATTAAGGAACTAATACCAAGGACTTAAGTAGAAAGAAAATGTTTTGAGAATAATGATGGCAACAAATGTACAAATGTGCTTTACATATAATGGATGGATGTATGAATTGTGATGAGTTGTATGAGTTGTATAAAGTGATTTTTTTTAAAAAAATTAAAAAAGAAATGAGTTTTTGAAAGTTTATTAACTGTGCTTATAGTATGAATCACTTTTAGATTTAAGATAATATCATTTAATTTTAACTGCCATCAACTCAAAAGATTTCCTGGTCTCACCCTTCCAGTAGAAAAAAGAATGATGAAATTGAAAAGCATATGGAAACAATTGGTCCAATGTACTAATAAATTGAACACACTTCCATGTTAGAATAATCAGCCACTTAGGAGTAAAAGGACAGCATTTGCACAATGACAAATTTCAGAAGGTTCAAAAAGAAGGACTGCTGCAATGGTGATACAGAATTCATGGAACAAATAGGGTGATTTGTTAAGGAAGTAACAATTCACAACTCAGAATCAGGACCAACTTGATATTCATAGAAAGGACTTTGTCCGGAGCCATCCAGCGCGGACATGATTGACTTGGCTATAGTCACGTAGCCTGAACTCTGTCATGGTCTATTGCCTGAGCTTTGTGGTCTGTTACTTTTGTGACTTTTGCAAAGACCTTGAGCTGTGGAGAGCTGGCCTCCTTTGGAGGGTGGTTGTAGGGACGGCCCTGGCCTTCGAGGCTGGACAAGATGATGTAGGTAGTGATTAGAGCATTTGTGATTATCCTCTGACTTGCAGGTGTGCTGACCTTCACTTGTGAACTTTGAAGATAACTATGTCTCATGCCTCGGCTTGTTGCCTAGGCTTGCCTACCCTATAAAATTGGTTTATTTCTCCCTAATAAACAAGACTTGATCAGAATCCTGTCTTGTCTCCATTACTCGCGTCTCCTGTCTCCCAAATTCCCGCTTCTCCTTCCAGGAGTTGCGAATTACGGACCCGCAGGCCGGGACAGGACTTGGGATGAAATTCTTCAATCTGAACTTTTTTTCCCTATTGGCCTTTTGGCCTCTCAGCTCTTTGCCCCTTATGCCTGTCCTGATCCCTGCTTAGCAAGTGTCACAGCTCTTTCTTTAACTCTGCTAATCAATCCAGAGGCACTCATGCCAACAAGTTGTCCAACGTGCTCGGGTCTCTTACTTAATGAGTTGGCATTCATTCCCGCTGTTGCTGCCTTCTGAGTTGGTCTCCCGATTTTGCTACAGCTATCCCTCTGCTATTGGCCTTTACCATGCTTGCCGCAGAATCTTGGGCTCTCTGTTGTTACAGCATGCTCTGTCTCCTGTGCCTACAAGGTTCTAAGTGCAAACACACTGAGCGTACTAGACACGCCCTAATTCTGGCTCTTCTTGGTAACTCTGTGATCCCTTTCTTGACTTCTGTGATTTCATTCCTGAGGCCAGTCTGTGAGGTAGAGTTCAACAAACCTCACTTGTGTAGTTCCTTATTATTTTCTAAGCTTGCATTCTCCTCATTTGCATTAATAATAGTCTGTCCAGGCCCCTTAGTGGACCACACTTGACATTTTTTGCATATTCCTATATAACCATGTGGTAGGATTCACAAAGACCATGTCTGGAAGATTAAAATCATTACTACTGCACAAGGTTTAAGATATCCTTATTTGTTTCCCTTATTCTAGACTTATTACTTGCACATATAAAGCTTTGGTTCTTCCCCATCCATTCAATCTAAATGTATTCCTTAGTCACATAAATTAAATCAGTTAAAATCTACTTTAAAATAAATAAAGACAGCTGATCCTTAAAACATGAATATTTACATTTACTTTTTTATATGCTGATACTCCAACAAAATGGAAATACAGAAATAAACTGTGCATAATCTTCATAGCCAAAGATTATAAGTTCATATACATTGCAATATTAGAGATTTCATTATGTTTTTTAGAAATGAAAAATCATTGGTAGAGTTGCCAGAACTTTAGTAGGATAGAAAAGAAATTCATAACCTAAATCTTGAGGAAGCTGGACTTCATTCTTCTAAGCAGAATGCTGAGAATTGCAAGACTTGGAGGCTCAGTAATACAAGAAAGAAAATTTTAGGTAAGAGACAAAAAAGAACAGAGATAATTTGAAAAGCTAGAACTCCCATTCAAACAATGCCTGCGTTCAGTTGCTAAAACTCGGTAGGAGGCCCAGAGGTTTACTCTCTAGAGAAAGTTAACAGAGAAGCACAGAACTGAAGAGAGTAGACTACAAAGTTGTTCAATTGCTAAATACGCAACGATTGTGGTATCCCCTTGCAGAAGAACAGGTAACCAAGTAATTTCCTACTGTATAGCTATAACATCCCTATTTTCCCTGCCCCCTCCCCACCCCACCCACCCCCACTGTCAAAATATTATAATATTCTCTGGATAGAACCAGAAACAACCCTTGTAAAATGGTACCTATAAACATTGAGCTAAATGTTTCGTCACTTAAAGCAGAAGATAAATAAATGATGCAAAAGTAATAATGAAAAAGCAGATTAAAGCATGATATACAGAGTTCATTAATAGGCGTGGACTAAATTACTCTAACAAGTAGAACACTAAAAGTCAGTGGTTAAATATCAATAAATCTATCTTTTACATAGCTATCTAAGATCAGTATTCCAGGATATTTGAAGACAACATTATTCCCAGTCATTAAGAAACCCAACTAAAGGCAGCTGTCATAATCATCTTTTGTTCAAGAAATTGAAATACATTTCTTAAAGTTATTCTCATATCTATCCAAGAAAACACTGAAAAGGAACAATTTTTCCTTAAAGCATTGACCCAGAAGTGACATACCATATATATTTGAGTATAAGCCTACCCGAATATCAGCCAAGACACCTAATTTGACAACAAGAACTGCATTAAAAGTGCTTTAAAAACCTAGGCTTTTACATGAGTATATATGGTACATCAATCAATTATCTCACATTCCACTATATAGAACATAGTCATATGGTAATGTCAAATCTCAAGAGAAGCTTTTCTATTAAACTTCAGTAAAATGAATTTTGGTTGATAGCTAGTGTTCCCTGCTATGTGGAGGTAAAAAAATTAAATAAATAATCAAGAGTGGGCACTAGACTTTTTTTATCTCTATAAAGTTGAACTAAGGGTCTGCTATCAAATGATTACTCACTATTTACTCAAATATGTATAGACACATTTTGCACAGTTTTCAAAATATAAATTAAATATAGCTGACTGATATTTTTCAAAGCAATTTTGTTAAAAATTGAACACCAGAAACATAAGGACAAGTAAACAAACTAATACATCTATATTTTAAAAATGAAATTTGATGACACAGTGGTTAGATGCTTAACATCTAAATTCTGAAGAACTGATGAATTTGAACCCACCAGATGATCCTCATGAGAAAAATAATGGCAATCTGATTCTATAATATTACAGAATTGGAGACCTTGTTGAGGCAATTGTACTCTTTCAAAAAGGGTCGCTGTGAGTAAGAATTTTTCTCAAATGCAACTGGATCGCTTGGCTTTATTTATACATATAGAAACATACAGCATTATTTAAAATTCCCTGAAAAAAATTTTATTTCAAATTACTCCAGATTCATGTTTCCAAACATTCCAGTAGAGCTATGTAGAAAGTACTGGGAAATAAAATGTGCCTTATTTTATAGGATGTATTTTTACAATTTAAATATCAGTATAGTTTTCTCATTTTTTATATTATTTATTCTACACAAAACAATGTGTGATGATTATAAATTATATATATTATAAGGATCATCAATCCATTTTATAGATTAGGAATAGAAAATAAGATTATTTGTACAAAACCATAGGGGTAAATACTAGTGAAAAAGGAGATTGTTATCAATTCTAAATTCATGTTATTTTCTGCAGATACCTTGTTGCAACTTAATATTGAAACATGTCATTTACCTAATAAAAAGGAAAGTGCCAATAGAAAATGCTACCCACATTAAGGAAAAATATGTTGCAAATAAAAGCAGGATAATGCCTTAAACTTATGAGTAAGGAAAATAACGATCTGGGGTGACGCCCGGACCCTCACTGTCAATGTGAGACGAATTTTTGAGCGGGTAAAGGTTTCCCCCAAGGTGACCTGCCTACGTTGTAGGATGCCTGGGTGTTGTGGTCCGCCTGAATCCCCCTATTAAAAAATAAAAAATAAAAATAAAAACAGGCTATTCAGTTAATAGCAAATAACTTTTAGTATCAGAATATCTCAAATATTATACATGATATATGTATGTTATTAAAAAGTTGGTGGTTTAATTGCAATTCAAATTTAATTAGGAATCCTATAGTATATATAAAAATCCTAGCCTTTGACTACTCTGATCATTTAAGTCCGTATCAAATAGCTACTTGCTGTAAAATAGAAGCAACCAACACTATAATATAGACAGCGACCTGAAATGGAAACATTGACTGTGATACAGCGAATTATTCCATGTGATACAGTGAATTATTCCATGTAGCTCATCTGGACATGTTGTGTGTGTTGTTAGAGTCCACCAAGTCAGTTCCAACCCATAATGACCTTATGTACAATGGAATGAAATCATGCATGGTTCTGAGCCATCCTCACAATTTGTCCCATGTTTGAGCCCATTGCTGCAGCCACTAAGTGAATCCATCCCATTAAGGACCCTCATATTTTTCACTTTCCTTCTACTTTACTAAGCATGCTGTTTTTCTCCACAGAGCGGTGTCTCCGGACATCTTGTCCAAAGTATGCATGACTAAGTCCTGCCATCATTGCCTATAAAGAACACTCTGGCTGTACTTCTTTCAAGGCAAATCACTTTGTCCTTTTAGCAGTCTATGGTACTTTCAAAATTCTTCTCCAGCACCACAATTCAAATGCATCGGTTTTTTTTAGTCTTCCTTATTCAATGTCCAACTCTCACATACATATTAAAAAACTGAAAATACCGTGGCTTCAGTCAGGCCCACCTTCGTCCTCTAAGTGGCATCCTCACTTTTCAATATTCCAAGGCAGTCTTGGGCAACAGATTCATCTCATGTAACTCATTTTTGTATCTTGACTTCTGGCCATAGTGCTTGTAAATCTCCCCAGTGGGTGGAACCATGCGAACTGGGAATAGAACATTACTGTGGAAATGTATCAGCTTTGCCACCCCACTGGGTTTAAACTTGGCATGAAGGATGGACGTCATCGCCATAAGAAAGAAGTAGAGCATATCATTTGGAAACACACAGATCTCTGATCTCTGAGATAGAGCTGTGACATCAGAGGAGCAGAAGAAGGATGGAGGAATAGCAACAGCAGAAGAGCCAGAACAAGATAAAATGATGATTCCTGGGCCACAGAACAAAAAGAGGTGTGCGATTTTTTAAGAGAAGGACACTTTCATAGGGAGTTGCCTCCAGGCACTTAGTTGGAAAAACTTGATTTGCAGATGTATGAGGACAGAACATTTGGACTGATGTTGATGGAGGCAAAGAATATTTATCAGCACTATTGCCCATGTAGGGCAGAGACCAAGACCCCATGATGCTGAGAGGCTTATGGCAAGGAGATGTATGTGTGCCTACAAGTATGACTGAGAAGTGGTGCTCCAGACCAAAGAACTGCATCATGAGTGCTTCTGCATTTGAATTTTAATCTGCTAACTTCCCTAGCAAGATGCATAAATATGGGTATTGTCTCTGAATTGTGTCACCACTAAAGTGAAAGATCAAATGTAGCAGAGCAGAGAGTGCTGTAGGAGGGATAGAGGATGTCAAGAAGGTTGAAGGACAGATATGTCTGACCTCGAGCTGATGTTCAGTTTGATTCTCCTTGCTCTAATGAACCTGCTGTGCAAGATCTCTTTAGAGTATTAAAAAAGAATGACTTTTACTGTGAGAACTAAGGTGCACCTGACATTAGTCAGTGCCCTGCATAATATACCTGTGAAAGTTGAATTTGAATAAGGAAGATATACAAAGAATTGATGCATGTGAACATGGTGCTGGAGAGTATTGAAAGTACATTGAAGCATTAAAAGGACAAACTAATCTGTCTTGGAGGGAATAGCACCAGAATTATCCTAAGAGGCAAAGATGGCGAGACTTCATCTTACATAATTTGGACATATTATCAGGAGAGACCAGTCCCTGGAGAACAGCATCATGCTAGGTAAACTGGAGGCCTAGCGAAAAAGAAGGCCTTCAACAAGATGGATTGACACACTGGCTGCATCAATGAGCTCAGGCATGGGAACAATTGCCAGGATGGCGCAGGAACATGCAGTGCTTCCGTCTGTTTTGTTTACTGTTGTTATGGGGTGGGATTGACTCAATGGCACTTAGCAACATCAAAGTGAAGCGGAGGAGGTCAGACACCCCCACCCTGCCATTTTCACACTCACAAAAGTCTATGGTTTCACTGTCCAACTACAGATTGAAGAAATATCCCCTGAATTTGATATATTTTGGCCATTGCCTTTGAAAATACCTACTGCATTTGCCTAGTGACATCAGTAATTGAAGCTTCAATTTGCATTGTTTTATGCTGCATTTTCAGTTTGAACTATAATCTATGAAAGCCCATAGAGATCAAATTTGATGGAGTGAGCTATTAATTTTTTTACTGTATCCAACCAAATCACATCTTATTTTACAATAGCAAATTATTTTATTATTCTGAAAAATGCTAAAAGTTCTTTAATTATAACATTTATCTCCAACAATAGGCAATGTATTCATAACTTTTTAGGGTGCTTGTTAAACTTTAAACACATTTCAACTTGCATTTGCTTATTTTTGCAGAAAATATGATGTTTAACTTGAATTGAAAATAATAAATGTTAAGATTTTGTGAGTTAAAAGAACTACCATTTATGAGAAAGGGGTCGGTTTGATATGGTGACTTTAATTTCTGTCTTTGTGAAAGCTAAACTGCAACTTCTATAAGGATTTTGGCATTTCAGCAATGTTACTTAAAACTCAGGAGGACCTTCTGCTGTCATTGAAGGACTCAGCCATTGTGCTTTTTGTCACCGTAATCAAAGTCAAACAAGTCCATAGCTTGAGTTCTGATATATTCATTATAACACTGAACCAAGCACTATATAGCTACCATTGGACATTTTATATTTTCCAGGGCCTTAAAAATTCTTTTAATTTATCTTTTGTTATAGTTAAATAATACATTTTATTATTTTAATTTAATTACTTTTTAAATTTAATTACTTTTAATGGGTAAAATCCATCAAATGTAGATAAAAATAAACCATCTTTTAGGGATTGATCAAAGGCAATGTAACCAAGAGGAATTACTGAAATCCAAATGAAAGCTGCACACGATAGTGGGACAAGAGGAAAATAAAAGGAAATAGAGAAAAGAACTAGGAGACAAATCGCATTTATAGAGGTCTAAATACAGGCATGCACATATGTAAAGATATTCATAAATTATGAGGGGAATAGCTATATGCACATATATGTAAATATTTCATAGGTTTAATATTAAATTTACAGAGAGTTCCTGCATTTATCCAGTCTTTAATGTGTTAACTTGCAGATGGACTTGGTTGCTTGATTTTTAGCTTCTGGATTTTAAAATATCAGTTCTTTAATGTGTTACAACAGACGAACATTGGATCACTACTCAAGTATTATCTCAACACAAGGACACTTTGTTGGATCACTACTCAAGTATTATCTCAACAAAAGAACACTTTGTTCTATCAACCTGGCATTCCATGATGCTCACCTACCCAACAAAATTGCTGAATACAAAGCGGGTGCATAAGAAAAGGTGGTGAAGAAAGCTGATGGTGCTCATCTATCAAATGATATGGCATCTGGGGTCTTAAAAACTTGAAGATAATCAAGCAGCCATATAGCTGAGAAGCAACACAGCCCACATGGAAGAAGCATACCAGCCAGATCAGATATCAGGTATCAAAAACCCAGAATAAAAAAACATATCATTGGGAATGAGGAGGAGTACAGAGTGGAGCCCCAAATCCCATCTATAGGTATAAGCAATTATGTATGCCATTACAGAAAGGACATGGGGAGTAATGGTGCAGAATAGCACCAAAGAAACATACAGGTTTCCTCCAGTTCTTTAAGGCTTTCTCCTCCACACTGTCATGACCCCAATTCTACATTACAAATCTGGCTAGACCCGAGCATGTACATGGATACAGATAAGAGCTAGAAACACAGGCAATCAAGAACAGATACACCACTCAGGACCAATATTGAAAGTATCCATACTGGGGATGGGGTGGAGGTGGTGGTGGAAGAGGAAGGTTGGGGAAGAATTGAGGAACTAATCACAATGATCTCCTTTAACCCCCTCCCAGGGCAATGGACAAGAGAAAAGTAGGTGAAGGGAGACATCAGTAGGTGTAAGACATGAAAAATAATAATAATTGATAAATTATCAGGATCTATGAGGGAGTGAGGGGAAAATGAGAAGCTGATATCAAGTGCTCAAGTAGCAAATGTTTTGAAAATGATGGTGGCAGCAAATGTACAAATGTGCTTGACAAATTGGATGGATGGATGGATTGTGTTGAGTCACATGAGCCCCTAATAAAATGATTTTGAAAGCAATAAATAAAAAAGAAAGTATTGTATTATCTTGTTCATACTAACACTTCATCTATCTACTAAGATGAAACCATTTTCTACTTATTTTTTAGCTTTAATTAGTTGTGCAAATAATTATATATGGCAATTACCACTGCAATGGCCTTTTAAAACCCTTTCCTGTTTTTATAAAGGCTATATCCTAGCATATAGGCTATATCCTAGATTTGAGTTTCTAAAATATATTTTTAAAAGATCAAACTTGATATGTTTTGTGAATTAATGCCACATAAATATAAGCACAAGAATTTATTGACAGTTAACAAGGGAGTAGAGCTATATCTGTCTACTAATTTGATTTATTTCACCTGTTTAAAAAAAATAGAAGTCCTGGGGAAATTTTTATTTAATCCATAAAAAAATTTACACATTTATTTGAATTTTACATCAGGGAACTTTTATTCTCAATTTATCCTCCCTACAGAGAATGTAAATTAAAGTGTTCATGATAAATTAAAATCACAAATTAGTTGTTTAGTTTGTTGTTTTAAAGAAAAAAAACTTTGAAAAATGAATTTTCCAGTGAGGCAAAGCGAATTTTTAAGACAGTTCTCTCACCCCAAGGAGAAAGTATTATATTATCTTATAACACAAAGCTTTATAATTCCTTTATAGAATTTTCATTAATAAGACATCATAAAAGCATTAGCAAGGAAAATCATGGTGTACATTTGTAATAATATCGTATTTATTCTACTTCATTTTAGACTTTCTGGAGAGTATACCATTCTATCTCACTGTGATTATAATTTCTCTAAATGAGACATTATATTTGCTGACCATTCAGATTTTTTCCTCTGAAATAACATTATTTCATTTTTTTGTTTTGTCAATTGTTTTTTCTCTCATTTTCTCTATTTGTAGGCATTTATTATGTACTTTGGATATGAACCCTTTGTAATCCATGACAATTAATATTGATCCTGTAGGGCCTGGTAGGACTAACCATCCCCGTGATTTTCTGAGATGTGATTCTATAGGAGTAGAGAATTCTGTCTTTCTCACAGAGCAACTTGTGGTTTCAAAGTTCTGATCTTTGAGATTGAATCCCAACAATAACCACTATGTCACCCCAATCAAAACCTGCCTTGGTGATATTTAAAAACAAAATACACAAAAGTATCATGGGGGATTGTTTTTTTTTTGTTTAATCATCACAATTCACCAGCTCATTCTTGGAAAATAGCATAGGTTGATCTACAATAATTTCTTCTGAATATCTTATTCTATTCACCTGAAATCTCTCTCCTTACATTTTCAGACTTTTTTTTTTGTTTTCCAAAATCAAAGAAGCACAACATGTGTTCCTTCAAAGCGGTTGTTCAAAAGAGCATTTTTATGTTACCTAAATCAAAGAGAGCAGAATTTGGGAAAGAGC
The DNA here is from genome assembly GCA_004026705.1 of Nesogale talazaci. Taxonomy (NCBI): domain Eukaryota; kingdom Metazoa; phylum Chordata; class Mammalia; order Afrosoricida; family Tenrecidae; genus Nesogale; species Nesogale talazaci. The sequence continues at coordinate 275,064 of PVJH01000394.1, read as the reverse complement.
ATTACAAAGATGGTAGCACTGCGTTTAGAAGTGTTAGACCTATATGAAAGACCTGTATATTGAGAAACAATGGCTTCACATTTTGACAATTTTGTTTAATAAAGTCTTCTATCGTTTGGTAGAAATATTTTTTGGATTACCTTCGTACCAAATATTGACGTTGTGCTTATGTTAATTTCATGATTGAGATGTAGGGGTGGAGTCTAGCCTGTTAGTCTGGAGATAGCTATTGAGTAGCCAATGAGGCCTCTGTGTGGCCACGGCTTTCTCCTGAGACTTCTGGGAAATCTCGCAATATTTCCCTCGTGAAGATGAGAAACTATCTTCCCCAGTTGTTGGGAGTTAATTTGAGAGACAAAGAATCAGGGACAAGGCAAGATGGCAGCATCCAAGAAGCTAGAGGAGCTGGAGGAGAGGCCACATGGCTTTGTCCTGATGGAGCCAGACCTCTGAAGCTGGAGCGGCATGCTGTTGGTGGACCCTGAGCCCTGGAAGCGAGGTGCCATGGGGAGACCCCTGCCAGCGCCAGGATTCTGCACCCATTGACCTGTGACTTCGTGAGTCCAAAGGAGACTTTATAGACTGATTTCGGGAATATGGGTTAATATTGGACTTATTACTTTGAACTGGACTGGGCTGGGATGCTTTCTCAATATTCTATAAACTTTTTCCTTATATCCATATGCATGTCCATGAAATTTGTTCCTCTAGTCTACCCAGACTAACTCAGACATGGATGTGGAGCAATGAACTGAAACAACTATATACACTGTAACTGGTGTAAACTGGTTACAGGCCACATTGGAAAGTTGTTTGGAATTATCTCCTAAAGTTCAGTATATGCACACCCAATGATCAAATAGAACAATAACTGTGTGTTCATATATTCATAAAATTTTATGAAAAAAATTTCTCATATCAGTACTATTTGCAGTTGACAAAAAATGTAAACAAGCAAAGTGATATCAGAAGAGAATCTATATAAGATAGATAATGCAAAGGAGCTTTACAAAGCTCGTGATAAACTGGAACTAAAAGATAACACTTTCTCCAAACTTTTTGAAGCCTCTTTATATAATCACAAAATGAAATCATGTGACAATTAAAACAAATTATTTATCTACAAGAATGCAGAAGAATGGCAACAATATTTGAATAAAAGAAGTAAAAGTGGAGAGTGCTCAGACTGCTTTTTAAAATATGAAGTGCAAAATTAAAATACAGTGATTGAAGTTTGGATAGTGCTTAACTTTGATCAATATAGAGGCTGAGAGGTAGTTTTCTGTAGTGTTGAGCAAACTCTAGTATCAGCAATGATTTCCTTTGTTGCTATCATTTTAAACGTTATCTGAATTGTGAACTCAGAACTTTTTTCACGATTTAAAAAAATTAAAATGTTCACGTTTTCACAGAGAAAAAAAGAAATATTGAAAACCAGAAAATAGTAGCTAGAGTTTTTTGATGAGGTCAAAAAAAGTTCCTATAACTACCAACCAACTATAAAACAGCTATTAACAGATAATAATTAAAGTAGCCTGGAATTGACCATGAAACTAAGGTTAAACTCAAACGAGGATAATTTTTCAATTAGTCCCTATTATGTAGAACTTGTTTGTTGAACTATATGTTTCACATAGCAGTAAAAAAATTGAGGTTACAATTTTCTGTTCACTTCTATTATATCAAAAAAGATAATAAATGCTACCTTTTTCTAAGACTCAGATAATTTTGCATATTATTGTATTTCAGGCTAGTCAGAGAAGTCCCTCTTCTAGGACTTAAAGTTAAAAGGAGCCAGTGAGCATACTGACAGACTCACATTAGACCACCTGGATCCACTTGTGGAGTGGAAACTAAGGAAAGACTGTAATGAAGACAGAGAGGTTGAGCTTTGACATATTCCATTGATGCCTCTTGACCTTGTCCACAGTAGAGAGAAAAGGAAGAGCTGCTTGCTCTGAAGTTTAATTAAAAGTTGTGTGGAGGGCTGAGCTCCGGTGGCGTAGTGGTTGTGCATGGGACTGCGGCCCACTGGGACAGAGGTTCAATTCCAGCAGTGGGGCTGGGCCTCTTACTCCCACCACCAGAGAGCAGTGATGCCCCCCCCCAAAAAAAGTTGTGTGGATATTGAGCCTAAAACCCGCACTGATGAAAGTAGGTGAAAGGTCAAATGGTCTGTAGGTCAAGGTGCTGTGTGCTAACTCCAGGGCTTACTGTTAGTGTCCATTTGACCTATGCTGAAATGATGACTAGGGCTGCATTGATAAAATTCCAGCTAGAGGAAGAGAAAGACATTTGCTTGACACTGTGAACTGGTGTAAAGTTCTGAACTTTGATGATGATAGACTGAATTTTGCTTAAGGATGTAGATGATCTAGGTTCCAGCTGGAATAAAGAGTGTACAGACCCACATGCTCGTATGTCTCCTTAGAGTGCTGGGTTGATGGGAAGGAGCAATTCGGAATTTGAATAGTCAATACAGGCAATAGCAAAGGCATGAAATGATTGGCTTATAAGCTTTTATGACATCGTTAGGCTCAAAATAACTAGAATGAGGGAACATCACTACTGAATAGCTGTTCCTTTTTTCCTGGTGGATTTGGGAAAGATAGGGTGGTAGAAAACATTGATTATATTATATGATTAAGCTGTGACTGTCAGTAGGATTAATGTGATTGCAAAATTTGTAGTTGAAGAGGGTGTAACTGAAAAGGTGGGAGGAGTCAATTCCTCAATTATGAATGGCTAGAAAAGCCAGGGGCTGGCCTGAGATGTAATTTGCTTATAAAACTCTTCCAGCTATAATTCTTAATGTGATATATTACAATTCTGGACTCTCTTGCCTGTGGCTATAATTCAATTTTGTGCTGTGCTGATGAACAGGTTGAAGGTAAGATTAAGTTTCCAATTTAGTAGAAAGTGTGAACAGAGTCATACTCTTGGCTTCCTCATGGCTATGGTTTGCTGAAAGAAAAAAAAGTCACACCTCAAAGCCATGTATCTGTGCATAAGAGTCATCTTAGAAGCAAAGATACCATACAAAAGAGCTCACTGAAGATCTTTATCTGAAATGGCATAGGCATAGACTATAGGCACCAGAGACTGCAGCTCAGAATCCGTGAAACAGAGCACAGGACTCAGGCTGAAATCAGAGGCCAAGGCAAGTCAACCATGTGACAATGGGGAAAAAATGCAACAATGACACTGTGAGAGAGAGTATCAGGCTGGCTTCCTTTCCCATGGAGGCAAAAGACGAGCTTGAGGACTAGTTAAAAAGAGAGGCAAAGCTGCTGGCTGAGGAGAGGTGTTGATATCAGCCAATTGCTGCATGACAATTGTGTACTGATGCTGACATGTATTAACTTATTACATTCTCTAATAGACTCCCATACTTGTGAGCTTTTTCAGTGATTTCTGTATGTACATTACAATAAATTTTCAAACAGCATAAAAGTAGAATGCTATGGGAGTAATGAAAGCCAAATGATGCAATGATGTAAAAATAGGTAAAGAATCCAGTGGAAGTCATATATGTCTCCTGTGCCAGCTTTATGGACTAGTAATCATAGAAATTGTGCTTGACAATCATAAACATTTGCTCATTTGGTAACATATTCATACAAATCAAAAGAAATATATACTATGCTAAGATGTATGGTCAAAACAAATATCTATATGCAAGCATGACAGATGACTAATATCTCTAAAAGCTTTTATGTAAATTATAATTTGCAAAGTTAAATGTTTATTTTCTGCTATTATGTATAAGCATCCTCTAATCTTAACAAAGGGTCCATCAACAAATTGGGAGCAAGCAGATTCTATTAGCTCCGAAGCCCAGAAAGAAACATTACCCAGTGAATAATGTTATTCCACTTGATACATAATTTGTAGCTTTACATCTCATTTTACTGTATTTTGACAATGACAAAAATTAATAAGAGAATACTGTTGAGTATTCACACTCAACCTTTTTCTTACCACACACACACTAAACCTTTTTGACCCTTACCAATGTAGACATGAAAATTAATTGGTGCATGACAAAGACTCATATTAAGTATATTTAAATAATATTTAGAATCTTCTAGTAGGTAAGTCACATACAGGAATTTCATCATGTACACTCAATTTTGAAACAAATAAGATAGGATATTGGTAAATGTGAGTTGTTATCACCATACGGATTTATATCAAGCTAAATCTAATAAATGCTTGAATTTTTTATTTATACCTATCTAATTTGGATAATGCATCTTAATGTATTTTACAATTTTTCCTAAATCTTGCAACAGGAATTCAAGAATTCTGTATCTATTCATATGAGAATAATGGTGTGGTAGTTACAAAATACCATATCAACTTGGTGTATAAGAATGAAGGGATGGAGTCTAGTCTGTCAATCAAATCTCAGCTGGTTATCCTTCCTTGTGGATGTGGCTTTCACAAGAGAATTCTGGGACATCTTCTTTCTCCCTGGAGACTGGAATCACTCTCATTCTCTTTCACATTCCTCTTGACAAGCCACATGGAGCCACGCTGATGGCACTCAGAGCCCTGAAGATGCAGCCACTGCCATTGGACCCACAGGACTTTCCACCCACCAGCTTGTGATCTTCTTGCATTTTGCATCATTGTATGAGCTGCATGAGTCTGAAGAGGAAATCTTCAGCTAATATTGGACTTATGGGCTGCTAATATCAGACATCATCTTTATCTAGCCTGGACTGGGATATTTTCTTAATATATAATTACTACTTGATATAAAGCTCTCTACAATATCTATAGGAGTCTCCCTGGATTTGTTTCTCTAGTCTATCTGGAATAACATGAGCAACAATGGTAATTTTATTGATGTATGTTTATTGTAATTAAGAGACTAATGGACTCAAAATTGATCAGCCTCTATGACTGTGTAAGTCTTTCATAGAGATTTATATTTCTCTACAAATGTGTATATAAGTTTCACTGCTCTTAGTTCATGTGGTAGGCTGGATCGACTAGAGAAAAATCCAGAGACACTCATAATATGTGTAAAAAGAACTTTACATCAAGAAGTACTTGTGCATCAATAAGACATCTTCTAGCCAAGTCTAACTGAAGTGCATAGTCTGATGCTAGTTCATAAGTCCCTCTTCAGACTCACAAACACATGTAGTGATGCAGAGTATGGGAATATCACAAGCTGGTGGCTGCAAATTCTTGTGAATTCAGTGGCAGAGGACATGCACCTCCAGGTGTTTCAGCATGCATTTTGTCAGCAGGAAGATGAAGGCAGAGAGAGAAGGAATGTTCCCTGGTTTTCTTATGAGAAGAACACACCATCAGGAATCACTATCAGACTGCAAACTGGTTTACACGTTGAACATCACCACCACATTTCTATGTATCTTCAAGTTGTCTAAAAATTAAGTAAGCACCACACTTCTCTAGAGGATTTAGCCTGAGTGCCCCATTACTAGCCAAGATGATGGCTGTGCAAGCCATGCAAGCGCAAGAAGATAGGTGTAGTGATCTATTTGTGAAAGATGACAGCCTCTAAACTCACTCGAGGCAGTCCTACTCTGCCCACGTGGGATCTTCATGAGTTGATATTGCCTTGACAGCAACTAATAACACCTAGTATACAAAGCCAATTTCAATGTTTAAGAGAAAAATTAAGGTAGACTTAATTCTACTGTGGCAGTTATATACTCTGGTGCCAATTTGATTAAGAGTGTAGGGGTTGAGTCTAATGTGTCAATCTGGAAATAACCAATGAGACCTCTGTGTGGGCATGGCTTGCTTTGAGAATTCCAGGAATTATCATGATATTTCCCCTGTGGAGATGTGAGACCATCAACTCAGTCACTTGGAGTGCTCCACTGATAAGGCTACATGGCAGTAAGCTGATAGATCTGGCGTCCTAGAATCTGAAGGAGCCGGAGGAGACTCCACATGGGCTTGCCCCGATGGAACCAGACCTCTAGGGCTGCAGAAGGCACGTGGAGACTCCTGCCAGTGCTGAGATGCATGGGAGGCCCCTGGGAGATCCCTGCTAGCACTGAGATGCTTCTATTACCACTGGATACACAAGACTCAGCACCCACTAGCCTGTGATTATCCTGGCATCATTGCATGTGCTTTGTGAGTCTGAAGAAGACTCTATTGATTGGTATCAGACATATGGGCTAATATCAGACTCATGGACTTGGACTGGACTGGGCTTGGAATGTTTTCTCAATGTTCCATACATCTTGTACATAAACCTCTTCCATATATATATATATATATATGCATGTTTATGAGTATGTTTTTCTAGTCTACCCAGACTAACACTTTAAAAAATATTTTAGACAAATCTAGAGCTAAAAGGGACCTGAAAACACACTTATATAATTTTCCATTGGTACTTCTCCTGAAGCTTCATCAATGCGTAAGTGGATAACTGATATTTCTGTTATACCTCTAGAGACAAAGAACACACAACTACTTTCCCATAAATCTCACTACTTTTCATACAGACATAAATATCAAACAAGACTTCTTCATGTAGCTGGGAAGACTATTAGTTGATCAATATATCCCCCACCCCCTCTGTCCTTATTAAAACAAGCGCTAAATTGGAATCCCTGGATAATTTTCAGGTGCAAAATGAAAAACACCTATCTGGGAATTCATTCATCCTTTTTCATGGATACACTATATAATCCATATTAAATGATTAATTTCTAAGAGATTGCAATATATTCCAAGAAGTGCTTAGAATCTAAGATGGGGGCTGAGCTCCGGTGGTGTAGTGATTGTGCGTGGGACTGTGGCCCACTGGAGTTCAAATCCAGCAGCAAGGCTGGGCCTCCTACTCTCACCACCCTAGGGCAGTGATGACCCCAAAAAACAAAAAACAAAAACAAAAGCAAAAAAATAAAAAGAATCTAAGATGGGGATGAAAATATGATTCCACTGACTTGCTCACTAAACTGTCCCCATTTAATCATGTAAATCATTACTTTTCCTGAACCTGAGACTCAGTGGATTGCACATTCAATCCTCACATCCTTGTATATGCTCCCATCAAGGATGGAAGGTACTTGTGCAAACATGTCCTCCCCTGCCACAAATATTCTTTACTCGAGGCAGAGGACAATAACAACTTTGGAACACAGACAGGGAGATGGGTAGCTAACAAACCAATCTTTGGAGTCAGATAATGTTTGAGGCACCATCAAGACTGCTTGATAATCAAGGTTTCAGAGCCTTAGAATAGTCTGCATATTTCTATCAGACTTATCTTACAAAACTCAAAATGAAAAATAGAAGAACTTTAAATGGTAGCAGTAAACCTCAAGCGTGGGTCCCTTATGATTAAATATTGACTATACTTATAGGTTGACTACACTGATCAGTTGTTCACCCAGGAAGACATCCTTGCCTTAAATTAAAGAACTAAATCAATGTGCTGTTTGTTGAAGCAGAGAGAATGAACCTGAATTCCTAAAGACATCATTAGGGTTCCATGCTAGTGTTAGGCTCTTTGCTTTGTGCACTGAAAGAATTCACATCAAAGCACATTTTGTAATCTAAGCGAGTTTTTATGAAGGAAAGGAAAAGTTCTAGGTTTTACAGTCTCAAGAATGTATCCACTATTTCTGCAATGTGTGCCTGGCCATGCCACACTGGAATTCACAAGTGCCCACGAAAAGCCACCTAGTGAAGAACATTCGCATGTATGGAACTAGGAAATCCTGAGGGACCAGGAGGTCAACACAGCGAGAGAATATGGGTGCCAAGTAGGCTCTGAGGAGGGCACACAGGCACATGTGTTCCCACATGGGGAGAGCATGACCCCCCCCATCCTCCATCTGTTCCCGAACAGTAGCAAAGTAAAAGAGACCTGGTCTTTCCACAGCCAAGGTATTTAACATCTCTGGCTGGAGAGACACAGTTGAAGGCATTGGCTGACCCCATTGGGTGAGTTCAGGTCCACTTGTGTGGTGTGATGTACCTGAGGTGGGTGTATCCAAGGTACTGGTTTTACCTGGGTCTAAGGAAACCTAATCTGTTCCTGCTCAATTTGGATTCCCCATAGGATTCCAATTGCTGCCTGATTTATTTCCAAACTGTCTATGTGGGCCTTTTCAGGAATTAGGGAGACAGCCCCCACTTGTCCCTAAATCTAACTACCTTTCACCTGCACTTCACTGCTTACTTCAAATTAAAAAGCAAGAAAGTCAACTTTTTTCCATATATTTTATCATGACTCATAGTGATGCTGTAGGACAGAATGAAATGACTCCAAATGCTCCAAAACTGTCCATCATTTCCTGGAAGTACACCATCACATTCTACCCTTGGAAGCAGCTGGTGGATTCAATCAGCTGATATTTTGAATCACTGTACCACCAAAGTTCTTCAAAAAGAATAACCTTCCACCTATGAGCCAGGCAGCAAAGCCCTGGTGATCCCATACCCAAATAGGCCCTGAACACCCCACACTCAGATAAGAGTTCCCATGACTGTCTCCATTCTTAGACAAGGAAGGCCACCAAACCATGTGAGTGACTAGGCAAGGAAGGCTTTGGGCCTTCCCATTGTAGTTCACCCAACAAAATGAAAAAAGCAGAAACAAACAACTGAAAAACACACAGATCTTAAGGCATATTTTGAAGAAAGTGAATTGGAACTTGTGGTAAACAGAACCAGGAAGAAAATCTATGCAGACAACTCCCAGCATTCATCCATTAACGAGTCTGGGAAGCCAGGACTCCTGTGGAGGGAACCATCACTTTCATAGATTGGAGATGTGTCCCATTTACATTCTCCTAAGAAAAGTCATTCCTTTCGATGCCCCCCCCATAATAATGCCAAATTTAAGATGCTGTTTGCAAAAACATGATTTCTTACTATATGCCTGAAGATCAACTGTTTGAATGCTCCCTGCCTGAAGGTTGTCTGCCGCCAGAAGTAATCAGACTCTATTGCCTGTACTCCCATAAATAGGGCCCACTCCCTTCTGATAAGGATCATAGATTATTCCCCTGGAGAAAAACTCAAAGATGTCTAAGGTCAAGCCAGCTCAGACAACCAAGGTTAGACAGTCATCTTGATTCTAGGGTCCCCCCATCTTGTTAGGCATGTGTGTGACTCCCCTCCCCCCCTAATTAATTAAGCTTATGGGAATACATTATGCTCTCTCTGTTTGCTTAGACCCGGGGAACTGGTTCCTGAAGCAATCATGGAAGTGAATCCTTGCATGCTTTATTTTGTCTGCAGTTGAAGTCTCCATGATTTATCTCTCAATCTCTTGGACCCATTGTTTTGGGGGAGTCTGATCCCCCACAGTTGTCCACAGGGGAACTAGTAAGCTCTAAATTGTATTATTTGTAGGGTCCACAGATACGCTGAGTGCACACATCTGAAGGGCAGTAAAGAGTGGGGATGTTTCTACTTTTGATATGACACTTTCAAAGGGAAGGGGCTTACTGCTCTTCAGATGGTCAAGCAAATTTATATTTAGTTGCTCAGTTCATCTTTGGGTCACATGCATAATTTCAGCTTTATGTGAGCTACCCTTTTAGGTCAGCATGTCTGAGAATTATCTTATAGTACACAATCCTGTGCCAAAAGTTTACTCAGGCCTGGCTTCAAGGAAAAGGTCTTTATCAAGCCAGTTCGCACAGAATTCTTTGTTCATCACTTTTTTGCCACAGGGGACTTTGTTCATCCCTTAGCAGACAAGGCAGAAGTTGTTGGTCTGTCCCTATCACAGATAGAAAGTATGATGTTGGGTATGTTGTGTCCTTTGATCTGTTGCATGCAGTGTTGAATATCTGAGATACAAACCCTTCACACCTAAGTCATGATAAAAAGCTCATCAAAGAAAAAAGAAATGCATAATGTAAAAAAGTATCATCTCCCACTATTTTAAAATCAATGCATTTGAGCTTCTGTTATAAAAACTCAATGCAACGCTTCATTAATACCCATTAAATTCAATTTGACCTCACTTTTGATTCTACATTTTGCTTCTTGGAAATTGTGTGGGATAATAAAATACTTTTCTAAAAAAGCAAGCAAATATATGCCAGCAGAGCTTATTAATATTTTGTGTTTCTATGTTCAAGGGATTAGTCACATTTTATGTATATGCCTTTAAAAATTGCAACTGTTTTTCAATTTTTATGAATGTATAATTTCACCATTTCTACCATTATCATTCTAGGTTTTCCAGTCCTTTTAATTTACCCAACATTTCACTTTCAGACCATGCCTGGTGATACACTAGAACAAAGAAAAGGAGTCATAGGGTGACACAAATGATCACTCTTATGTACTACCCAGCGATGTCTTAGAAGACAGGACGGGTGATTTCCTTCCTTAAGATCCTGGACTTGAAAACCTTAAAAAGCAGTTTTAGTCTGCATGCATGCCATCTCCATGAATTAGAATTAAGTCAATGGTAAATAAGAACAAGATCAAGCAAAAGAAAAACAGAAATATCATATTACCTAATGTTGCCTCTGATTGTTTGTTTTACCTGCCTCTGACTTTCGCAATATATTGAATTCATATCATACACACAATAAAACTACCAGTATTGAGTTAAACTTAACCCACAGCCATCCTACAGACAGGGTAGATCTGCCCTGGTGGGTTACCAAGGCTGTAACCCTCTATAATTAGAATGTGTCATCTGCTCTTAGGGAACAGCAGGCGGTTTTGAACCACTGACGTTGTGGGTAGCAATCCTATTCATTATGTTAAACCCAAGATTTTACTTCTTTTTGAATTACTCCTTGTCTCAGTCTTTGAGAACTGCTACAACAGGAAAAGATACAAACATTTATTTTCTCATAATTTAAAAGGTTCAAAGTCCAAATTCAGGAAGCCAATTCGAGAAGGCTTTCTTTCTCTCAGGGATCCGGGGGACTGTCGTTGCCTCATTCAGCTTCAGTTTCTCAGGCTTTTCATGATACTCATGTGATATGGCATCCTTCTTCCTCCATCTCTTTGCTCGATAAATATGCTCCTTTTTATATCTCAAAAAAGTTAAGACATTTTGCAATAATACTCCCTCCTTATATTAACATAATAAATAAAACTCCTTTTTAAACGGGATTGCAACCATTGCTATTAAGGTTAGGGTTTACAATAGACTTCTCCTCCTTGTAAATGAGGGGGAGGACTGATTGGAGACCAAAAGTCCATCTCCAGGTGACATCCCCTTACTGAAGGTCGTGGGGAGGAGATAAGCCGGTCACAGTATAGTGTAACAAGGATGAAACATGCATTTTTCTCACGTTTTTACGTGCTTTCTCCCTCCCACTATCATGATCCCAATTCTACTTTACAAATCTGGCTAGACTAAGGGATGTGCACTGGTACATATGGGAACTAGAAACATGGGAAATCCAAGACAGAAGATCCCTTCTGGACCAGAGGTGAGAGTAGTGATACTGGGAGTGTAGAGAGAAGGTCGACTAGAACAGGGGAACCGATTATAAAGATCTACATATAACCTCCTTCCTGTGGTACAGACAACAGGGAAGTGGTGAAGGAAGACATCCGACAGTGTATGATATGACAAAATAATAATTTATAAATTATCAAGGGTTCATGAGGGAGGGAAGAATGGCATGGGAGTGGACAAAGGAGGAGCTAATACCAAGGGCTTAAGTAGAAAGAAAATGCTTTGAGAATGATAATGATAACAAATGTACAAATGTGCTTTGCATACAATGTATGTATGCATTGATTGTGATAAGAGTTGTATGATCACCCAATGAAACAATTGAAAATAAAATCAAACATACAAAAAAACCCTATAGATATTTTTTGGGAATCAAAGTTCAATCCACAGTATCCAAAGTTTTCAGTTGTATATCACAAATATAGTGTAGTAAACTACTTGATATGACTCTTCTAGGCATAGTTTTTGTAATTTTTTAAGTGTGAGGTGTGTGTGACCCACCAAGAAGAATCAGTACTTTGCTAATAATGTAAATAAGACATATGACACACTTATTAAGGTGTTGGTCTCTAGGTTACATTTAAGTTTGAAGTCCTCATCACTATGACAGGGTCACAAATCCATGAATCAAATGCCAACCACCAAATAATGATGTAGTTGAAATCCTAGAACCATTTCCATAAGGATTTTTAATTCTACAATTATGTATGCTTGCCAAATATTCCTTTACTAGGATTGCACCATTTTAGCAGAAACTCATTAATCAATCGCCAATCATGATTTTTATTATTATTTCTTTGTTTTCTATTGCATATAATTTGCCCCAGTTCTGTAAATTGATGTGGACAGTATTTTGGCATCATATAGATGATTTTCATTATTCACATTATTGTCCTTGTTCTGGGTAAAGTTTAATAAATGGGCTTTTGAAAAATATACTTGAATTTGACGTGTCAGTTTCCCTTTGAAAGTAAGAATGACCATAATCTACCTATGATTCTATGTATAGAATTTCAGGCTATAGATGTAGATGATTGTGAGAATTCTGTACACTAAGTCAAATGAAAAGTTGTAAAACTATCTGGACACCATCTCAAAACAAACTTTGATTTACTTGGCAAATACCTTTTGGGATTTAGCAAATATTTCTCTAGTGCTTACTATATGCAAGGGTTTTGAGAATGCAGTGGCATGAGTCAATTCTTCCCAAATGTTCACAATTTAGCAATGTATTCACTTTCCTTATGTCGTTCTATCCATATGAATGTTATAATCCCTTCAACTATAGCCAGGAGGCAGGGTACCACCAGAGGCATTGTATGGATTGAATCTGGAATTTTGTGTTTGTCGTACAGGGTAAAAGGTAAATGCATCCAGGAGTTGCCTAGCCCTTCTTCCCGACTGACCAGTCTGTTGGACTCATAGAACACTTATATGACATCTAGCTTCTTGCTAGCATGTTTCCATACCCCTGGTCCCTAGACAAGAATGCAAATCATACATGTCCTGGCCTCATCGATGCCCATACTGTTTTCTCCAAACCTGAGTGGGAAGTTTTGTTTCCAGGCTGTGACCCACAGGGAAAGAAACTAGCAAACTCCAAAATTATATTTGTTTGCTTTTTCAGTATCCAGAAATAAATCATTCAAGCACAAATATACACACAGAGATACACGCACATACACACACAAGCATTAGCAAAGTGTTGCGCCATAAGTTTATTTAAGTCATCTCCAAAGGAATGAAGCAGGTCCCTCCAAGAGGTTAAAGGGACCATCTTAAGCACAAAAAAGATATCCTTCCCTCAGGAGGAAAAGCAGGTCCACTTTTGGAGGTGAGAGGGAATTATCACTACAAGAAGCTTCTATTTTTTATATTTTACTTTCAATGGGAGTGGATTACTGCTCTGTAGGCAACTGACTTTCTAATTAATGGCTCATTCCATCCTGGGGTCTCCTGAATCATTTATTTCCATTTTATCTTGGTGGATGCTGTGGGTCAGCATTTCTCAGAATGATCCTGTATTATCTCTGAGTACAATTATGCATTGGGAGTTTCACTAGAACATGGTTTGAAGGTTAAGATGTCTGCTAAACCAGTTCTCACTGATTCCTTTGTTCAAAACTTGTTTCACAGCGTCCTTTTATCATTCCCTTAGCAGATGGGGCAGAAACCCCTCTTCCGTATTTGTGATTGACTATCCCCAACCCCCTTATGACACCATCTCTGACCATTTAAATGGGGGTGGCTGGCAAGGAAAATGTGTTGCTGTCTGATTGGGTACTAAATTCTGCCCAGGAGCATTGTAGAATGTGTGTGTTGTCCAGAGCAACGGCCTGCCTTCAGAGAAGCCTCCTGCCTTGCTGCCTCCCTCTTTTGCCATCTGTAGGGTTGCCCTCTCTCCATGGAAGGTTCTTGGCTCAGCTCCCTCCTTCGGAACCCTTCTTGGAGGCTTCTCCCTTCAGAATAGTGTGAGCCACACCTTCTGCAACCTGGGTAATCTCATTTAACCTCTTTTCGTTTAAGAAGAACAGCTACAGTCAACCCTGGACTGCACCCGGAGACCACTTGACCTACCTCTCAAACAGCAACACCTCTGATCCTTCCACACCTACCACCCATCTTGATCCTCTTGATTCTAGGCCACCAACCACCTAAGTCTATCCCAACCAGTCCAAACACCTGTCTGGATGGAGCCTCTGAGATCCAGACACTGACGGCTCAACTTGCACTCTCCCTGTGTGCCTTCAGAACAGTCCTGAGTCCACCAAGTGGTCCCAAGGGCATATCTGGGCAGAGATAAGACGCAAGCAAGCAACAACAGGGTCTTCTTCCCCGCTCTTGCTTGTCTCTTCTTTAAAATATAACCCTGTACTATTTTTGTAATAGCTTTTTAATTAGTACTATACTTTCATTCTTTTCAATAATAGTTTGTCTACTATTTTCATACCTTTAAATTAGTAACACCTCATCACCTAGCTGCTACTTTATTTCGATAATATTAGGCCACCCAGAACTAACAGTCTGGCCCCTGGTAGCTCCCCTGTCTTGTACCCTCTACCATGAGCCATTCTGAAGGAGAAGACCATCCACTAGACAGTGCCCAACTCTACCACCTCTTCCCAAGACTCTTCTCAGAGACCTCTGCTTCCTGAAGGTCATGATCCCCAACATCTCCACATCCACTCAGTCTCAGCCTACCCTTTAACTCTTCTTCACCTCCCCAAAGATAAAAACTCTGGTCCTTCATCTCCTGCCACCCCACTCAATCCCCTTGCCACCAAAGCAGCATCCGGTCTGTCTATTCCAGCTAGTCCAAGGATCTAATCTGGCATAGCTACTTACTCTGAAGCATTGATTTCAACTGCTTATTGGGTTCTCAACTATGTACATGCAGGCCAGACCAACCTAGGTATGCCAACTTCTCATTGTTGCACACCACTATTTCACACATAACGTCTACAATGCTCCTTGGGCAGAGCTTAGGACCCAATCAGATAGCAACAACTTTTCTTTGCCACCTCATCCTAATTTTCTTTATCATAAAGTTTTACACTGAATTTAATAATTACTTTTTAATTATACTGACCTTTCTTCATTCTTTTAAAATAAAGGATATATATATATATATATATGTATATATATAATATTTTAAATTCCTTAAATTATCACTAATTTCTCATCTGTTCTTCTTCTCCCCCCCCACTTGTTCTATATTCTATTCTCTTTCTCTCATTATTTGTCCTGGAGTTTCAGTTATTCTTCTCCTACACCAACAGTCACTTCATGGGAGAAAGGCAGGACTATCTACCACCTTAAAGAATTAGAGTCTCAGAAACCCACAAGCACAATTCTATCCTATCTTATAAAGTCCCTGAGAGTCAGCAGCAATGGGAGGGCAGTGAGAGAGCTTTACAACACATGAAAGCATTAACTATCTCCATACAAACTGACCTAATTGCCACCTCTACAAGCTATACAATGATGCCAAGAAAATAGCAGAAAATATCAGCACACAAAAAAATAAAAATGTCCAACTAAGTGAGAAAAATGCAAACCTAATGGGTTCCCAGAACAGGCTATGGAACTCTCGGAAAAAAGCTCAGGGAGAATGGTGATAGGATATGGTCTACCAATAGAAAATGAATATGAAAAGCCAAAAGGAAGAAAAAATAGAAAAGTAGAAACTTCACTAGAAATCTTGCAAGAAAACTTTCAGAATTATACAACATTTTAAATTCTCTTTTTCCCTCCCTTCTCCTTCTCTCCCTCCCTCTCATACAAAGCTATGCTATATATCTATATAAACAAGAGAATTATACACTGTAAATTAGTAAAGAAATATAATTGAAAAAATAGAAACACTAATTAGTGACCTAAAAGACAGATCTTTTTTAGCACTGCTAATAAATATGCAAAGGACACTCAACTTGTCCATAAACCCCAACTCAAAGGCATTCAGCTTTTAAATTCCATGAGCCAGGTAGTCCATCACCCTGCCTTACACTCCGGATGATGTTGCACACACTGCAACAGCAACTTCTCTAGAACTTCTCTGGTATCACATCTCTCTATTTCCTGGAACAAAGAGGTTCATTACACAGCGATCTTAGGGCCCAAAGAATGAGCTCTGCTCCTAGTAGCTCTTTATTAATGGTAATGAGTTTTCCACTTCTGATATGAATAATTTTTAAATTAGAGGAATGGAAAACAGACAAATTTTCACATTAGTATATCATTACTCATTTGCATGGTCCCTTTCAATCATTTGGTGAAATTGCAAAGCCTATGGCTAAAAGAGTCATACAAAGTCATTCACTGTACGACATCTTCAGTCTCTATTCTATAGGAATTTGAAGCTCTATTCTAAAAATTACTCACAGTCTAGCAAGATTCTTCTATTTTTATTTAAATATAATTTGACAACCTTCAACTTTTCATTGAATAATTTGATCTATTTACTATTGATATAGTTAATCTGTTTATTAATAACATAGTTGAATGTCTTAGACTTACTTTTTATCTTCTGTCCCCTACTTTTCTGTTTCTTTACTCCTTTTTTACTACTTTATTTGAAATTACATGGGTATTTTCTAACACAGCAGTTTAAATTTTTTAATAATTGCTTTACTGTTTTTTAATTAATGGTTTACTTTCATTGTTTACAATTTTTTAATTGATGGTTTGGTGTTTATTAAATATATTTTATCAGAATCTTCTTAATTATTTCTGTTATTTGGTAGTACATAGAGTTAAAATAACCACAATATTTTCAGTATAAACCAATTAGCTGGAGAAAAATGAGGATGGTAGAGTCTGTAACAGAGTATAGATTTAGTGGAGAACTAGAAAATGGCAGTCAGATGGGCATTCGGTGGAGTTCCGTGGAGTTTGGTGAGTGATTTGGGGGCCATGTAGAGGTAGCAAGTCTGTCTGACGATTCCCCAAACAACTCAGAGCATGTCTCTGAACCAGAAGCTGACGTGCACCCTATCTCAAGCTCTTCCTGTGGTTGTGGTCTCTTTTGTGGCACCACAGGGGAGCCAGGTGTGCCATGAAGGCTTCCGCCCTGCCCCGGTGCTCCATGCAGAATCTCAAGCAAGTCCCCTCCACTCCACAGAGCCCCGGGGTCCTCTGTGAATACTCTATGCAGAACCACACTCCCACCCCAAGAGATTTGTGCCCCAACTGGCAATCCTTCATGGACCAGCCTGACAGCCCCCTCCAGGAGGTTTGTGGCCAGGTGCCATAAGGCAGCGAGGCACACAGCAGAGGATATTTCCCTGCCTGCCTTTGTGCTCTACACAGAACCACCAACCAGACCTTCCCTCACACTCAGAGATCTTAACCCAGAGTGTGCTCCTCAAGATCTGCCAGTAGCCCCCTCCCCACCCCCACCCTGGCAAGCAAACACACAGTGGTTCCCATTGTGCCACTGTAATTTGGGCCTACCAGACAGAAGACACAAGTCTGGAAGAAGATTCTGCAACTCTAGTCTAGGGAACCACGCCTTTGGAGCTAGCCTAATACACTCTACCATCTCCCTGCTCAATTTTCCCTCTGCTCCGTACTCTGAGCAAGTGGTGGATCTGCACACCAATGTCAGGTCCTCCCTGCCACCCGCTTACCTGTGAGAAGTCCCCTAGCCAGGAACAGATCAACCAATTCCCAAACCATCCCCTAAATTCACTTCCCTGTACTCAGATGAACACTTTTTGTCACAATGCAACATGCACAGCTGCAAACAACTCTTAAGAATACCTGAGGGTTACTGGAGAACAAAGCATAAGCAAAGGTGAGAGTGAAACCCCAGATAGATAAAGGTGAAACAACTCCTTAAGGCAGTTGGCTAAAGACAGCAACAGAAACACCAATACTAACCTCCAAAAAAGAGAGCCCAGGGCTCTGAAACACCCAGGAAAATGGCACCTAGTTCCAATATATCAACCCAAAAGACAAGCTGCTTCCATAGCATCAATAAGAAAAGATAAGCAAAAGTCATTGCCAAAAGACCACCTGGACCTAACAGCAGTCATAGAAAATTCAGGTGTCAAACTCCCAAAGAAAGAAATCTTCAGAATGCTGCTGAGAGTCATATAGGACATGAAGGAAGCATAGCAGGAAGAGGATGAAATGATAGAGGATATAAAGGCCATACTCCAAAGTGAAATATGAGAGCTATGGGGTCAGCTAACAAAAACTAATAGCAAACTCACAGACTTACACCAGAGAATGAAGGAGCCAGAGAACCACACCAGCGACCTAGAGGACTTACAAGCAGAAATTAATAAACAAGTTTATCAGAGAAGCTGAAGAAAATTCAGAGTTATGTCTGATGCTATGAGAAGGGACATTCAAACTATCAAACTATCAGAGAAATGTGAATCAAGGAAACCATCATCCAAAATAGTGATGGAGTGCCAGGAGGAAAAGTTCCTTGACTTAATGAATTGAAAACCAGGCAACGATTCAGAAGGTCAAAAGAATGCCAGCTAGACTGAATCCCAAGAAGTCCCCTAGACATATAGTTGTTAAACTATCCAACCATGAGGAAAAGTTGCAGGGATGGAGGGAAGGAGCTCCAAGTTGGAGTGGGCGTAGGGGCAATGGTGGTTTTCTTTTCACAGTTTCCATCTGTTTCTAAAGGAGCCCTGTTGGTGGTGTGGGTTAAGCATTGGGTTGACACCCTAAAGTTTGGCAGTTCAAACCCACCAGCTGCTCCAAGGGAGAAGGATGAGGCTGTCTTCTCCCACAAAGACTGACAGACTCAGAGAAAAGGAGAAAATTATGAGAGAAGTTAAGGAAAAACTGGCAATGACATGTAAAGGCAAAACAATAAGAATGTGATCAGACTTACTAGACCGGAAACAATGAAGAATAGGATCAAGAGGAGCAGCATATTCTGAAAATTACAGTAAAAAATCTCTATGCAGCCTAACTATCTATCAAAATTGATGGAAAAGTGAGAGTCTTCCAACACCTGGAAAAGCTCAAAGACTATGTTAAAAGGAACTCAGGACTACAAAAGATCCTCGCTGACTCAGTATGGGCAGGAGAACAGCATTCACCAAGCACATATAAGAGAACTTCACACAGAACAACTCCACACAGAGACCATTAAAGAGAAAATAGTTCCCAAGATTACACTGGCTCGATGATGGAAGGAAGGAAAGACTGAACCACAAATGCACAGACACAACCCACAGAAAAAGAGCAGCAGTAGGAAAACACCCAATACAAGACTGATGAAATGATATCACACAGACCTGGATAGATGTATTAACCCTGAATATCAAAGAAATGAACACAGACCTTAAGAGACAGAGATTAATAGGCTGGCTTAGAAAACAGCCCTTCGATCTGTTGCCTACAGGAGACACATCTCAAGACTATAGACAAAAATAGGGTAAGAATCAAAGACTGGAGAAAAACCTATCAAGAAAACAGCAATTCAAAAAAAGCAGAAGTTGCAATCCTAAACTCCAATAAAATTGACCTCAAAGTACAAACCATAAAAATAGGTAAGGAGGGACACGGTATAATGCTCAAGGGAACAAAAGAACCATTATGTATTCTAAATATTTACTCTCTGAATAAGGGTTCAGCTCAATATGTCAATCAAATGCTCCAAAAGATGAAAAAAAGAACTCAACCTCAACAACTATAGTAAGAGACTTCAGTGCATTGCTCTTTGAAAAAGATAGATCATTGGGAAAGAATCTTAACAAGGAGGCTAAAGATCTAAACACTGCAATTAGATGATCAAACCTGATAGATATCTATAAAGCTACGCACCCAAGTACCAAAAAAAAAATCACATTCTTTTCAAGCCCATACGACACTCATTTAAAGATAAACCACATGCTAGGGCATCAGTCAAATCTGCATAATTTAAGCACATTGACATCATACAGACCTCTCCCTCACTACTGTGCTGTAAGATTGGAAATCAGAAAATAAAGATAAAGAAAACAAGTGTAAACAATGAGAGGATGAATACGGTTGTTAAAGGTGTGTGTACTGACCCATAGATGAATTTATGAAATTTCTAGAAACCAATGAGAATGAGAACAGAGTATACCCAAACTTATGGGGCACAGCAAAGCCAGTTATCAGAGGAAATTTCACAGGATTACATGTGAACATAAATAAGAAAGAGAGATTTATGATCTATACACTACACAAAATTTATAGCAACTAGAGCAGAGTCAACAGAACAATGCTATTAATAGCAAAAGAAAAAGAATAATACAAATTATGCTGGAGATCAGGAGAGGGAAAAAAAATCCATGCTGCTAAAAGTTGGTTCTTTGGAAGAATAAATCGAATTGACACACCTCCCTTAAATTTAACCAAAGAAAGGAAAAACACATTTCAATGGCAATGATAAGGAATGAAAGAGGGGACATTAAATGGACCCTAGTGAAATAAAAAGGATAATTATATAGTAATATGAAGGACTGTACTCCAAAGAATTAAAAAAACTTGGAGGCCATGGACAAATTCTTGGAAAAAACCTGAACCAGATGGGTTCACTGGAGAATTCGATCAAGTATTTAGGAAAGAACTGGCACTAGTCTTACACAAACTCTTCTAAAACATGAAAAAGTGGTCAAGTTCCAAATTCCTTCTATGAAGCTAATATAACTCTGAAATCTATGTCGGGCCAGGATCCCACAAGAATCGAGAACTACAGAAAAAATTCCCCAATAAATATTGATGCAGGTATCCTTAATAAAACACTAGTTAACAGAATACAAATGTGCAAACACAAATAATTCCACATGACCAAGTGGGAGTCATACCAAGGATGCAGTGATGAATCAACATGTGAAAGAACTTAAGTATTATTTGCCAAATTGAATTGAAAAATTATAAGAATTATATGATAATATTAATAGATGCAGAAGAAGCATTTGACAACATCCAACACCAATTTCTGTACAAGACACTCAAGAAGATAGGAATGTGGCAGTCAATGGAGAAAAGATGAGATCAATTCTTCCGAAAAAGGGCACGAGGCAAGGATGTCCCTTGTCCCCACTCCTATTTAAGATCATACTGGAGGTCCTAGCTAATAATAAAAGGCAGGGAAAAGGCATCAAAGGTATTCGTTTAGGCAAGGAAGAAGTGAAACTATCATTGTTTGCTGATGATATGATTTTATATATGAAAAATTCCAAATGTTCCAAGAGAGGAGTGCTGGAAGCAATAAACAAATATAGCAGAGTGGCAGGATACAAGAACAACAAACAGAAGTCAATTGGACTACTATACACATTGGACAAGTCCATAGAAGAGGTGATCAAAAAGGTGGTACTCTTCACAATAGCCAAACACAAATTGAAATATCTAGGGATACACCTGACTTAACAGCAACAACAAAAAAGATCTGTATGAGAAAAACCACAAAATGCTATTTAAAGAAACCAGGGGTGACCTCAACAAATGGAAGGACTTCCCATGCTCGTGGTACATCTGTGGTACAAGCATACAATGGAGTATTATGCATCCCTAAAATGCAGTGATGAACACATGAAGTACATCAGTGCATGGAAACAACAGAGGAAGTTATGTTAAGTCAAGTAAGTCAAGCACAAACGGGCAAGTGCAACAGGAGTCCACTGAGGTATGCTCAAAAAATCCAAAAGGGCTTTATGGAATAAATGGTTACTGTTTGCAAGAATCTACAATGCTAAAATACACAACAAGCACTAGGTGTAGTCTCTGTGACCTCAATACTCAATTTTTAGAAAGGGATCAGTTTTGACTCAAGAACAAGGAAGAGCACCTAAGGGGAAACTGGGAAAGGGTGAGCTAGGGTGGCACCTGGGTGCTCTCTATCCAAGAAAGCATGAAACGCTAGGTTAGAGGTTTTTCAACTGTGTCCTTATTTTAAAGAAAATCAAGTACCATGCACAGTTCCTTGGCAATCTCGGAGAACCCTTCCTTACCATTTAGTTTTAATCTCACTGTGACAGTCAGGTGCTTATATTAGTTTGATGATTGAGATGTAGGGGTGGAGTCTAGCCTGTTCATCTGGAGATAACCACTGAGTAGCCAATGAGCCCTCTGTGTGGGCATGGATTGCTCTTGATACATCTGGGAAATCTTGTGTTATTTCCCTAATGGACATGAGATGCTATCTCTCCAGTTGTTGGAAGTCAGTCTCCAAGACGGCAAGATGGCAGCATCCAAGTTGCTGGAGGTGTTGAAGGAGAGGCCACACAGTCTTACCCTGATGGAACCAGACCTCTGAAGCTGGAGAAGCCATGTGGAGACCCCTGCCATCACTGAGTTGCTTCTACCACTACTGGATGCTCTTGATGGACCCTGAGCCTTGGAAGTGAGGAGCCAGGACTCTGCACCCACTGACCTGTGACTTCATGAGTCGGAAGGAGACTCTATAGACTGGTATCAGGCATATGGGCTAATATCAGACTTATGACTTTGAACTGTACTGGGTTGGGATGCTTTCTTAATGTCCCATTCCTCTTGTATATAAATCTTACCCTTATATCTATAAAAAAATCCAAAAGGGGCATAAGGAAGAACCCACTGCATATGTACTTCCCTGAGTGAGGTCCAGGGGCCAGACTAAACTCAGGCATATACATGGTAGTCCACTATAAAGGAGGGGATAAAAAAGACATGGGTTGCCAAGGGAACAGAGCAATAATAATCCACCTAAAGGGAGAGCATTGTTTTTGTCTTCACAGGGAAAGAGGTACCAGACTTCAACTGGTGCTTTAAGACGAACACAACACACTGACATGAAGCAGGGTACCAATAGAGAGGCCTGAGGGGCCAGTCCCACTACCAACTAAGTGGGCAGTACCTCCTCCCCCCCTCCCCGCCAGAAGAATTCATTTCAGAGGATAGGATTGTAGCTACAGCTCAAGGAGAGGGACTTGTCTGATCAGAAGACACTGGAGCCAAGAGGGGGGAAGGGAAAAGTGAAGCACATCCTAGCCCACCAAGTCCTGAGGACAATATTTCTGCTCAGAGTATCCAATGCACAGAGAGGACTGTGGGGCAGACCCCACCATGGGACACAATGTTCCTCACTGACCCATAGAAACACGGGTGACAACATTGGAGAAACATGGTGAGAATTATGCTCCCCATGATCCCACCATGACAAAGTCAGACACTGGGGGCCTGCTACAGAGCAGCAAGGGGAGTAGAGCAATGAAATCCCCGGGGAATACCATTAGTAGACTGTGAGGCTTGGTCAAGGTCCCCATATTAGACACAACTGGAAAACAGTCATAAGGGGCAACAAATAGACTTTGCACTATTTTAGGATTTGTTGTTGGTGCCTTTCTGTTGTTGTTGTTCTTGTAGCTAGTGTTTTATTTTTTATTGCTTTGTGTCAGTGCATACTCTTATCACTGGATGTCTATCTGGAAGGAATATGGGGGATAAAGAAACCATAAGAGAGAACAACGGGAGGGATGAGAGTCAGAGGGGGGACATGGGAGAGGGGGAGATGAGGGGAAATGAGAGGGTGTTAGCAAACCCAGAGACAAGGGAACTACAAGTGACAGAAATTCAATGGTGAGGATGGTGTAGGAGGTCTGGTTTGACTGGATCCAGGACAATGTAACTAAGAGGAATTCTTGAAATTCAAATGAAGACTGAACATGATAGTGGAACAAAAGGAAAGTAAAATGAAACAGAGGCAAGAAATAGGAGGCCAAGGGCATTTATAGAGATATAAACAAATGCATATACATATGTAAATATATTTATATATGTCAATGGGAACTAGATCTATGTACACATATTTTTAGGTTTAGTATTATGGAAATAGATGGACCATGGACCCCTACTCAAGTACTCCCTCAATACAAGAACACTTTGTTCTAATAATTTGGCACTCTGAGATGCTCAATTTGTTAGTCCAGATAGACTAGAGGAACAAAACCATAGACATACATATGGATATGAAGAAAGGGTTTATATACAAGAGGAATGGGACATTGAGAAAACATCCCAGCCCAGTCCAGTTCAAAGTCATAAGTCCGATATTAGTCCATATGCCCTATTCATCTATCAAGTCTCCTTCCGACTCATGAAGTCACAGGCCAGTAGGTGCAGAGTCCCGGCGCCGGCAGGGGTCCCCTCATGACTCCTCATTTACAGGGCTCAGGGTTGATCAACAGCATGCAGTGGTGGTAGAAGCAACTCAGTGCTGGCAGGGATCTCCACATAGTTTCTCGAGTTTCAGAGGTCTGGTTCCATTAGGGTAAGGGTGTGTGCCTTCTCCTCTGGCTCCTTCAGCTCCATGGACATTGTCATCTTTTCTTGTCCGTAGTTCATTGTCTCTCAGACTAACTCCCAGCAACTGGGGAGATAGCTTCTCATCTCCATTTGGGAAATATCGAGAGATTTCCCAGAAGTATCAGGAGAAATCCATGCCCAAATGGTGGCCTCATTGCCTACTCAATGGCTTTCTCCAGATTAACAGGCTAGACTCCACCCCTACATCTCAATCATGAAATTAGCCTAAGCACATGACCGCCACACTCAACTTCCCAACATGATCCCTGAAGATGAAACAGTTGCATAAGCAAATGTGGGGAAAGTATCTGATGCTACTAGGCTATCATAAGATATGGCATAGGTGTCTTAAAAGCTTGAAGATAAACAAGTGGCCATCTACCTGAGAAATAGCAAAGCCCACATGGAAGAAGCACACTAGCCTCTCCCAACATGATCGCTGTAGACAAAGCAGGTGAATAAGCAAATGTGGTGAAGAAAGCTGGTGGTGTCTTGATATCAAAAGATATAGAGTCTGTTGCCTTAAAGACTTTAAGATAAGCAAGTGGCCACCTAGCAGAGAAGCAACAAATCCTACATTGAAGAAATACAGCAGTCTGTGTGGTCATGAGGTGTTAAATGGAGCAGTTATCAGGCATCAAAGGACAAAAAAAATCATATCATTGTGAATGAGGGGGATTGCAGAGTGGGGAACCCAAAGTCCATTTGTAGGAAACTGGACATTCTCTCACAGAAGTTTTTTGGGGAGGTGATGAGCCAGTCAGGGTGCAGTGTAGCAACATGGAACATACAATGTTCCTCTAGTTCTTGAATGCTTCCTCCCCTTCTCCCCTCTCCCCCACACACTATCATGATCCCAAATCTACCTTACAAATATGGCTGGATCTGAGAGTGTACACTGTTACAAATAGGAACTGGAAACACAGGGAATCCAGGACAGAAGAACCCCTCAGGACCAGTGGTGAGAAGGATGATACTGGAAAGATGGAGAGAAGGTAGGGTAGAAAGGGGGAACCCCATAGAAAGACTAACTCCATATAACCTCCTCCCTGGGGAATGGACAGTGGAGAAGTGGGTGAAGGGAGATATCAGATGATGTAATATATGACACAATAAAAATAATTTATAAATTATCAAGGGTTCATGGAAGAACAGGGAAGAAGGGGAAAAACGAGGAGTGAGCAGCAGGAGCTCAAGTAGAAAGAAAGTGTTTTGAGAATGATGAGGGAAACAAATGTACAAGAGTGTTTGACAAAATGGATGTATGTGTGGGTTGTGACGAGTTTTTGAAGCCCCCAATGAAATGATTTAATAGAAAAAGAAGTACAGATTTAAAAGTTCTGCTCAGTTTTATTGAGTTGTGATGAGTTGTGATTGACTTCATGCCTGTTCTTGTTTTGTTTTGTTTTTGGATTATCCATATCCATGCAATAAGTTATTACATTTACATTTTCTTTATTTTTTTAGCATTTTGTTGGGGACTCACTAAACTTTTATCCCATTATATACATAAATTGTGTCAAGCACATTTGTACATATGTTGCCATTTTCAAAGCTTTTTCTTTCTACTTGAGCCTTTGGTATCAGCTCCTCATTCCACCCCTCCCTCATGAACCTTTGGTAACTTCCTCACACCCACTATCATGATCCCAATTCTACCTTACAAATCTGGCTAGACCAGAGCATGTACATAGGTACAGATAAAAGCTGGAGACACAGGGAATCCAGGACAGACAAGCCTCTCAGGACCAGTAAAGGAACAATAATGAGAGTAGTGGTACCAGGAGGGTTAGGGGAAGGTGGGGGAAGAAAGGAGGAACAGATCACAATGATTTACATATAACCTCCTCCCTGTGGGATGGACAGACAACAGAAAATGGGGTGAAAGAAGATATCGGACAGTGTAAGATAGTTATCACATTTTTTGGGGGGGGCATCACTGCTCTCTGGTTGTGAGAGTAGGAGGCCCAGCCCCACTGCTGGAATTGAACCTCGGTCCTAGTGGCCCGCAGTCCCACGCACAACCACTACACCACCGGTGCTCAACCCGTTATTACATTTTTCAAATTATTTCTACTTTTCTTCCTGTTCTCTTAAATATACAGCAGGAAAATCTGCATAAATTTCTTATTAGTTACGTCGATCACGCTAAGAATAGTTTCCCTTTTACATTATATTCTTATAGTTATCAATGATCTTGATGCCTGCTTGTACCACTACTCTATCACTTTTTCTCTGAGTTTCAGGCTAACAATTCCCATTGCATTTAATTCTGGGAAAGATCACTTTATGACGTATCAACATTACTTCGAAGAAGGAGATAATATTTAAATTTATTTAAAATCCCTGACATTGGAAAGCAGTAAATATTATTAAAGAATTCTCCAAAGGTCAAATTGTGTTCAGCAAAACTGACTTATTGAAAGCAGTCAACTTTACTACATAACATAGATAAAAATTATACATGTCCTTTTGTTTACTTATGATAACAGCAGGCACGGAGTCTCTAAATTACTTCTCCTTACATTATAAATGAGAAACCAAATTACTTTTCTACAATGATCAATTAGAAACAAAATATGTGTTAACCAAATTCAAGTTATGCTTCCCTCCTTCCACTAAGTCCCTCAATACTGGGCCATACTACCCCACTTCCTAAAAAATAGGCCTGTCTCAATGCAAAATATTCTCTGATGTACCATCTCATTCAATTGCCCTTTTATGCATATGGTGCCCAGCTATTAAGAGATCTAGCATCTGGCCTCTTAAAGGCTTGAACTTACACATGGCGCCATTCAGCAGAGAAACAACAAACCCTTGTGGAAGAAGCACACCCCCTGTGCAATCGTGAAGCATCATTGGGACCAGGCAATAGTCATCAAAAGGCATATAACAAACAAAACAAGCAAAGCATATTGTTGAGAACTAGAGGGGTGGGTGCAGAGATCCAAAGCCCATCTCTAGACAATTATACAATCCCCCCACAGAGGGGTCACAGGGGAGGAATGAGTCAACCAGGGCGCAATAAAGCATCAATGAAACACACTCTATTCCCCTGGTTCCTTGAGGCTTCCTCAACCCCCATTGCCATGGCCCCAGTGCTGCTTCTTAATTCAGACTAGACTGGAGCATGTACACATGTATGGATAAGATATGGGAGCTTACAACACACAGAATCTAGGAATAGGAGTGGGAATAGCAATACCAGAAAGCTAGGGAGAGGAGCGGGAGTGGAAGGAAAGGAGAGGGAACTGATCATAATGTTCGACACATAACCATATAGCCCTCTCCAGTGGGAAGAACAGCAGAAAACATAGGATAAGGGAGACAGCATTTGGTATGAGATATGAAATAAAGACATTATAATCTATCTAGAGATTATGAGGGTTAGAGGGAGGGAGGGAGGGGGACAAAAGAGGAGCTGATACCAATGGCTCAATTGAAAGTAAATGTCTAGAAAAGAATGAAGTCAACCTATGTACAAATTGGCCTGATGCAAGCAGAGTATGGACTGCAGCAAGAGTTGTAAGAGTCTCCAATAAAGAGTCTTTTAGTAATAATAATTAACCTTTTACCCTAGTTCTTTGCAATTGTTTTTGTTTGTTTGTTTGTTCAATTGTAGTCCCTGTAAAAGTGGGAACAAAAGAGGGAGAGTGAGAATAAAAGCAGTAATTTTTTTCCTCAGCTCTGTAGAACTTTGAAAATCTTATGATCAGAATATTCTCCATGTAGCAATCCCTTCTGTCTCACTACAGTCGTCTATTAACCCCCCTTTTTTCGGAATGAGTCATGGCAATGCTTTTGGGTAAGTGCGGGGCTGCTAATCACAAGGTGAGTGGCTTGTTGTTCAAACCCACCAGATGCTTCTCAGGGAGAAAATGGAAGCAATTTCTAACTTTGACGATGACTAGGCTTGAAAACCACACTTTAAGTCCCTATAAATTGGCATCAACTCAATGGCAGTGTTTTCGGTTTGCTTGTTTTTCATTATTTAAGTTCAGATCTATTTTCTGTTTGCCACTTAGTGGTGCTGTGTCTCAGATGAAACGATGGGCACTTCTTAGGTCTGTTACATTATCTTTATCCATGGAGTCAGAGAAGCTTCTTAGACCCTTTGTATTTTTCCTGACTTGAGAAATTAGTATCCACAGTGGTGAAGCACAATTACTAATCCAGTACTCTAAAAATCGATCTGTAGTAGCACAATAGGGAGTAATTTTTAATATCTTCAATGGGGACCATCCTTGTTCGTTTGTGTTTAAAAATTATTTTTCCTGATTATTTTTTATTTGAGTAAAACATTCCTGTCTCTTTTCTTGTGTGGTCTTCTCTGTTTCTATTGATATCTGGTCTGGAAATTTCAGTTTGAATCCTCTGTATCTTTAATGAAGTTGTGTGATGTACCCTTTCATCCTATACAGGGATTGTACACAGAACTGACTTTGTCCTCACTCTTTTTTCTACTTGATTTTCCTTTCCCAGTCCCCTGGTCAGTCCCTTCTTCTTCTTCACATAGTGATTACATACTCTGCCACTATTACCGACATTGATCCTTTCCAATATTTTCTAAATGGCAACGTTTTAAAAAGGATACTTTGGTACCTGTGGCGGTCATGTGCTTATGTTAATTTCATAATTGAGATGTAGGGGTGGAGTCTAGTCTGCTAACCTGGAGATAGCCATTGAATAGTCAATGAGGCCTCCGTGTGGGCATGGCTTTCTCCTGAGACTTCTGGGAAATCTCATGATATTTCCCTCATGGAGATGAAAAGCTCCCTATTTGTTGGGATTGAGTCTCTGAAACAACAAACTACAGACAAAACAAGATGGCTGCATCCAAGTTGCTGAAGGAGCTGGAGGAGAAACCACATGGCTTTAGCCTAATGTAACCAGACCTCTGAAGCTGGAGAAGCCACTTGGAGACCCCTGCCAGTGCTGAGTTGCTTCTAACACCACTGGATGCTGTTGATGGACCCTGAGCTCTGGAAATGAGGAGCCATGGAGAGACCCCTGCCAGTGCCGGGACTCTGCACCCACTGGCCTGTGGCTTCGTGAGTCAGTAGGAGACTTTATAAAATGATGTCAGCCATATGGGCTAATATTGGACTAATGACTTTGAACTGGACTGGGTTGGGATGCTTTCTCAATGTCTTATTCCTCTTGTGTATAAAACTTTTCCTAATATCCATATGCATGTCTATGAGTTTGTTTCTCTAGTTTACCCGGATTAACACAGTACCTCAATTATAACTTTGGGAAACTTGAGTTTTTATTAAACTGACTCATCTAAGACCTATCCACACACTCACTCTTTGTTCCTTTATCCCAATTTAGACCTATGTACCCCCCACATCCATCGTTTAAACACTTCTACTGTTCCTCCAGGAGCAGAATCCTCCTCTCCCCTTCTTCACTCTTCAATTATAATAAATAGGGCTTTATGTTCCAGCCACCATGAGAAGAGCTCATAGAGCCCAAGAAAAGACCCTTGATATAGGAAACAGTAACTAGAAATGAGTTGGATATATTATCCTTTTAGTCAGGCTTTGGAGTAACTCAGACAAATTAGTGTGTGCTCAACCCTTCATCCCAAATTTAGTTTATAATCTTCATAAGGTTATATATCACCGCGAAAGAAATCTTACTGATAGCATCAACAGTTGTTTTTGAAGGCATTTCAGCCTGAATTTTTAAGAACCACAATTTGGGTTTAAATGTGCAAATGATGCAAGAACAACACTGAATTTTGTATTTCTCTTTTTATACTCGATTTGTTGGGATTTTAAAATTGAAGCTATGAGCTCTCTTCTTAGCTATAGATATGTTTATATACGTACATGCAATACTTTCCTACCTCTGACTGCTGTTGATAGATTTTAAAATCACTTTAGGATGTTCTATTTAGACTTTGTAGTAAAAGCTAATTTTCCTGATGGATGTATGTGTTAGACCAGGTATTCTAAAGATAGAATTCTGTTATACTGATTTATGTATAAGAAAGAGCTTTATATTGAGAAATAGTTATATATCAAGAAGGCATCAAAATGGGGTCTATGTTGTATCTCCTTATTGTTGGTAGACTTCTTGACACTTTGGTATGTAATTTTCTGGGTTTTTTAGTATAAGAAACCCAAGATGTATGAATTTGTAGAGTTAATAACTATATTAAAGGTTTTCGAGGTGTATGGGAAAGGAAATTGGGGCTCATGGTGAGCTAATAACACCATAACAAGTATAGAAGAAAGAAAATATTCTAAAATTGCTTGTGATAGTGACTGTATAAAATTATTGATATGAATGAACTATTGAAGTGTATGGTGTTGGGATTATGTCCTAATAAATTATTTTTTAAAAGATTTACAGTTTCAGAAATTATAAGAAGCAGTTCTCCTCTGTCCTGCAGAGAGGGTCATAATAAGTTGAAATGGACTCAATGACAGTAGATTTTAGTTTGAATGCCTCATAAATGCTATTTTAATTTCTTTTTACTAAGCTTCACTGAAGTTAACAAACTGCACATCATAGTAAAAATAAATATTAAAAAGAGGATAAACTTTGGAGAGGGTGTAAAAAAATGGAATTCTTTTTTTAAAATACAGATTTTATTGGGGGCTCATACATTTAATACATAATTTAATATATCATATGTATTAAGCATATTTGTATACATGTTGCTACATTCATCTACGTTATCCACTTGAACCCCTCCAGCATAAGCTCCTCTTCCCCTTTCCTCTAGTTCTTTATTCTTTTAATTCCAATTTCCCATATTTCCCCTTCCCCCTTCTTCTCCCCCATGAACTTCAAATAACTTACAAATTGTTATTACCTCTTCATATCTTACACTGTATAATGTGTCACTTCGCTCCCCTCCCCTCTCCCCCCCATTGTCCACACCCCAGAGAGGAGGTCACAGGCAGATCCAAGAAATTTGTTCCCCCTTTCTACTCCACCATCCCTCCACCCTTCAAGTGTCACCACTCTCCACTAGTCTCAAGGGATTATCTATCCTAAAATCCACGTTTTCGACTCCAATGTGCATCCTCTGGTCTAGCCAAATCTGTGTGGCAGAATAGGGATAATGGTAGTCGGTGGGAGGAAGCATTTGAGAACATGTCATTGCTACCACACTGCACCTAGACTACCTCATGTCCTCACTACAACCCCTGTGCAAGAGAATGTCTCTTCACTTATTAATGGGCTTTGGGTTCCCAAAGAGAATGGAATTCTTATAAACTGTTTTGGGCATATACATACATGCAAACATTATGGTTTTATATATATATATATATATATATATATATATATATCTGCATAAAACAACTGGAAATAGAAACACCATACAACCCAACAATAACCTTTTAGACATACCTCCCCCCGATAAGAGACAGATGTTAGCTTATCCATGTCTATTGAAGCACAATTCAAAATAGCAAGAAGCAGGAAACAGCCCAAATTCCCATCAGTAGGAGAATGTATAAAAATAAATAAATTAAAATAAAATAACATCGGTGCAGATACACAATAAAACACTATACATCCCTAAATAAAGTGCTGAAACCTTGAAACACTTCACGACATGGAGAGATTTGGAAATCATTATACTGAGTAACATTATTGAATCAAAAAAGGACAGATACTATATGAGTCTACTACTGTTGGGGTAAACACCAAGGTAAAGGCAGAGTCCTACCTCAAGGTCATGCCATCCACGAATGCAGTCAGCCAAAAAATACAATGGTGAGTCTGGGTAGCACCCAGGAAGCATGCAGCAATCTTTCTATATACATATCTTTTTTCTGACATCACTGCCCTCTGGTGGGAGTAGGAGGCCCAGTCTTGCTCCTGAAGAGCTGCTGCTGGATTTGAACCGCCAAGCCAGTGGGCTGCAGTCCCGCACTCCACCACTATGCCACCGGGGCTCAGCCCTCTATGCATATCTTAAAGACCACTTTGACAGAGGAGGCCTTACTTCAGTTGGGGTCAGATTTTCAATATCAGGGAGAGAAAGATGACAATTTAGTTGTTACCATGGAGAATTGTGCTAAGATTGCCCAAAATAAAGAGGCACTTCTGTAAGAGTGAGAAGTGACCCTCATGGGAAACTCATGTCAAGGTGAGAAGCAGAGAGCATGCACGTCCCAGTGAAGGCAAGTGATTTTGGGGGTAGAAAAATAGAGAAGACCAACCTCAAAAGAGATTGAAGTTCTTCACAACACATATTCAGCACAAAGTGGGAATATGCTTGGTACTATGTTCCTAAATGGGCATATTAGATTTAGGTGAAATTCAGTTCCCAGGGTTCCAGGCTGTGTGCTATAGACTATAGGGACTTTAGACTCTGTGCTTTCTAAATGCACAACACCCTTCATAGGTCATACCAGAAGAACTCAATGTAGACACCCCAGTAAATGAGCTCACCGGGAGCCCTTGCAAAACTCCATGGTGTGAGAAAAAAATAGAATATAGCTATACCAATGGTGTAAAACAAGTTCTGTCTGACGAGCTTGTGCTTATTACTTCAATGCTCTTCTTGCTTTATTAAGGTATGTATTAATTTGGTAAGCCTGGTTTGGCCACTCTCAATGAATATTAAAAGCTTTGCTTTACCGCTAGTCCCATTGTTTATGTGAAGTATCCAGTCACCAAAGAATATGATCTGTACAAATCAATTATTCAAGCATTGCAGTTTGACATCAACCTTCACTAGCGTAATCTTTTTTCCACTGTTTTAAATCCTTTCTCATTTGATAAATTAATTACTAATCAATGGATTAATTTATGCTCCAGGGATATGATTGATAGTGCTCTTATCACAAAAGGACAATAATGTCCATAAAGTGAACTAAAGGCATATATAATCCAAAGGGATTTGGGGTTCACACTTAATTATAGTCTGAATCTAAGGACAATTACTTCTTATGATATGGCCCTGCTATGTATGTTTCCTTGTGAAGCGGTCACTGAAATGTGGGTGGTATAGAAAAGTGTGGAGCTGGAAGTTAGATGGTTCATGGATATCAGAAAGAGTGGTATCTTGGGTCTTAAAGGATTGTCTTCAAATAAGCAGCCATGTAAGTGGCATCAACTAAATCCTATAAGGAATACAAGAAAAATGCTCCAAAATAGATTGTGGTAATACATTTCTCAGTAAGAAATTGTATTCTATTTGTATTATGCTCCAATGAATTTTTTTCTTAAAGAAATAGGTGCAGTCTTGAAAACAGGGAAATTCTACCCTGTGGATCAAAGATAGCACCAATCATGCTTTAGTCTATATAACCTTAAAAATGAAACTGATATAAATTGGAATGATGAAAACTTCCAGTTGATCAGGTTTCTGATGAAGATAATAAATAGATACTTAGATATGATGATTGACATTCAATAATACAAATTCAAGCACAGATATCAATTGCTGTTATTGTTAGGCACTAGTCGGTTGATTCCCACTCATAGTGTCTCAATGCACAATAGAAGGAAGCATGGCTCAGTCTTGTGCCATCTTCACATTTGTTCTCTCTCCCTCTGTCTCTCTCTCTCTCTCTCTATATATATATATATACACAATATTTATACACTATATATATACACACACAAATATCTGTTGTGCCAAGCACATGTGTACATATGTTGTCATTATATTTTCAAATACACTCTCTTTCTATTCGAACTCTTGGTATCAACTCTTCATTTTACAATTTTTCTCCCTCTCAGATGCTCCCCGTCCATGTCTCCTGGAAAATTTATAAATTATTCTTTTATCCCCATGCCTTACACCAACGGTTGTCTCCTTTCACCCACTTTCCTGCCATCTGTCCTCCTGGAAGGAGGTGGGGCATATGTCAATGATTGTAATTGGTTTCCTCTTTCTCCCACCTTACCCTCCTAGTATTGCTGCTTCCTTTATTGGTTCTGAGGGGTTTCTCTGTTCTGGATTCCCTGTGCTGTGAGCTCTTATACATGTTCTAGTCTAATCAGACATGAAAGATAAAATTAGGGTTATGTTTGTGGGGTGGGGAGGAAGCATTAAAAAAACTAAAGGAAGAGTGTGAGTTTTATCAGTGTTAGCTTTCACCCTAAATAGCTCGTCTCTTTCTTGTGCCCTTCTGGCAGGGGTTGTTTAATAGACTACTAATGGCCTTTAGATCTCCAGTCTGCCCTCCCTCTCATTCCTAGTGATAGTAATCTTTGTTTGTTTGTTTTGTTTGGGATCTTTGGTGCCTGATACCTGATCACATAGAAATCCCAGATCACACAGTCTGGTGTGCTTCTTGCATGTGGTTTTTGTTGCTTCTCAGGTAGAGTAGCTGTTTATCTCCAAGCCTTATTATCCTGGATGCTATATCTTTTGATAGCCAGGCACCATCAGCTTTCTTTGTCACAATTGTTCTTATATTTGAACCGACATTTTAGGACAAGTAGGAATGCTGCTTAGAGTCTTAAAAATAAGGGGAGCCAATTACAAGGATGTACACTTAAACTCCTACCATAGGATGGACATTGGAGGCATGAGTGAGGGGAGACATTGGACAGTGTAAGATATGGCAAAATAATAATGATCTATAGAGTATGGAGGTTTGGTGGACGGGCAAGCAGGGAGGAGGGGAAAGGATGAGAAGCTGATATCAAGGGCTCAAGTGGAAAAGCAGATATTTGTAGAATGAGGATGGCAAAAGTGCTTGGCACAGTATATGTACTTATGCATTGTGATAAGCAATGTACATGCCCCCAATAAAAATAAGTAAATACATAAATAAAATTAAATAAAAGCAGCTTCTTATGGAAACAGATAAACTCATCTTTCTCCCAGGAGAAACTTTTGGGTTTGGACCATTGACTTTTCAGTTCAAAGCCCAATGCTTACCCCACTGAGCCACTATGATTCCTTCCTTTCTCTATAAAAATAAATGTATCAAATAGAAAGGTTTGGTCAGTTTTTCAAAGGCTACTGATAAGTCAAGTTCAAGATGATTACTGAAAATTTACCACTGAAATTCACCACATGGAAGCCATTGTTGTTCCTGGCAATAACTGTTTGGTGGGGGCTCAGGGTCAAAATCAGATTGAATTGAAATTGAGAACGAATAAGAGAGGAAAAAATAGAGACATAAATACATTTTGTATCTGGACCAATTTTTCTAGAATATTCTGTGTTTACTTAGCTTATGTTTATTTATTAATTCTCAGAAAATTATTTTTTGATTTTATTGGTCTTTATTTTCTTTAAAATTTCCACATCATTATCTTCCTTTGCATTTGTTATTCAATTCTGTTTTTTTTTTAAGTTAGGAAGCAATAAAATTTTACTGTTGGTAAACCCCCACCAATTCTTAACCTATTCATTGTATTTTACATAATTTCAAACAAAATTCAATATTGTTTTTCTTAAAGCTAAAATACGATGGTAGTCAAACACTATTTAACACAGGAACATGGAATTGAATCATGTAGCTTCTAACTACCCTCAGTTAAGGAGAATTAGATTGTGTCTGGCTACCACTACCTTCCACTGTGATCCAGAACCCAGTAGAAGGTTCAATACAGAGAGGGAAAAAAATAATGTACACCAAAATTCCATATCATAAAAAATACCAGAGTTACTGGCTTGGTAGAAGCTGGTATAACCCCTAAAACTTTAGACTTTTGATGTTCTTTTCAAAAATTGTTTTAAATAACATTTTATTGAAAATTCTATTCAACAACTTACACATTGTATCTACTCCCCTACATAACTTGCCCTGGTCTCCTATGCCACCCTCCAAAGTCATAATCTTCCTTTGCACCCAAATTAACAGCCGTCTACCCTCTAGTCTATTCCTTTCAAGCCTTCTACTCCCAAGCCCATGGTTAGACCCTAACAGTTAAAAGCAAAAAAAGGTGGTGCTCACTTTGCTCTCATTTTTCTGATGGGGTAGTGTAATATACATGGGGCTGCTACCAGCCACTTCCTGGGATGAGGAAGAGATTTTCTGCTCTCATGACGGACAACCTTAGAAACCCTACCCATGTGGGGTTGTTATGAGTCAGAATCAACTCACTGACCATGGATTTTTGGACAATGAAAGTGAGAGTTTAATTCCTTGGTAAGGCCTTAGAGGCAATGATACAACTCTGTAACTAGCTGTCTACACCAAACAGTGGATCCCATTATTAAGCCTTCTTTTTCACACTTGACACTAGCCATCTTCCCTTGTCCATGTGCTTACTGACAGCTCATGCTAATCGTGTTTTGCCTCTCTGTGGGGTTGGATGTGGCCTACAACTTTTCTTTCTCATTTCACTGACAGACTGAACTTGATCTTCAACCTGGAAGGAAACTCCACCATTTCTGAGTCAGTGCACTTGAGCAATGCCATCACCAATGCTCAGGACCTGCCCAGTCTCTTCAAGGACAATGGAGGTGTCAGCACCGAAAATTCACTTTTCCAGAATGGAGGACACCTTGGTGGTGCTTGTCTTCTGTAGGTGGGTGTTAGATGAAGGAAGTTTCCATGTAGCTATGAAGGAGGCCTCCAAAGCATTTTTGAAGACCAGCTCAACTTGCTGAGGAATGTTGTGGGCCAGACCAGGGCAATGTGCACAGAAAGCATCTTTATGGGGTCTCCTCCAGAGGCGCCTATGCAGCCTCAGCCTCCAGACTGCTTGGCCAGACCAAACAACTCTCAATCAGCAAGGAACAGTAAGCTAAGCGCATAAAGAGATTGGAATTTCCTAAAAGATCTATATGTGTTAGAAGACTGCAGAAAAAAAAAAACCCACGGGCAGGTGAAGTTTGAATTAGTTGCATCATATGTCACAGGCATATTTAAATGCATGCACTGAAAGACCACACACTAAAAGCATTCAAACACATGTGCAGATGAATCTAAGTATGTCAAACATACGTGTAAAAGCCCACCAACAAACAACATTGTTCTCAGAATGAAGGTGGGAGGAGACCAATTGGGGAATGAGGGAATATAAGATCAAGGACAGTGAATACACAGCCTTTTCACTAGCACTCTTTGGAGATGGTCAGTTCTTGTCTATAACAATGGTCTAATAATGACTTTGCTTTCACTTCTGAAAGTTTAATTATACCCAATTTCATGCTTCTGCCATGTAAATTCTTTCCAAGTCAGGAAGCAAGAACCAAGAGAAAGCATCACATGCCTAAAAAACAAACCCCAGGATCAACTTTTGACCAAACAATAAATAGACCTATATGATGAAGAATGTTCTCCCCAGTAAGATGAACTATGTGAAACTACAATGGAAGCATCTGAGAGAGATAGAGAAAGAGAGAGAGAGAGAGAGACAGAGAGACAGAGAGCACAAAAGACAGGAGAAGGCAGAGAAGATGAACAAATGAAGATTGAAAACGGAAGGAGGAAATGTGTCAAGGGCTCTTACTTTGAAGGGTTTGCAATCAACTTTGTAAAGAAAATGTGTACAAATTGTTCAATAGAAAATGAATCTTTCTTTAAATTTCCATCCAAGCAACAGTAAAACGTTTAAGAAAAGAAATATGGCTTTAGTTATGAGTTAAAAAAAAGGACATGGTCATAGAAGTAATACATATAATTAAAGTAGTGGTGCTGGTATTCTCGCAGACTCAGCATCCTTATTTGCACTGGGCAGCAGCACAGGAGGTGGCAGCACAGAACACACTGCAAACCGCACTGGGAGCTCTAGCAGAGCAGCAAATGCCCCACTATCACAGCCCCTGCACTGCTGAAGCCCCTTGTCTCCCCTCTGCTCTTCCTCTCTCCACTGCCACCTGGGCTGAGCAGTTGACGAGAGAGCCGATTGCTGAATTCAAGGAGACTTGCTCCGTGTTTGATAAAGGTAGACCTGGCACCATGACAACAAAAGAAATTGAAACTATTTTGAGACCACTGGATCATAACCCAAAGGAAGCTGAATTACAGGAAATGATTAATGAGGTGGATACTGATGGTAATGGCACCATTGACTTTCCCGAGTTTCTGATGATGGTGGCTAGAAAATGAAAGACACAGACAATAAAAAAAATTCTGAGGACTTTCCAAGGCTTTGACAAGGATTTCAATGGCTACATCAGTGCAGTCCAGCTGTGTCACATCATGACAAACTTAGGAAAAAAACAAACAAATGAAGAAGTAGATGAAATGATCAGAGAAGCACACACTAATTGTGACAGAGAAGTCAATAATGAAGAATTTGTACAAATTATGACTGCACAATGAATACTTATTTTCAGCTCCTTTATTCCTACTTCTAGAAAAATCAAGTTATTTATAAAATAAACAAATGTCTGCATAAGCAAATGTGTTGAAGAAAGCTGATGGTGCCCAGCTTTCAAATGATACAGCGTCTGGGGCCTTAAAGGAGCTCACAAGCAACACAGCCCCATGGATGAAGCACACCAGTCTGAGAGATCACAAGGTGTCAAAAGAATAAGGTATCAGGTATCAAAGAACTAAAAATTATGTCATTATAAATGAGGGGCAGTACAGATTGGGGACCCAAAGTTCATTTGTAGATGAAGTGACATCCCCTTACAGAAGGGTAGTAGGGAGGAGATGAGCCAGTCAGGGTAAAATGCAGCAATGATGAAACATGCAACTTTTCTCTAGTTCTCAACTGTGTCCTTCCTGTCACTATCACGATTCCAGTTCTTCCTTACAAACCTGGCTAGACCAGAGGATGTACACTGGGACAGATAGGAACTGAAAACATAGGGAATCCAGGACAGATTATCTCACCAATGAGGAGTGGTGTTATCAGGAGGTGTTGGAGGGAAGGTGGAAGAGAAAGGGGGAACCAATTATAAGGATCTACACATAATCTTATCCCTGGGGGACAGACAACATGGAAGTGGGTGAAGGAAAACATCATATAGTTTACGATATGACAAAATACCAAGGGTTTAAGTGGAAAGAAAATATTTTGAGAATGATGATGGCAACAAATGTCCAAATGTGCTTTACATACAATGGTTGCATGTATGGTTTGTAACAAGAGTTGTATGAACCTCCAATGAAATGATTTTTAAAAATCGCAATGGGAAAAATTAGAATAGTCAAATTGAATCTTTTACTTCTTACCCAAAATAGTTAATTTGCTCATTGTTTCTGAATATTAAAAAGTAGCTTCTGTACACACACAAACACAAGTCTATGCATATTGGTGGGTGATCCTGTGCCCTCATGAAGAATGTCCACATTGTTTTTACATTGTCAGTATTTGTACAAACCTTGCTGATAAGGAAACATATAGTGGACTCCTTCAATATCCATTTGCTCATAACTAACACACTCTCTGGGCAGGCAAATTTTCCATGCATACAGCTTGACAATTGAGCACAGTCAGGCATTTATATTAAAAATTAAAAATGAACAAAATACAAAAAATAGGAACTCCACCCCACCTCCAAATTCCAAAACCTATTTGAATATATTTTAGGACAATTTGTTTAGAATAAATTGTCATAGCTGGTTTACTGAAAACAAACACATCTGAATTGGGTGTATCTCAAGATGAAGTAGGGAGGAGGAGGAGGGCACAATGTATGAGGTAGCCTGTTGAGATGTAGCCCACCTGCTTGGGGGAGGGGACTCTGAAACATCCCTGGGCTCCAATCCATCCCATGACTCCAACCTATGGTAGACACCCCTTGAGGACCTGCCAGCCTCTGCTGGCTTAAGGTCTGCAGGGCCAGGCGGTCACTACCCATACCATTTTTTAAAAAGAAACTCTTACCAAGGGAGCATCTTTAGACACTGTTTTTAAAAGACAAAAGAAAAGAAATCCCTCTGCATCTTGGCGTGGGGCCAGCAGAAGAAGGTATGACTGTGGACTTCAGCACAACTGTAGACATTGCTGTTTAAGCAATTGCCAATGATGTCTATTTCAAATTGTAAATGTCATTCTCTTCTTTTTTTCAAATAAAAGACCATAAACTTAATCAAAAAGAAGTGAGAATATATATTTAAAAGATTAAGCTTCCTTAACTGTGCTTTTATAATAAAAGTGAGTTTAGATGGTAGGACCCTTGAACTCTGACTTTTGTTGGTCTTCTTGCTAGTCACTGAGATTCTGACAAAGAGTGACAAAGGTGCGAGACATTAAACATGCTAGCATGAGTTCCATGTGCATTCTAAATCAATCTACCTCTTAATATCATAAGAGTGATAGTATGTAAACTCTTCTTTAGATCTCTGGATGATCTCCTGATTATTTGCAAAAATATTTGCGTGGTAAGCAGCTGGTATTATGTACAAGAACACATACTGGAGAGCATAACTCACCCTCCATAACAAAAACTTGGTAAATTATACATTACATAGTTTCCCAAAGTGGGCACCAGCACCCCCATCCCACCCCGGTGGTGGTGTGTGGAATGATCTAAGGGCATTGTAATAGCAGAAACCTACACTTTATCTTGCATTCTGGGCTGGAGTACAAAAGGTTTTCATTGCTAGGGTGGTCAGGAGGAATTTTTTTTAAGAGCACAGTAGACCATATAAGTTTGGGAACCTCTGGATTACATCATCCTCTGTTGCCCCTCACCCACTTAACCATTATTCTTCCCCCTGGGAAGGGGTTCTAGTTGATCCTTGTGATCAAGTTCCCCTTTACACCCCTTCCTCCCCTAATCCTTCTGATATCTCTACTTTCATTGTTGTCTTTGAGGGGTTTGTCTATCCTGGATTCCATGGGTTGCGGACACTTATCTGTAGCAGTGTGCATGTTCTGGTCTATTCAGATTTGTTAGGTAGAATTGAGGTCAAGCTAGTGGGGTGAAGGAAGCACCAAAGAACTAGAGGAAAGTTGTGTGTTTCATCGGTGATGTACTGAACCCTGACTGGCTCATCTCTTCCCTGTGACCCCTCTGTGAAGGGATGGCCAATTGTCTACTGATGGGTATTGGGTCTCCCCTCCATGCCCTGCCTCATTCACCTTGATAGTGGCTTTGCTCTGAGTCTCAGATGCCAGATATCTGATCCCATCAACACCTAATGATCACACAGACTGGTATGCTTTTTCCATGTGGACATTGTTGCTTCAGAGTTAGAAAGGTTCTATTTTTAAATATGACTCTCTGGCTCAAGTGATTTGTGTGTTTAGTTGCTATCCTAAAGACTAGCATTTCAAACTTACTCAAGGACTTCATGCAAGAAGCACCTTGAGAATTGTTTCCATATAAATTATTGCCAAGAAAACCAGAGGGAGTTCATTTGTACTCTAACACATGGTGGTTTCATGAGTTTGAGGCTCACTTGAAGCTAGCTAACAATATCAATAACATATCAATGAAAATTTCCAGAAAATGTATTTCATCTTTTAAAAGTCTTCTGATATATTATTTATAGTTAACATTTTTTACTTTTCTTTTCCCTGAAAATATTATAGCATTGAAAAAGAGAATTATCATTTAAAGGAAATTTCCAAAAAAATTAAATTTATTGAGTATTTATTAAAATGGCATATCTTCTCTTATATTTTCAATCTGTCAGTACAGAGCTCTGAAATTATGGCTTCCATGACACATGACTTTAAAGATTGCAGTAGTTAACTATATTTGTTTCACCACCATCCAATAAGCAATCTTATTATGATATTATGGATAGTCTCTCTCTTTGGATTTTAGCTCATATCTTTGTTCTTGAATTTGATCTAACAAAAACTTGCCCTTGACAACATTCTGCATTATTCTCAATACATTTTTT
Source organism: Nesogale talazaci (assembly GCA_004026705.1). Taxonomy (NCBI): domain Eukaryota; kingdom Metazoa; phylum Chordata; class Mammalia; order Afrosoricida; family Tenrecidae; genus Nesogale; species Nesogale talazaci. Next base: position 233,133 of record PVJH01000394.1, on the reverse strand, counting down.
GGATGTAGCAAATAAATATCCCCTATATTAAACTACTACTTGATTACAATTTGGGTATATATCTGTGTGTGGTGGGTTCCTTCAATATTGACATTCCCCCCCTTTTACTTTTCTTTTTAAAAATCACTTTATTGGGGGCTTCTACAACTCATATCACACTCCATATATTAATCCATTGTGTCAATCATATTTGTACATTTGTTGCCATCATCATTTTCAAAACATTTCCTTTCTACTTGAGCCTTTGGTATCTGCTGCTCATTTTTTCTCCTCCCTCTCTACTCCTCCCTCATGAACTCTTGATAACTTATAAATTATTAGCTTACCTTGTCTTACACTGCCCATTGTCTCTCTTCATCCACTTTTTTGTCGTTCATCCACCAGGGTGGGGTTGTATGTAGATCCTTGTAATCATTTCCCCCTTCACCAAGGAGAATTATTGATGTGCAGATGAATCTGGACCATTTTCTTCAGTTTAAATGATCTCTATCCTGATTTCTAGGTGATGGGTCACTTATGATGATCAAGTTTGCTATTTAAATAAAAGTTTAAATATCTGTTCAGAAGTCCAAGCAAGTGTTCATTGTAGCAGGCCTTTAATGCATGACCATAAGCACTTGTTTATTCTCCATTAGTAAATTTTGTTCCCCTTAAAAGCTTACTAACTTGACATGTTGAAATTGTCTTCTGCCATGGCAATACCTGTAAGACCCCTTTGTATGGAGAATGGAAAGCTGTCAGTCAAATCATTCATTTCATCTAGAACCCAAAGTGCAATTATTTGTACTAAAATTCATATTTTCTTCATATTCTATATTCACTGTAAAATATTTTGTTTCCTGAATGGGAATTTTTCTGTGTTATGAATTTATTTGTTTACTTTAGTGTGTACCTCCTAAAAAACGTGGTCCCAGTCACAAGGAAAAACCTCCTTCACTGGTAGCATACAGTGACACTGAGAGCAATTTTTCAGTACTTCATTCAGGCAATTCTTAAGATCATTATTCCAAACTTGAAAATTCTTCATTTCTAAGGCACTATTTTCAGACTTTAATGAGATAACCCTTATAAATGACTTACTGCAGCTTATGGCAAAAAGTAAATGACATTGTAATTAACTAGAGGAAACTCAGATCTAACAAGATAAAGGGCATAGTTGTAAGATCATCAGCTTCTAGGACTTCTCAGTCTCTGAATTGCTGTCTACAAATGTCGTGTTCCCCACTACATTATGCTCAGGCTCTCAAATTTCCTGCATTTCTGACTGGTCAGCTACAAATTTGAGGTTTCCCACTATGCTCTCAGGTTTGTTAATTCACCTGAACTTAGGAGAGGCTATACCATGATTACACTTTTATTTTTTTTTACACTTTTATTTTTTAAAAACTCAAAAAAACACAAAGAAATCATAGACTTAGTGAGGTTTTAGAAGGACTTGCAATATGGATTTTCTGTGTAAAATTGAATTACCCTTGAGCATAAATTTTCTCTCTACATCAGTTAGTAATGTCTCTTACAGAGTCTTTTTTTACATAAGCATGTATTTTTTTCTGCCTCACCCATTTAACTGAACTTAACATCTACCGCCTTTCTTCCCCATGCTCAATGTGGAGAAGTTAATGGTGTCAGTTGCTAAATAAAAGGTGGATAGTTTGAATTCATCCAAAGGTAACTCAAAAGAAAGGGTTGGAAAATTACTTCTGAAAAATTAGCCAATGAAAACCATTTGGAACATGTTTCTAATTTTACATATGCAGCATGCCCATAATTTGGAATCAGCACAAAGACAGATAATGCTTTCTTCCTTTGTGCAGATGGTGTATTAATATAATACAGTAGGTCTCCTGAGCTCCACAGACTGTCATTTGTTAATTTAGTGAAGACATTCCAATCTCTTGGCAACTTTCAAGAGTTTTGAGTTTGTCTTCCAGTACCCAAATTCACAGACCAGAATTTGGGGATAAAACTACACAACATTAACTTTCTATGATGTTCTCTATATTTATATTAAATTAGATTATATAAATCTAAAATTGTAATTTTATAACCTGGCACAGTTATTTTTTAAAACAGAATCATCAAAATTCAAGCAGTTTTGTGCATAGCATCTATAATATATAAGTTTTTTTCAGATAATTCCAAACTATAGCATCATCAATGCAAACACAATCACTGAAGAAATTATGCAACTATTATCTTTGTAGCAATCATCTCAAAAGCAAAAAATATTTTATTAGGTAGCAATGTCTGTGAAAAGAGAGATCATGCCTTTTTTATTTTGATTTGAGGATATAGAAGATGTGTACCAAAGCTTCCCTTTTTGCTGTTTTTCCCTCCCTCCTTCTTATCTAATTTGTTCTAAAGTCCCTTCCCACACCCATGTGCAGACATCCTCCATGCAGCTCAGGTGCACACACAATTACACTATCAGAGAAGCAGAGATCTTCACCCACACAGTATTTTGATAATTTTATTTCCTTTAGTTTCTGTATTTTTGTTTTATCATAATGCTTTTATGTATTTTTTCTAGTTCTCTCCCACTCGCCCTTATAACGTCCTCTGCTGGAACAACCTAGCCTTCTAGAGAATATCAATCCCCCAATACAAGAGTAGGAAGAACTGTAGATCCTGACACACCTATCCAAAGAAGGTGTTTTTTTTTGTTTTCATATTGTATATACATGCCCATATTTATGTTGTCATAGCTGCAGAATTTCAGCACACACACCTAAGCCACAGATGAGGCTATTGTCTATTTCAACCTCCACCCCTCTCCGCCACCCTCATACATCCACCTATTAGTTCTTTTTGCTTTCCTTTTCCTTGTAAAATACATTCCCATGAAACGTATTAATCCTTACTACCCCTCTTAAAATACTTTTCCTGCTATTTTCAAAAATAAATTGTTGGCTCATCCAAACAGCCACTTTTAATTACCAATGTCACTTTTATTTTCACATTCTCTCTTCACCCCCCCTTTTCTGCCAGCTATCCATCTCCATTATGTACATTTTACCACATACGTGTTCCAGCTCCCATTAAACCTCTCCCATGTCACCAAACAGAGCCACTTACCTCTACGCACACAACAACTGCAGGTTATACAACACTAATACCTATATTATGATACTAAGGAAACAATATTCAACCACAATGAACCAAAAAAATTAAAAAGCAATCAAGAAAAATAAACACAACCATCCAAACACAATGGAGACATTTGAAGAAGAGACCCCAGAACAACCAGAAATATTTTCAGAATAATTATGTTTAGAGATGCTCATGTAATGGGGGGGAAAACTCATGAGTACATCACAAGAAACTAAAAAACTAAACTTTAAACAAAGGTAGTCTCAGAAGATAAAGAATGCAATCTCAGAGAAAAACAGCATAGTAAAAAATCTAAGATCTTAAAAAAATATCTAAGATATAGTATGGAAGAACAGAGCTTTTGAATCAGTGAGCTCAAAGATATTCACTGTAACTAGAATCAACAAGAGAAACAGCTAATTTAAAAAGCAAAGGAATGAGAAGAAAACCTGAGACTTATTTGGGACACTATCAAAGTAAATATCCTATTTTGGGTTCCCAGAATGACAAGAAACAGAAATTCTTGTGAAAACAATACAGGAAATCATAGGAGAAAATTTCCACAATATTATAAACTCAACCTGTCTCTCTCTCTGCCACCTAGTCTAGAATTACTTCTAGTGACTCTATTAGACAAGGCAGAACTGATCCTGTGAGTTTCTGAGACTTCAACTGTTTACAGGATTAGGAAGCCTCATCTGTCTCCCAAGGAGTTTCTAGTGGTTTCCTAGACAGACCTTGGTGAGAACAACCTAACTCATAACCTCTATCTAAGATGGCTCCAAAAAATCAGAAAGGAGGAAAAAATAGCTATTATAGAGCATACAGGGGCTATAAGCTATAACTAAGGAAACAAACAACATAGATAACAAAATAGATGACTGCTACCCATAAAAATAAGGCTCTTATGCACATCAAAATCCTTCAACAAAAGAGTAAAATGAGAGACCAGAGATTAGGGAAAAACGGTTTTAGCAATGACACCATGGATTAGTGATGGATTACTAAAAGCCACAGTATTCTGCAACATCCCAATAAGAAAAAGAAAATGCAGTTAAAAAGTGGACAAAGGACATAAGCAGACAATTTCCAAGAGACAACTCTCTAATGGCTAATACATACATGAGCAAATGCTCAATATCACTAGTCATTTTAAGATCAAAATTAAAGCAACCATGACATATCACATTATGCCCACCACAATTGCCCAATTAAAACAAATGTGCAAACCAACAGATAACAACAAATGTTGGGGAGGATACAAAGTGATTGGAACTATTATACACTATTGGTGGATTTCAAACATGTACAACCATTGTGAGAAGTGATATGGAATAGAAATACCATATGACCCAACAATATCCTTGCTGGGCAAAGAGGTAAGAACAGAACACAGACAGATGTATGCTCTCCCATGTCCATTACAGCACAGTTAACAGTAGAAAGAAGCTGGAAGCAGCTCTAATGTCCACCAGTAGTAGAATGTATAAAGAAACTATGGTACACACCCACAGTGGGATACTATGCATCCCTATAAAATAATGATTAAACCATGCAACACCTCAGGAAATGACTGGTTCCGGGACCCTTAGTTCAGTGAAGTTAGCCAGTTACAAAACTACAAGTATTGCATGAGTCCACTACTATAAGAAAAAGTACAAAGATGAAAGCAGGCTTCTGCTTTCTGGCTGTACTATCTTCTCCAGTCCCCCAAGCAGGGCTACTATGAAGAAGAAATGTGTAAATGGAAGGAAATAGCAGATAAGCACCAGGAGAAAGCAGTGCAGTTTAAGCTCTCAGCTGTTAACCAAAAGATTGGCAGTTTGAACCTACACACAGAAAGCCCACAGGAGAAAGACGAAGTGATCGACTCCTATAAAATCACAGCTTTATGTTTGCTTTTTCCCTTCAGCAGCTTTGTTGGTGCATCATTTACATATCACATAATTCAATAGCTCAATCATATCAAGGAGAATTTGACAATTACTACCACTTCAATTTTAGAGCAACCCCAGTAGCTAAATTCCCTTTAAAAGAAATTGTGCAATCACAATCCATTCTAGTGCTCCCTCCCCCTCCCATCTTGCCTGCATTATTTACTCCCCCAATCTCCTTTCCCTCCTTTATCACCCATAATTGCCTGAAGCATATGCCTTGATAGAATGATGGAGTGGGCTCCTGAGGACACAACTGCAAAGCAAACTCTGTGGCAACGATTTGCAGGGCTGGGACAGTGTTCTCCAGGAAGCTGTGTACACTTTAAACCAGCGGTCAATAGATGGTGCTGTGTCTCCAATAGCCAGGATTCATGGGTCCAGGAACAAAGGGGTGGAAACTGAAGTGGTACCACTCACTATTACTCCTAGTGACCCACTTGCAGCAATTTTGCTTCCTGTCCCAGCAACCCTATGTGCTTTGGGCCTGGAGGTCCTGGTCCCGAAGGAAGGGACTCTCACTTGGAAACACAGCATGGATTCCACTGGCAGCTGAAAATGCCCCCTGGCCACTTTGGACTTCTCATGCCTTTGAATCAACAGATCAGGAAGGGTTTCACTGTACTGAATGGTGTGATTGACCCAGATTACAAAAGAAAAAAAATTGGAATGGTGCTACATAATGGGGGTAAAGAATAATATGGCTGGAATCCAGGAGATCCCATAGGCCGAATCTTAGTGTTACCATGCCTTGTGATAAAAATAAATGGTCAATTACAGCAACTCCATCATGACAGGACATCTAATGACCTAGACCCCTCACGAATGAAGGTCTGTGTCACCCCACCAGACAAAAAACCACAACCAGCTGAGGTGATTGCTGAGGGCAAAGGTAATACAGAATGGATAGTAGAAGAAGGTAGTTCTACCTACCAGTTATGACCACGTGATCAATTGCAAAAGAGAGGCTTGTGATGGTTCCTGTGTTTTCAGTATACGAGCTTATTGAATATCTTTTCTTTGTTCCTGTATATCAGCTATAATTGGATTCAGTGTATTCTCATTTATATGTATAATAGATGTTTGCTGTTAAGGATAAGTTTAATTTCAATGATGTCTGGAAATATTATATGGTTAAATATTTGTGTACCGGTACCGCGTTCACAAGGGGTGGATCGTGATAGGTAAGTTTGTTGTGCCAATATGGCCAAAGATGATAGATAGGTCTGTTGTGACAACATGGACAATGAACACACGAGATCAATTGAAGGGCAGAGATAGAAATGGCTTGGTAACCTCTGCCCTTGCTCTCTTGCTCTCGGATCTTTGGACCAGTCAGCTGCCTTGTCTGTCTCGTGTCTCAACCTGTAAGCAACACTACCCGTGGGATACCTAATTGTGGACTGTGTAGCTCTGAGTTGAGGTTCCTTCAAGCCCTGCTTCACCACGCTCCTGAAATATACATTTTTTGAGCTGCAGACTGATGGACTCTGTCATCTGGCTGATTGCTGGTGACCTGCTTTGCTGTTTGCTCTCTGTGACTGGACAGCCTGAATTGCTCTGCAGAGGACAACGTGGCAGTCCTCAAGGCGTGAAGGACCGCCAGGCTACTAGCTGGCTCACGCAAGTGAGTTGCACTGAGCCACTTGTACTATTCTACAGACTAGTGGTTTCTTATCTCATATATTCTTATATCTCTATAAATATAGAGAGCCCTGTTTGACACAATCCTGATGGGAGCTGCATGAGCCCCTAATAAAATGATTCATTATCAAAAAGGGAAGGGGAAAGAGGAGCTTATACCAAGGGCTCAAGTGGAATGTATTTGGAAATGAATATGGCAACATGTGCAAAAATGTGCTAGACACAAATGATGTATTGAATGTCATAAGAGCTCTAAGAGCCCCCAATAAAGTCATTGGGGAAAAAAGAAAATAGTATAAAGGGAATTGTAAAAATAAGTCTAAGTTTTAATAAACCTGTTGATGAGAAACTGTTTTTTCTATGTGGGTTAAACAAACAGTAGCAATATCTTACTGGAAAACTTTCTTTTAAAGAGCAATATTTCAGACCAGTGGTTTTCTTTTATTTTTTTTACAACCACCATAATTTCATGTATGTCTGTATTGCCTTACTCCTCACCCAAGTAAATGTGCCCATCCCCCAGTTAAGAATTTATCCTCCTTTTCTCTCCCATCCCTGATAGTCATCAAAAAAGATGTTTTTTTAGTGGGCAAATTTTTGTAAATGAATTTTTATAATAGTGATCTCAAAAAATATTTATTCTTTTGTAATTGACTTATTACAGAGTGTCCTGCAGATGCATTAATATTGCAAGATCCTTTGGTGCTTCATTATTCTTTAAGGTTGTGTCATATTCATTATATGCATTGACCATGGTTTGATAAACTCAACCTTTTTAGAAGACACAATATATTCCTTTACTCCAGAGAAAGACATCACTGTATGCACACTGAGTCTGCATTCCTCTCACAACTGAGTTCTGCAAAATTATATGGAATGAAAACTCTGTTTCTCAGCATGGGGAAAATTTATTTAATTACAAGGTGTTCACTCAGCACCATTTAGTGCGGGAGAAAAAGAATGTGGTTGTCAAATGTTTAGTGTTAGGAGACGAAATACCATAGGACTCAAATTTCTCAAAGAGATGAAATCAGGTGTCAAAAAGTAGAGCTGTGTCATGGAAAACCAGTAAAAAGCATGATGAATTCTCCAGAAAGAAAGCCAGTGTTAGGGTGCTGCCTCTATTGTCCATTTTCACCTATTAGTTTCCTGAAGTCATATTCAATTTTGCTTAGAATGATCCTAATCCATATTAGGTGAACAAATTAAGACACATATAAATAACCAAGAGAATAACAAGAAAAAGTCCTGCACTCTGGGGAGATACATGAACCAAATGTACTACATACTTTGACAAAACATTTTAAATAGATAAAGTTAAAGCCAAGCTATCTGTCGCTCTCTCAGCTATAATTATTAGAGCTGAGATAATTATTAAGCCTGACTTACATAGCTCTAATTCAATTGAGGACTCATGATTCTCTGGGAAAGCATGCTATCATCTCTTTGATTTAGTTCTCTAAAATCCATTAGAAATTTTCTATCTAAGCTATATGATCACTGCCACCCACATGCCATTTGGTGCCCCATAGGAAGTAATAAAACTCTAGAATTCTACCTATAAATACAAACCAAGAAAGCACTTGTAAACAGCTTCACATTTTTGGTGATACCAAATTTGTAGTCTTTTAAGAAAAATTTTTTACAGCTAATCAAACCAAAATTAACCTTTTTTGGCATCAATGCCCTCTGGTGGTCATGGGCACTACCCAGTGCTGCTCCTGAGAACTGCCACTGGATTTGAACTGCCAAACCCGTGGGCCACAGTCCCTCACTCAACTACTTGCGCCACCGGGGCTCAGGCCCCAAAATTAACTTTTATCTGTACTTACCTGCTTGAAATTCTGGATCTCCTACCAAAAGTACTATTTATTGTGTTTCCATTCATTTCCTGGTAAAATATTGCCAATATGTACTAAACCCTGGAGATAAAATATGAGCACAGAAGTCACCAGGTATCTGATTTTTGTATCTGACTTGGCTTCTCCGCCCCTTTCCAACAGTGACGCATTTGATAGAACCACACACAGCCAAGGGAAACCTTCAGCTTGCCTTTATTGAGCACTTCCATTTTACAGTCTGAAAGTTATTTAGGGTGTTTCCCCTTAATCAAGGTGCCATGATTGTGCTCATCAGCTAGGCAACTTTCTAATTCACAGGATTTAACTTCCACCTTTTTAAGACGTAATAATATTCTCTTTGGATGACAATCGCTTGGGGAATATCTTCCGAAGTGTCTGGAGGAAGGCTGTTGAGCGAATCTTTACTAGAGTTGTTCCGGGCATTGCTGGGACCTGGCTTTACAATTGTGGGTTCCATGGGGACCAAATCTGTTGATGTCGATGCTGCTTCAGGAGTCATTTTCTGTAAAAGACAGTATTTGCAGTTTGAATGGAGCAATTTCCAAACATTTATCAAATTATCACGATTGCTTGGGGCCCCAGAAGGACCTGGTGATCCTCTTCCCCTAAGAATTAGAGATTTAGAAATGTTTTTGAACAGCATCATTTTGGAAAACATAAGAAAGTTTCCAATTAGTGTTAAAATGCGATATCATTCATTTGCCTGCATTTGTTGGGTGGTGGCACTGCTATGGAGTCAGTGCTGACTCACAATGACCCTCCCTGGCTTTCGAAGACTGATGCTGTTATCGGAGCAGAAAGCTCAGTTTTTCTCCCGTGGAGGTGCAGGGGCTCTCAAAATCACAACCTCCTGGATGCAGCCTAACACATAACCACGACACCTCAAGAACCTTTCAGGAGGTCTGTATTTCGAGTCTGCATATGAACCTAGTCTAAAGCTACTCTTTGTAACTTTAAATAAAACCAGGAATCCCACATTTTGTATTGGCTTCTCTGTAAATACCCTGAAATCACTCACAGGAAAGACTGAAATGGAAAAGAAAGAAGGGAACAGCAGAGAGAAACACAGTGCGATGGGACAGGGGGTGGAGCAGAAAACTTAAAGTGTGAAGCAAGAGTGGAGAAGAAGCCATTCAGATTGGTTCACCTCAGATGGGTGAAAGACTAGCACTGTAATTTAAATAACTTGGGGTTCTTATAACAGTTCCTAACCAAATTGGAATCGGAAATTACCAACTGTTCGTGAGCCTAGACTACAACTGTCAAATTCTGGATCCATGGGAGGGAAGTGTGGAAGATGAACACGCCTGTGTCTTTATCAAGAAAAAAGGGCACGAAGAGCTCTCTCCAATTATTGTAGTAGTTACTAACTTTCTACATATATGGATAGAATAGGCAGCCATCCATTTTTTGACGTAAATCTAACCAACAGATTTATTGGCATATAATTCACATCATAGAACTAAATATTTCAATTATATCAAGGGGATTTGTACAATCACCATCATAATCAGTTTATTCTTGTGCTCATCATTATGAGCTCCCCAGTTCCCCACAACCACCCCTGCCAGACCCCCAAGGAACCTTCAATCCAGTTAACTGTCTCAATAGATGTATTTACCTATCATGGCTTTCATATACGAAAAAAACAACCAGAAAACGAACAAGAATAACAAAGTAAAACAGATAAAAATTTCAATAGGAAAGAAAGCTGAACATATTTGTGTATATACGTGTGTGTGTATAAATTCTAGATTATCCCATCTGTCTTATTTACAGTTTTCTTGAGATGATAACTTTTCTTCAGCAAAAAGAGTGCGATTGTTAAGAGAATCCCGCTCGTCAAGAGGATGAACACGCTCATGTTGGTTATTTTAGTGCTTGGAAAGATCTTTCGATGGATCCTCGCCTCTCTGCGGAAGGGAGGTGGTACCCCTTTGGTGCAGCCGATGTTTCTGGGGTTTCATTTGGTGATCCCCGCCTTAGATACTGTGGAGGGTGGGTGACCTCATAGTGGATACGCACGTGGTGCGGGCGCTACGTCACAATGGGTGACCTCAAAGAGGCCAGTAGGAAAACCAGGAAGTATTCAACTACCTGGTTACCTGTAATCGTCCTTAAAGATGAGTAGGAGTTTAGAAGATGGACAGGCGACAGGTCTATTGGCTCAATATGAGATTTTAAAAGTTCTTTGCTTGCGTTAAGGTTAGGGATAGGGTTAGGGTTAGAAAAGTTCTTTCCTTTCCTGAAACAATGGGGTGGGGTAGTATTTTGTCTTTACTGTAACCAATCCATTATTCATTTCCTAGTTTTGAATATTGAGAAGGTAAAAATGGCTTTCACAATGAGGCTGACAAATTTAGCTCGTGCCCATTCAACTTTATGTAACCGGGAACAGCGGACTCTCAGAGACTGAACTGTATCCGTTTTGATTTCCCACAGATTCCTGATTAACTTTTGCTCAAAAAAAAAAGGCCGGGAAAATTTTACTAATTTTTTAAAAGAATTAAAATAAAATTATAGGAAGAAAAGGAACCTGAACTTTAAACACAGCTGAAAAATCAGAAGTGGTAGGTGCAGGAGAAAAGATTTAATTTCCTAGATTTTCGGTTGGTGTCTTATACAGTCTCTATGAGTCACCATCAACCCAAAGGCATTACATTTTCATATTCACAAATTGAAGTATCATGTCAGAGCTAATACTCCCTCCATCTCTAATTGCTGTTTTAGGATTTACTCTAATGGTAACCATTTAAGAATATTTACACTTGTGTCACTTTATACTTTAAAAAGTACTTGCTGGGATATTCCTCATATAACTTTCACAACTTTGTGACCTCTATATTTTAAAATAATACATCTATTTTTTAACAATTGTGGAAGGTGATTCATTCTGATAATGCTGACCAACATGATACTTTTATCTACACATTGTTTCTTGCCACCGACATATACACTGTTTTTCTTTTCCAAAACCCAAATCAATCAGATGTTTATAAACATAGTTCAACAGCACAATATTTTTTAATTTTCAGCAGTACAATTCTAACAGACTTTATCCCTACATAATTTTTCCAGGATAAAGAAAGAAATAGAGAAAATTATTTGTTTTTTAAATAAACTTGTGGAGTAACTTGCTTTGAGTGAATGTAAATCTCAGGCTTTGGTATACCTGTAGCTAGCAAATAGCCACAGAAATCCTTGTGTATGATTGCTAGGTCTTTACTCAATTCCCTTTAGTGGTTACAGGGCTTTCTTTGATGGTTATTGCAAATGAAGAGCTCCAGGTGGCCATCCCTGGTGAGATTTGTCTAACATGTGTTGATATTGTCAATTTCCACTGTCAAGTTACCTAAATCCCTTTCAAATATAGGAGCAACTTTTGTGTGCTCCTCAATATCTAGCACTAAATTTGTTGAGAAAAGACTGATTATTGTTAATTTTTTTAATAAAGCATTTTTGGGGACTCCTACAACTCGTGTCGTGATCAATACATACATCAATTGTATGCAAACCAAATTTGCCCATTTGTTGTCATCATCATTCTTGAAACATCCTCCTTTTACTTAGACCCCAATATCAGCTACCCATAATTCCGCTCTCTGCCCATCCCCCATGAACTCCTAATGATTTACAAATTGTTATGATTAAGTCATATTATACTCTGTCTGACGTGTCCCTTGGCCCACTTCCCTGCTACCCATGCTCAAGAAGAAGGTCATATCTCTCCTATTTGTTCCCCCTTTGTACGCCACCTTCCTTACAATCTCCCAGTATCACCACTCCCACCATTGATCCTTAAGGGATCATCTGTCCTGGATTCCCTATGTTTCCAGCTCCAATGTACTTCCCCTGGTCTAGTTGGATTTGCAAGGTAGAGTTGGGATTATGATAGTGGGTGGGAGGAAGCATTTAAGAACTACAGGAAACTTTAATATCTCATTTTTGCTACATTGTACCTTGACTGGCTCATCTCTTCCCTGCGACCACTCCATAAGGGGAGGCCACTTGATCTATTGATGGGCTTTGGGTCCCCAATCTGTACTCCCAGTCACATATGATACTATAATTTTTAGTTCTTTGATGCCTCACACCGGATCCCTTGGAAACCTCTTGGTCACACGGGCTGGTGTGCTTCTTCCATGTGAGCATTGCTACTTTTGAGCTAGATGGCCACTTGTTTACTTTCGAGCCTTTCCTTCCATTTTTATTACTTAGGTCTTTTACCTTGCTGTCTAAATCAGGTATCTTATTGCTTTATGGTACTCTATTTACTGTAGAGTTTCTAGTGTTTCAATCCCTTCTGACATTCTAAAGAGCATTCCTCACATCTCTTGGTTGCACCTAAACACCAATATCCGATTTAGTGTCAGAAGATGAGCCCCTCATGACAGAAACCAAATAAAATATGATGGAGAAAGAAACACCTTATCAAAATGTAGTTTATCATATGTGGGTGGAGTAAACCCATGAAACATTAGTTCATGATGGGCCATAATTCAAAATGATGGGAGGGGCAGCAACAAGCATATATTAATAATTGAAAGAAGCATGCATTTAGAAAGATTAGAAGTAATCAAACCTGAAAATGCATGGATCATCAAGATAGCTGCCAGATAACAGGCATGAGAACTCTCCTCAGCTGCTAACAGAGAAAGTCCCCTGGGAAGGAGATCCTGCACTTCATGGCAGCAAGAATTTCAGCATAAAATAAGTAGAATCAAGCTCCTTAAATTGGGCTGGCAGCAAAACCTGCTGCTACGCTGCTCATAATGGTTCACTATTGCCACAAATTAGGTTAGCTCTGCCCCTAACTTATATGGCTAGCTGATTTTCCCTGTCCTTGAGGTAATAGCTAACCTAGCCTCTTGCTTCACTGGTCTTTGGGAGATAGTTCTGTGGGGACCAGGTTGATGCAGATATAATCAATGCCAAAGCTAGACTTTGTGCTTTCCTCTCCTGCTTTTTTCTCCAGTACTTCAATCCACTCTTGTCCCACATTCTCCAGAGCAGCACAGGTAATAGGAAAAGCATACAATGAGAAGGAAAGAGGAATGAGATTAGGAGAGATGTCTAGCACTCCCCCCATGGATTTCACAGCAGACTCGAGGGACTTAATTTGCCCTGCACATCTGGCCTTTAGCATGTCTACATACTTGATTCATCCTTCAGCTGGTAGAGTCCAGGGACAGAGGTAATAACAGGAAAGGGAAAAAAGTGAATCTATAGCCTTGTTGTAAGAACAAACCTCTGATCTCATGGCAGTTTTGAGAGACTTAATTTAATCCTTCACTGTGAGTGAACCAAATACAAATAAAGTTCCAGGCTGCAGCTTTTGAAATGTCTCCCATTCCTCTTTCACACCACCCAACATAGCTACCTACCCCCCACCACCCCACCTCTTGCTACCATCAAGAGCTGCAACAAGATGTCAGAGAAACAACCTTGATATTGATACACACAAACAGAAGAGAAACAGACACAAATAAATGAATATCACGGAGACATACAAGAAATAACTGAAATTGTACAGAATATTGAATTATCAGGAAAAAATCATTTAGAAGAATGATTGCATATGTACAGCAGATGAAGAATCAGTCTTACAGAAAAAGGGGAACGAATGGAAAATCTAGAAATCTCACAGGCATTACAAGAAAAACTCCAAGTACAACACAGAAATTGAGCAATATGGTAACAGAATTGCACAACACTATAAAAGAGCAATGAAATAAAACTGAAAAGATTGATAACCACATTACTGAATTTGAAGATGTATTTTTAGATGCCAATCTAAGAGAACAAACAAGAATTACAAAGGAGATGGGAAAAATCTAAGGACAATATGGCACACAATCAATGGAAACCACCTTTGTGTTAAAGACGTTCCAGAAGAGGAAGAAACAAACAAAAAAACCCAGCGTCATTCAAGGGAATTTTTTTTCAAGAGAATTTGGAATAAAAATATCCTCATTGCATAAAGGATGAAAAAGAATAACTCCCCAAAGAATTTCAAGGAATACCAAGTAGTAAAGGAAAACTCCCCAACATATTTTAGTCAAACTAACATCAATGACAAGAAAAGTTTTCTAAGAGAATCCAGAGAGGAAATAATAGTCACATACAGAAGGAAAACAATCAGAATGAACTCGATTTTTTCAGCAAAAAACATGCAGGCAAGAAAGTGTATAACGTCTTCAAGAATTTTTAAAAACCTGTCGACCAGGAATCTCTTATACACCAAAATTATCAGTTAACTATGACAGAGTACTTGAATAATTCCCAGACAAGGAAAAATTAAAGACATTTAAAAATGCAAGACAACCACTACAAAAATTGCTAGAGTATGATGGCCAAAAAAAAAAAAAGCCTGAACACAAACCTGAAGAAAAACTATGTACAAGACAATTCATCACAAAAGGAAAAACACTGAAAGCAATATTCAAAACAATTGAAAGTCACAGGAAGCACAAATAAATTAATCATAATGTCATAATGTACACGCATGCACGCACATTCATGCACATGCACACATAACTCAAGCAAATACAAAGCAAACTGACAGTAAAACAGCTATACATAAAAATAATCTGCCTGAATGGCCTAAATGCACCAGCAATGAAAGAATAGCAGAATAGATAAGAAAACAAAAGCGGGGCTGAGCCCCGCTGGCGTAGTGGTTGAGTGCGGGACTGCGTCCCATTGGCTTGTTGGTTCAAATCCAGCAGCAGCTCTCTGGGAGCAAGGCTGGATAGCTTCCACGACCACCAGAGGGCAGTGATGACCCCCAAAACAAAACAAAACACAAGAAAACAAACCCATCAATGTGCTGCTTACAAGAGCACACGTTAGAAACAAAGACTTAGACAGACTAACTATCAGAGGTTAAGAAAAAATACCGAGAAAACAGCAAACAAAAATAATGGGGAAGTTTAGCAATGTTAATATGAAAAAATAAAGATTTCAAGATAAATAAATAAGAGACTTGGATGTACATTGCATAATGATTAAAGGAATAATATTGCAAGACAACATAAACATAGTAAGTATATATGCACCCTATGTGAGATGTTTAAAACATCTTAATCAATTCCTCACAGAATTGAATAGGGATATAGAGTGCCCAGTTATAATAATAAAGGATTCCAGTACACCACACTCAAGGAAAGACAGAACATCAGGAAAGAAAAGTTGAACATCAGGAAAGAAAGGTTGACACAAATGAGTTTAACGACAAACTCAACCTCCTAGATATATGCATAATGCTCCAATCATCAAAAACATAGTATAAGCTTTTTTTCTAATGAACATGGAACATTTTCAAGAATAGACTACATTCTAGGCCACAAAGCATATCCTCTTTTTTGAGGTTTTTTCACATCACAATGCTACAAAACTAGAAATCATCAATAAATATAACAAAAATATAAAGACAAATCGATGAGATTGAACAGCATAATACTTAAAATGAATAGGTAATAGATCAAATAAAGGATGATATTAAAAAATTCCTTGCAAAGTGAAAGCCAACACAAAGCATATCTCAATCGTGGGGACAAAGAAAAGGATGTCAATTTACAGCAATCAACACACATATGAAACAAGATAGTAAAAGGCACTGTTGTGTGATTATATTGTGAATCTTAATATCTATTTCACTAGTATCATTTTATGTAGCACTGGGATTTGTAGACACACACTATGTAGATAAATGCATTAAAATAAAAGCATTGCAATTGCATTATGTTAAATTCCATAAGGGAAATTCAAATTCTCTGAGGTTTTTGTTGTTCTTTTTGTCTCCTAGGAAAGGTGTGTTGTGGTGAATATGGTTGGCATAAAAGTACTACTTCTGCTCTGGTATGGTACTCTTCTAAGATTACACTAAAGTAGTCTAGAAATATAGGGATAAATTTGAGTTTTAGAAAAGTCTTGGTTTCGATTTTGGTCTTTAATATATAAATGCAACAAAGAAAAATAACTTGAAACATTCTATTTTGTGTAGCATTACCATTCAGTCTTCAAGATAAAACATGTTTGGATATTTCAAAAATTATATCTGTATAACATTGACTATTCTTTTCCAATAATTTGAAATCCAAATTTAAATATGTTATTATTAATAAGTTGGCTCATGTAGAAAAGGATATTAATTATATTACAAATAGTTAAGTACATTTTTTCATGAATTTTCTCAGTATTGTAACCACGATGTCAAATCTAGGCATATATGAATGTGACCACCCATAATTTGAAGTAGTATTGCATGTTAAGTTAACAATTAAAGAATAGAAACCTTAGATGATGCTTTTAAAAAGGTAAAAGATGGTAGATTTAAAATCAACACACTAATACAGAACCTTCAACAACTGGAATAAGGGCAACAACATAAACCCTCCAACAATAGAAGACAAGAAATCATAAGGATCAGAGCAAAAATAAACCAGAAAAAATGAAAAAAAAATACAAGACAAAACGTGGTTCTTTGAAAAGCTTAACAAAAAGACAAATGAATGGCAGGCTTGACAAAGGGGAAGAAAAAGAAAATATACAAATATCTAGAGTTAGATATGTAAAAGGTCACATCACAACAGATCCAAATGAAATAAAAAAGTAACACACACCTAAAGAAATATACTTGGATATATTTGATCACCTGGAAGAAATGAACTTGCACCTAAAATACAAATTAATATAGAAAGATATCAGAACACATAAAAGATGAAATAAAAAGGAGAAATAGATGTCATCAAGAAACTTTCAAACAAGAAGAGCTCAGGACCAGACGGCTTTACAGGGGAATTCTGCCAAGTATTCAGAGAAGACCTGGCATCAATTTAACACAAACTTTTAAAAAATATAGAAAAGGACAATAAACTCCAACTCATTTATGAAGCAAGCATAGCTCAAATATCAAACCAGGCAAAGACACAAAGAAAGAAATTTACAGACCACATCCCTCATGAACACAGGTACAAAGATGCTTAACAAAATTGTGTCCAAGAGATCCCGACAAGTCAAAGAAATAATTAACCATGACGAAGTGGAATTCATACATGGGAAGCAAGGATGGTTCATCATTCGAAAAATAACCATTGTTAAACACTATGTAAGGAAGGCAAAAAGCAAAAAAAATCATATGATCATATCAACACATGCAATCAAAGCATATGTTACAACCCAAACCCATTTCTGATCAAACAGTCAATAAAATAGCAACAGAAGGGAAATTCCTCATCATAATAAAAGCCAAATATCAGAAGTTAATAGCCAACATCATGAGCAAAGGAAACAAACCAGAAACATTTTCTCTGAAAATGGGAACCATGCTAGGAATACTCCTATCACCACACCTATTCAACATTGACCTGGAAGTCTTAAGCAGAAGTATGAAATAACAAAAAGAAATCAAGGGAACACAAATAGGCAAAGTAGAGCTGAAACTTTCACTATTTGCAGATGACATACATACAGGTCCTATATAGAAAGAATCCAAAATTCTCTACAAATACCCTGCTGGAAATAATCAAACAATTCTCCAATGTAGCCATACACAACATTAGCAAGCAGAATTCAAGTGAATTTCTGTATACACCTGAAGAGGGCTATGTAAAACATCTTAAGAAAATGGTATCACTCACAATAACCACATAAAAGATGAGATACTTAGTAATAAACTTAACAAAAATACGTGCACAGAGAAAACTACAGAACACTATTAAAAGAAATCAAGCAAGCCCCCATAAAATGATTCATTAAAAGAAGGGAGGGGGAAAGAGGAGCTTATACCAAGGGCTCAAGCAGAAAATATTTGAAAATGAATATGGCAGCATGTATACAGATATGCTTGATACAATAATGTATTGAATGTTATAAGAGCTGTAAGAGCCCGTGGTAAAATTGTTGAAAAAAAAGAAATCAAACAGCCCTACAGAGATGGAAGATTATTCCAGGTTCATGGATAGGCATATTTAATATTATGAAAATGTCAATATTTCAAAAAGCAATTTACAGATACAACCCAATTCTAATCCAAATCCTAAATATATTATTTAAAGAAATGGAAATGCTAATTACCAATTTCATATGAAGAGACCCAGAATAAGCAAAAAACTTCTTAAAGAGAGGAACCAGATATGAGGCCTTGCACTATCTGACTTAATAACCAATTATATACTTATTTACTATAAATAGCTAGATACTGGTTCAATGATAGATACATAGGACAATGGAATGGAACAAAAACCCAGGAATAAATAGATCCATCTACAGCTAACTCATATTTAACAAAGGGCCCCAAACTATCAAATTGGATAAAGACAGTCTCTTCAAAGAACAGTGTTGGAAAAGCAGGCTATCCATATACAGAAGACTGAAACAAGATCCATATCTCTCCCCCCAAATTAATTCAAACCAGATTTAAACATAAATGTAAACCTTAGAACTATCAGGGTCATCAAAAAGAAAATTCAAACTAACATTAGTGCCATATTGTAGGGCATACATAGATGACCAAATATAACAACGACAAATGAAGACAAACTAGAAGACCGGGATCTGGTAAAAATAAAATCATACAAGAAACCAAGAGAAACAATATGAACAGACACATGCTCCCTCGTGCTTTTGACAGTGTAACCCAAAAGAGCAAGAAGATAGAAACAACACAAATTTACATGACTTGATGGATGGATAAACTATGGTACAAACACACACTGGAATACTCTGCAAACCTAAAAAAACATGTTGAAACCATAAAACTCCTCAAAACATGAAGGCAACTGGGAACCATTCCACTGAGTGTAATTAATCACTAAAAGACAAATTATTATATTTTAACTACCATAAGAATAAAAATCAAGACAAAGACAAAATACACCTCCCAAAACACGTAGACTCCTAATCAGATTACATCAACCAATGAAGCAGTGTACAAACCTAGCTCCTATAAAATGTATACCACATCATAATGAGAATACCTCAAAAGCCACATGAAGAGAGGTGATCCCAGCACAGATGAAGTCAGTCCCCCAAGTTGCCTGTAGACGAAAACCAATAAATTTCTGACAAGGCAGTATTCTGCAATAACCCCAAATTAACATACATTTCTATAAGAGCAATAAGTGAACTTTACTGAGATATTAGACCAAGAGGAAGGGGGAGATTATATACGTGTATACACTAATCCAAACTGGGAGGTTGGGGTAGCAAATATATTTTGGATGGCCAATGGGCTGAGTGGGGCATGATGTCACAAGAGCAGTGGTTCTCAACCGTCCTAATGCCATGTACCATTTAATACAATTCCTCATGTTCTGGTGACCCCCCAACCATAAAATTATTTTTGTCGCACCCCCCAACCATAAAATCATTTTTGTTGCTACTTCATAATTTTGCTACTGTTATGAATCATAATATAAATGTCTGATAGGCAAGATGTTTTTTCATTGCTACAAATTGAGCATAATTAAAGCATAGTGATTAATCACTAAATCAATATAATTATGTATTGTGAAATATTTTTTCTAATTACCAATAAATGGAATTTTGTCTTGAAGCATGGTGTGACAGAGGTAAGACTCTTCAGACTGAGAACTCTTATGTGGGTGTGTCTGCCTGTTGGTGGTGTCTGGGTTGCTAAGACCATTGGAAATACGTGTTTTCAGATGGTCTTGGGCAACACCTGTGAAACTGTCGTTCGACTTCTAAAGGGGTCGAAACCAACAGATTGAGAACTGCTGCACTAAAAAAATTGCTTCACACTGCTTGTAGAAGCCCAAATAGGGACAGCATGCCCGGTAATTGGTTCCAAACTGGGAAATTATGACCTGGCTTCTGATCAAACACAGTGACTCAGGCAACGTAAGATAGATAAATTAGAAAATGGATGCTGCTGCGGCCCACTGGGACGGAGGTTCAATTCCAGCAGTGGGGCTGGGCCTCCTACTCCTACCGCCGGAGAGCAGTGATGCCAAAAAAAAAAAAAAAAGAAAAGAAAATGGATGCTGATCTTCCGAGATGCATGGAACCTTCCATGGGCTACAGGAGAAAGAAACCAATTGAAAACTCCAGTAAACAAACTGAGCTTTAACTTTAGTCCAAATAAAGAGTCCTTATGGATCTATGGGTGTGTTCAGATGTATTTCTCTAAGGATGCCCAATGAATGGTGATTCAGGACAAACATCTATTTGCTTGTTCCACTCTTTATACCTTATAAAACAAGTGTTAGTTTACCTTATGAAGGCTCTGTCCCCATAAATGAGGGCTATACCAATATTACCATCCCTCCAACATCCACAATGTATATAATTAGCAGCCAGTCACATCTTGGATATATAGAAGTCAAATACATAATGGAGTTTGATAAATCCTACACACATGAAATTTTCTGCTAGAGCATACTATAACATTGGTGAAAATAATATTCCTAGCAATATAATTGCTTTAAACCAAATGGCATTATTTATTATGAACTACAATAAAATGACAATGATGTCCCCAAAATGGAACTAGAGACATAAAAGTATTTTAGAACATATTATGAGATAGCATTTGATTATAACCCTAATGTAAGAGAAATTAGTTCTTAAGACATCTCCCTGTCTGCACTTTCCTCCATGAAGAGATCACGGGTGCCATAGCAAAGTGTGGTGAAGAAACTAGACAGTGCCCAGCTATCATGAATAATACTGTCTGAAGTAGTAAAGGCTTGTTTCAAAAAACAAAATAAAGCTGAGCACCAGTGGCATGGTTGTTGTGCGAGGGACTTCGGCCCACTGGGATGGAGGTTCAATTCCAGCAGCGGCTCCACAGGAGCAAAGGCTGGGCCTCCTACTCCCACCACCAGAGGGCAGTGATGCCCCCCAAAAATAAGTAAAAAAAACATAATGAAATAGCCATTTAATTGAAAACCCGACTGATTCCACCTGGAAGAAGTATATCCACCTATGTAGAAGTGATTATATTCTTATGCATTTCAAAGGGAAATTAAAGGAATTAAGTTGAGATGTTTTCAAGTCTTAGGCACTGATAATGAGATTTTCAGGTAGAGGGAAAGCCTCACAGAATTTAACAGAGTAGAATTATATCTTTAAAAGATAGATTGCGGCCTGAGCCCCATGGCGTAAGTGGTTGAATGCGGAACTGCAGCCCGCAGGCTTGGCGGTTCAAATCCAGTGGCAGCTGGGTAGTGCCCATGACCACCAGAGGCAGTGATGCCCACAAAAAAAAAAAAGATAGATTGCTTTCTCAATGACTAACACTGATTCATTAGGTTTTATTGCCAGACACAAATGGACTAGCTATACTTGCTCTAAGTCTCCGAAGTAAGTAGAGATTAAATTCCTTCACTTTGAAGCAGGACAGGCAGATTATCTTGATGACTCTAATGAAATTTCTCTGACCTATAACATTATTTTTCTTATTTTTATGGGGAGGATGGCTGTCACATTGCCAAAATTCAGGAGGCACTATTTACATTGTAGTCTTTATAAATGACTTCCTAGGATCATTAAGTGCATATTCTGCATAGCTACCTACTGCAGACTGGGAAGGCGATAGGGTTTGCATTTATACAAAATTTATTCCAGGTTTAATGAAGATTTATTGGTGTAGTTTTAGGATACTACAGAACTGCTTGTGAAATCATTCGTCATATTTGAAACATCAGAAGAGAAAAGAGCAGACTAAAGTAGATTGAAAAACATAGGTTCTCTGATTTGTCAGGGATGTTTTACAAGCTTCCCAATGGATGTATGTCTCATACAATACTCATACATGTAAACTTATATTTCCCCCCATATGTATACATCTATGATAAAATTGAATTAATACAATAGGCACAATATAAGAGTAACAACAACAAAAATTGAAAAATTCTCAGGTCGATCTAATAAGTCAACTACTATGTGACTAACATTGGGGAATGGGATGATACATACCTAACTACACAGAAGGGCATGCATTTTAAAAATTATCCTTTTTTTTCAATTTTTTTATTTCTGAATATTTACACTTATTATTTTCAGACAGCAGTTTGTATTTGGTAATTGAAAACACAAAACAAAAGTCAAAGCCACAGATTAAAGAAGACTGTTACTCACATTAGAATTCATTTTTAAAATATGTTCTCTTAAGGTATATATTCATCTAATTCAAAATTTAATCATATTAAGAAATGGGCAATGATTATCATAGCCAACTTTGGAGCATTTTCATCCTTATTGCACCCATTGTTATTACTTCCTCTTACCCTGCCCTTTTTTGTGCCCAAACGTAATTATTAATCCAGGTACTGTCTTCATAGATCCACGCATCTTGGATTTCCTATACAGAAAATCATACAAAACAACAATAACAAAAATGATTCAGATTAAATGACTATATCAAACAGAAAAGACCTCAATCTAAAAGGAAAAATCTTTTAAAAACATAATAAATTCAAAATGGGTCCAAAGGGAGATATTACAACAATGTATTTTATCCCAGGTTAAGGACACTTGCTAAAATTCCCTTTATATATTTTTGGTCTGCTCTTAGGGCTGTTCATATTCCTATATTATGTTCAGTGGAGATCAGAGGGAACTCAAACAGCATGAGAACTCTCACAATTGATTTTGATTTAACACTATCATCCATAATATTTCTCAGATCAGGTATTTAGAATTTACACTCTGGTACCATTTCCCCTCTGGGTCTGGATCTTATTATTTACAATCCTTGGATCACACAGACTGGTGTGCTTCTTTCATGTGGATTGAACTGATTCTTCATATAGATGGTTGCTTGTTTTAAAACAGGTCTTTAAGACCCCTGATGCTATTTTTCCTGAGAACCAGGCACTATCTCATTTCTAAACCACACTGAAGATATGACAGCCATATCATTAGTGGTCTCTTCATGAGAGTGAATGCTGAGCATATCCATGCCACAAGAAAGAACTAATTATAGTTATATTAGTTTAGTGATATAATGAGGACTCAATCCATTTATATACCTATGGTTTCAATATGTTCCTGATTCAATTTAGAGACATGTGTATCACTTTATTGGAGTATGTAAGAAATCATCACCATTGAGTTTAAGGTATTCTATTGATAGTAACATTATTTTAGTCAATGGTAGCACATTAGGGGGCATAATAATTTATATATGTGTAATACATTGTATTCAACTCTGATACATGAATTGGTAACTTGTGTTGCTTCAGCATTTAGGTAATTGGGCACTAGTTACACACACTGTGCTGCTTATATATATGACCACATATTCAGTATCACTCACTTACAGAGGCAGAACCATGCTTGGTAGATTTATACCTGTCACAAAAATGTAGAGAGAGACTAAAAGAAACAAATGGTGCTGGGTCACCATCCTTGAACACCCTCAAAGCAATAGGTCTAAATCCAACCAAAGTTCAATGACCACTAGCTTCCTATCCTTGGGATGGTGATTGTGTATTTATTTTCCCACTAGAGCATTTCAGCATAAAGTTCAAGGAAGCATTTCGGGTTTTTAGCTATGCTACTTGTACTCACTTGTGAGTTTAAGATTAAATCCAGTTCTTTTTGTGGCATTTCCAATCCATGTCCTTCTGATGTGGCCTAAGAAGTGTGTTGTGACCATGAAAAGACTGAGTTCAATGTCCCAATAATCTATGGTAAAATGCATAGGTCACCAGGGTCTGATTAGAATCTAGATCTAATGTTCGGAATATAACGCCAGTAGTATTTTCTCCTTGGAGTTGGTCTGTGTAATTTTAAGCAATTTTCTCTGGTGGAGTGTCCCACATGGTTTGCGCATCATCGGAAATACTATTGCCTTTGCCGAAATAAGTATGTCTCCTCCTCTTGATGTGATTCCCAGTAAGTATCATGAATTATTCTTGTAGGCTTGTCTGTTGATTTGAGGCAGTCATAGAGAAGTGCTCTATGGCAGGAATTAATTGTTCTGTTCACTCTCCCCACAACATTGGAAACCGACCCCATCTGGAGTGAGACAACCTCTCTTTAGGTGCTTTGTTGAAGGTGTTCTAATGAGACAGAGATATATACTTTATAGGGACTAGGGAGTCACACTACCTCAGTACTTGGGGAACCAGATTAGAAGAAAATAGGGCCTGGGAATCTCAGCCAGCATTTTGTCTTGTTCTTTATCCTTAGAGTTGTGGGCTCGTATAATATTTTTCTTTTTGCTATTGACTAATTTAATTTTTCATAAGGGTTTACAGATTCTTTTAAGTCAGGATGTGTTCTGTGGTTTCATCACTGTTAAAGATGCATAGAATTCCACTATGTGTATGTACCAGAGCTTCTTTATCTACTCTTCAACTGATGGGCATTTGAATCGTTTCCAGCGTCTTGCTGTTGTGAACTGTGTCGCAATGAACATGGGAAAATATATATCTGTTCCTGTTCTGTCTCTTGCTTCGATGGAATATTCTCTTATGGCCAACAGAGGTATTGTTGAGTTGTATTCTTTGTATGCCATTTCTATTTCAGTTGTTTCAGGAAGCGCTATATTGATTTCCACAATGACAGTACATGTGCACAATCTCACCACCAGTGAAAGACTCTTCCAGATTCTCCATACCATCACCATTATGTGTTGTTCTCTATTTTTTTCAATTTGGGTTATCTTTGTGGATGCAAGGCTTATTGCTGTTTTTATTTGCAGCTTCCAGATGGCTAGTGAGTGTAAACATTTCCTCAAGTGTCCTCTCTGGTGACTTCTCTGTTCCTGTACTTTCTACCTTTTAATTGAGCTTTTTTCTTATTGATGTACTACAGAATTGTATATGTTTTTGTGATTAGTCCCTTGTCTGTGACTTCGTTGTTAAAGATTTATTTTCTCAGTCTTTGGGCTTTCACTTTTTTATTTGATGAAATAGTTCGATGTGCATAAATACCTTATTTTTAATGAGTTCAAGTCACATATTTGATACTAAGGGGGTATGTATAGGAGTGGAGAAAATATTACACACACGTGATCTGAGGTGGTGCCTCTCACAATCATGAACACAAGAAATACAAATAGTGGACCGAGTGGTTGGTTGGGCTATTGGGCTAGAAAAATAGTGATTTTTCCTGTCCAGAAAGCACTGCTAGATAAGAAACTGTAGATTACACTAGCCGAAGAATTTGGGCAATGGGGTCAGAGGGATGGGTGGTAACAAGATAGCAAACTGAAGAATATTTATTGAACTCAGAATAATTGAAAAGAATATGGCCTAGAGCCTTGTATGGAAAATAGATCCAAGGTGTATTTGATAAGCATCAGACCACAGCAAATATCTGAGCGACATAATATAAGTGTGTTTCCTCATATGTTTTCCCCCCGCCTTTCTTTTCATTTCTTTTATTCTGCTACATCTTGCAGCATCAGAAATGGAATTGAGGGTGTATGAGGATAAAAGGATGGATCCGTGATGGCATAGTGATTATGTTGTGCTGCTAACACATAAAATCACCAAGGACTTCATAGGAGAAAGATGAAAACCTTTAGTCCCATGAAGAATGACAATCTTGGAAAGCCACAGGGACAGTCTTTTCCTGTCCCTTAAGATAGCCATGAGGGGCTGAGCGCGGGACTGCGGCCCAGGGGTTTGGCAGTTCAAATCCAGCAACGGCTCTCCAGGAGTCAGGCTGAGAAGTTCCCACGACCACCAAACAGCAGTGATGCCTCCCAAAAAACAAAACAAAAAGATAGCTATGAGTCATTATTAAGAATGCAGTAAAGTTCATTGGAATTACATTTACATTTTAGTAAATATATTCCCTTTATTTTAAAATTTTTGTTTTGCTTTGAATTGGGTGAGCAGATAATTGTTTTCAATCAGCATTGTTTGCATAAATTATTTCATCTTATTGATTGCAGTAATCTCAAAGTAGCATCACATATCCCACTTTTTCCCTGTTTCTTGTTTCCATTCCATGTGAATTTACTTTTGGGGTTAATACTGTCCTTTTTATCTCTAAAAGCATCAAGTCAATATAGTTTTTTGGTATGCTTGATAATATTATTATAACAAAAAAGAGTATTTATTTATATGTCAAAATTTTATCTAGACAAAGTTACATGTATGACTAGGAAATTTTCATTCTATTTTGTTGGATATGTGTGTATACATTTTGTATTTAGAATTTTTAACATTATACCATATGTGCCAACTACTCATTATAAAAATAAGTGTAGATCCTATATAATATACACATTAAGATTGACTCTATTATACAATGTTAAGCATCATTGAGTTTTATATCTCATAAAAAAATGGCCTTGGATTTGCAGAGTGCCCTTCTTGCAAAAATCACAAATCATTTTCACATCAGTCACAGTTAGTTGATGTAGAAAGGGGTAACAGCTAACTTAATTTTACAGATGGAGAAATATGAAGTTTGAAAAGTTTAATGACTTGTTCAAAGTCACAAAAAAGGTGAATTAGGACCCACAGTTTAAATATTAATGTGATTGATTTTTCACACATATGACTGAAAATATTGTTTTGAAAAGGGAAGTGTATTTTCTTACTTTTTTATCTATCAAGAAAATGAAATAAGATTTCATATATTCCATGTGATATATGGTATTGGTTTGTCTCGTTGACGGTGATGCATCATAGATCAGTATGTAGCATTATAAAATAATGCCACTTCTCCACTTATTTTATGATTACACATTTCTTTCTAGTAACAGGAAAACCACACTAGTTATGCTCACTCTCAACTATGCTAACTTTGTTAGTTTTAAGGTAGTAGCAAGTAGTTAGCTCACCTCTATTCTGAAGGAATGCTGTAATTTTCTAATGGGTCCAGACGGAAACATGGATAATGAGCGTAGAAATGATTACGAAAGGTGTGGGATAATGGTGCAAGGAACATAAAGTTGAATCAGTGTAACTTTATTGATATGGTACCACTAAGAACAGATCCTTTATCCCATGTGTCAACTCCAGAGATAAGGAGAGGTTCTAATAATTTATTTGGTTGGTTAACTGAAGCATGGGTTTCAACACTGAAACAATTTGAAGTACAATTATTTTGCTATATGATGGATCTAAGCATCTAAAGATATATAGAAGTTATGTTAGAGTTATCAATGAAGTAAGACTTTTCAACCATATGTTCCTTGCACCATCATATTACAGATTTAGTAGCCATTCTTACACACATTATTTGTCTGCCCCTATTAGAAATTGTTATCAGTTCTTTAGGTGTGTAAGTGAATACTTGGGGTCAAACTAAGTTACAGTAAAACTAACTTAAAGTAACTGGAAATCACCCTAGCTATTGTGCTTTTCCTCTTACAAGAAAGGTATAATCATAAAATAAGTGGACAAGTGACAGTATTGATCTATGGTATATCACTGTCAAAGAGATAAAATAATATGTTATATGAGAGCTAGCACATGAACAATATAAAATATCATTTCATTTCCCCAATTGACACAAAAGGGGGAAAAGACATTTTCTATTTGAAAATGATATTTTCGTTCAAGATAAACCGCCTAGGCCCCAGATTGGAGTTCTATAAAGTCTTTTTGAGATTCATGAAACACATTCAATGTCACTGAATACAGGAAGATCACAGGCCAGGGCGTGGGATGTTGTGTGGATCCAGTAGTGATTTAAGCATTACAGTACTGGCAGGGGTCTCTGTGGTTCTTCCATCTCAGGGCACTAGCCTAGTTCCATGTGTCCTGTCAGCTGCAATGTGTCCCAGAGAATGAGCAGAGAAAGAGTCTCCCACCTCCATGGAGTTGTAGTTGGGAATATAGGAGTTGCCAGAATCATTAGGAAAAGGCCTTGCCCACACAGAGCCTCCATTGGCTATGACCCAATTGACAGGTTATACTCAACCCCTTCACTCCAAATCCTTTCAAATTGGAAAATGGTTATATAACTACCACAAATTTCAGCTACTTTCCCACTTGTGGCTTCATTGTTTGAGCAAATTAGTACTTTTCCCAGTCCCTGGTATGGAGCTATTGATCTGGCAAATACGTTTATCTCAACTCCAGTTTCAAAGGTCCACCAAAAACATTTTGCCTTCAACTGAAAAGCAATATGTTTTTACAACTCTCATCAGAAATATATCAATTCTCCAGCTCTTTGCCATAATTTAGATAGCAGGGAATTTGGTCACTTGTCACTTTAAAAAGTATCATAGTGGACCATTATATTACAGATGTTATGTTGATTGGACACAATGAGTAAAATTTGTCGATGATCTTACATTTATTGGTATAATATTTATGTGTTGATGGTGGGGAATTTTCTTGACCTGGGTCGGAAATTATCTTGATCCCTTTAGACTCCCTCTGTGGTAGACAGGGGTTGTTTAGAGAAACAAAATCAGGACACTAGTAATTCTCTTTATATAGATAGAAAGATACATAAGATAAGAATTAGACAGTTAAATAATCTATAAAGCAATACAAATGGCTCGGTGCAACTCACTTGCGTGAGACAGCTAGTACACTGGCAGTCCTTGGAGAATTGAGGGCCACCAAGTAGTCCTCTATAGAACAATTCAGGCTATCCAGCCACGAGCAGCAAACAGCAAAACAGGTCATCAACAGTCAGTCAGATGACAGAGTCCAACAGTTCCCAGCTCATGAGATGTATATTCTAGGAGTGTGACAAAGCAGGGCTTGAAGGAACCTCAACTCACAGCTACACAGTCCACGATTAGGTGTCCCACAGATAGTGTTGCTTGGAAATCAAGGAACAGGACAAACAAGGCAGCCAGCTGGTCTGAAGATCCAAGTGCAAGAGAGCAAGGGCAGGGATCATCGAGCCTTTTCTATCTCCACCCTTCAATTGATCTATTGTGTTCATTGGCCATGTTGTCACAACAGACCTACCTATCTTCTTTGGCCATAGTGGCACCACAAGCTTACCTATCACAAATTCCAAATCAGTGAAGTTTTAGATTCACATCTAAAAAATAAGAACAATGCCTCGTGGGTTTCTTTGGATTTTGGAGGGAACAAATCTCTCACTTGGGTGTGCTACCCTGTCCTACTAATCAAATGACTTGAAAAAACTGCTAGCTCTGAGTGGGACCCAGAACTAGAGAAGGCTCTACAACAGGTTCAGGTGTCAGGCAACTAGTGCACACTTGGGTTATATTGCTCAGGTGATCCAATGGTGCTCGGGGTTCCAGTGGCATATAGAGATGAGTGTGGAGTCTCTGTTAGGATCTTGTTGGTAAGTCGCTGTGTAGACATTAAGGAATTTGGAGCAAAACTCATCCATCCTCTTCAGACAACTCCTCAATAGCTTTGTCCTATTACTAGGTCTTAGTGGAGGCTGACTACTTCCCCATGGTGCACCAAGTCGCTATGATGCCTAAAATGTCCATTTTGAATTAGGTGTTGTTTTCTTCTTGTTCCTGCATCTCCATGCTCTTTGGGTCTGGAGGACTTAGTTTCGAAGGGAGAAATTCTCCCATGTTTAGACACAGCAAGGATTCCATTGAACTGGTTAAGAATGAGTTAAGAATGAGTCCTGAACATTTGGGGCTTCTTACATCTCTGGATCAGAAGGCAAAATAAGAAGGACATATTGTACTGTGTGGTGTGATTGATTCAGATAAACAAGGTCTGGGTAGACCAGAGGAACAAATTCATAGACAAGCATATGGATATAAGGGAATGGTTTATATACAAAAAGAATAGGACATTAATAAAGCATCCCAACCCAGTCCAGTTCAAAGTCATAAGTCCAATTTTAGCCGATATGCCCGATACCAATCTATAATGTCTCCTTCTGACTCACAAAGTCACAGGTCAGTGGGTGCAGAATCATGGTGCTGGTAGGGGTCTCCACATGGCTCCTCACTTCCAGGGCTCAGGGTTCATCAACAGCATCTAGTGGTGGCAGAAGCAGCTCATCACTTGCAGGGGTCTCCACATGGCCTCTCCAGTTTCAGAGGTCTGGCTCCATCGGGGCCAAGCTGTGTGGCTTCTCTGGCTCCTTAGATGCTGCCATCTTGTCTTGTCCATAATTCATCATCTCTGGGACTTATTCCCAACAACTGGGGAAGATAGTTTCTCATCTCCACGAGGGAAATATCGTGAGATTTCCCAGAAGTCTCAGGAGAAAGCCAGGCCCACACGGAGGCCTTATTGGCTACTCAATGGCTATCTCCAGATTAACAGGCTAGACTCCACCCCTACATCTCAATCATAAAATTAACATAAGCACATGACTGCCACACAAGGGGAAATCGGATTTTCATTATATCATGGAGGAAAAGGAGAATATATCTGGAACTCAGGAGATTCTATAGGTCATATTTTAGTAGTACCATATCCCATGATAAAAGTCAATGCTGAATCGCTGCAACTTAGTTCTGAAATGATTACTAATTGCCAAAATTCTTTAGGAATTCATATTTGAGTTATCATACCAGGCAGAGAACTATGACCACCTGAGTTATTTGTTAAAGGTAAAGGGAATACAGAATACATAATGGAAGAAATTAGTTCTAAATATCAACCATGATAATAACTGTAGAAATAAGGACTGTAATTGTTATCAATATTTCCTCTTTGTATGTATGAGTCAAGTACTATTTAGAATCTTATAAAATATAAAAATATGAAAAAAGAAAACAAGAAACCATAATTAATATAGACACATCAAATAAAACACCATAAAACATAAATCTGATTCTTATAAAATAAAGAGACAATTAAATCATAATATGATAATACTAGGGGACTTCAATAAATCCCCTTTGACTCAAGATTAGTCACCTAGAAAAGTCAGCAAGGACACAAAATAATTAGATAGCACAATTGATCAGCTTGATATCATAGTTCAATATGGCACACTTCACACAACAAAAATTCATTTTACTTTCTTCTATGGCACGCACAGAAACTATTCTATAATGGATTATATTTTTGGCTATGAAGTCAATATCGATAAAGTAAAATTTTAGAGATAATACAAACCATCTTTCTAGAACATAATGTCATAAAATTAGAAATCAACCATAGGGAAATCAACTCTGAAAAATCAAATACATGAATATTGATCAACACCTTTACTTAAGATCAACTGGGTATTGAGAAAATAAAGATTATAATTATAAGCATCCTTGAAATAAATGAGAATGAAAATGCACCATATCAAAATTCTTGGGACTGGACAAAAGCAGAACACAGAGGGAAGCTTCTAATAATAACTGAATACATCAACAAGGCAGAAGGAATAAAAATAAGCACCTTTCCACATCAACTAGAAAATTTGGAAAAAGTGTCCCAAAAGAAAGCATCAGATACAAGAGAAAATAAATAATAAAATTTAGGACAAAATTAAGTGAATCAAGAAAATATTCCTAAAAAATCAACATAATAAGAAGTTAGGAACAAAAGTTGAATCTACAAAAAGATTAACAAGATACCAGCTTGTGTGACAATGAGTTGACAATGGAAGCAGTTATCAGACGCCAATGAAAAATAATCATATCATTACATCCCCACCTTCCTGATATGATCATTGAAAATAAAGGTGTACAAGAACTATTTATTCTAATAATGTGGCCTTATATGATAGTCACCTTCCAGTCATGATCGCTGAAGACAAAATTGGTGTACAAGCAAGTGTGGTGAAGAAAGCTGATAGTGCCTGCTTTTTAAAAGCTACAGCGTCTGGGGTCTTAGAAGCTTGAATTTAAACAAGCAACTATTGATCAGGGAAGCAATAAAGTCCACATGGAAGAGGCATACCAGTCCGTGTGATCAAGAAGTGCCCAGGGGAATAGGTATCAAAAGTTCATAAACAAGTGAACACATTGACAGGGAGGAGCATAGACAAAGTGGAACCCCCAAGACCACCTGTAAGATTATGGGGCAGTCCCTCACAGAAGTACCACAGGGAAAGGATTAGATATTTTAGGATATAGTGTAAGTTACGGGTGGGGGAATAATATTTAATGCAATAACAAGGATCCTTGGGGGTAGTGTGGGGAGGGAGGGAAGAAAGGAGAGCTAATACCAGAGTGCAAGAAGAAAGAAAATGTTTTAAAAATGAAGGTAGAACCAATTGTACAATAATGCTGGATCTAATTGAACTATGGATTGCGATCATATCTGTAGAGCTTCCAATACAATGAGACAATTTGTTTTAGAAAGTGGGAGACTTTCTTTCCCAGATATTGAATTTTACTATGTAGCCACAATAATGAATGCAAACTGGTTCTATTACAATGATACATATGAAGACCATTGGATTATGATTGAGAATCCATAAAAACAGCCAAGTACCTAGAGACACTTGATTTTGATAAATCAGTAAAACTCATTAAATGTGCAAGAGTTTACCTTTTCAGCAAATGGTGCTGGAAAAACTTGATCTTCACTTGCAAAAGAATGGAACAAGACTCACATCTCATAAAATATACAAAAACAAATATAAAATGGATCAAAGACCTAGATATAAATCACACTGTTATAAAGATGATCACTTAAAAATGGAGACAAACTTAAGGACCCAAATCCAAGGCATCAGCACATTACATAATTTAATGAAAATAAATTCACATTATAGAAGATAAAATAAAGAACCCATATATACTGAAATTTTACTTTTATGTAAAGCAAAAGACTTCATGAAAGAATTAACAAAGAACCCACAAATTGTTTTAAAAATCAGTACTAATACATTGGATAAAGGACTAAATTTTGAAATCTATAGAAAACTGCAATTTACCCAGAAGAATATAAATAACCCAGTCCAAAAATGGCTACATGGCATGAATAGACAATTTCCCAAAGACAGCATCTAGGTGGCCACAAACCATATGAAGTGCTCACAATAATTAGCTATAAAGAATACAAATTAAAACAATGAGATGTCACTTCGTACTGATACTTTGGAAAAATTCAATTAAGCAGAAAATTAAAAATGCTAGAGAGGATTAAGAGAGACCAGAATGCTTTTATATTGCTGGTGGTATTGTACAACCACTATGGAAATCAGTATGGAACTTCATTAAACAAATACAAATACTTAAAAATCCATCAATATCTATTCTGGTATATAACCCAAGGAAATAAAGAATACAACAAAAACCAGACATATGCACAACCATGTTTATTGCAATAATTTTCACAATAGCAAATGCATGAAAAAACACAAACCCAAGTTATAGAAGAATGGATAAACATGCTCTGATACAGTAATTCTCACCCTTCCTAATGCCTCAACCCTTTAATAAAGTTCCTTGTGTTGTGGTGACCCCCAACCATAAAATTATCTTCATTGCTACTTCATAACTGTAACTTTGCTACTGTTATGATTTGTAATGTAAATGCCTGATATGCAGAATGGTTTTTTCATTGTTACAAATTGAACATAGTTAAAGCATAGTGATTAATCACAAGGAAATATGTAGTTATATATTGTGAAATATTTATTTCAAATTACAAATAAATGAAATTTTGTCTTGAAGCATGGTGTAGCATAGGTAACACAATATTCACGGGGAGATATGTGGGCATATCTGCATGTGAGCAAACCTACCTGGAGACAAATAGAGGAGCAGTGTCTCCATTCCTAAGCCTATCAAAAACATGTTTTCCATTAGGCGACCCCTGTGAAAGGGTCACTTGGTCCCCATAGAGGCTGTGACCCACAGGTTGAGAACCACTGCTCTAGTATATTCTAACTATGGGATATTATGCATCAGCATTTTTAAAACAAGAAAAGCAACTCTATTAAACACAACAAAGCATGAAAAAAGCTACAGGACATTACATTTAGCAAATATGATAAAGATACATATTTAATAATGTATGTAATAATTTATGTATTTAATAATATATGTAATAACATATGTAATACATGTAATGATGTTTCTCCATCATTACAAGGAGAAACAAAGAATTGAAAACCGGGTCTACACACCAAAAGAAAAGACCTGGGTGACTAGGAGGAATCCAGGTATGGAGATGGGAACATAGATAACGGAGACAGAGGTTATAGAGGAGAAAGGAAAGAAAGATGGGATGAGAGAAATAAAGTAACCACATAGATAGAGGCTTTAACAGGACACTGTTGATTTCATTTCTTGAAATAGACTATGTAAATCTATTTAGCGTTTTTCTTTAGCAACAGCAACAACAACAAAATAAGAAAAAGATTTCTTATTCTTCTCACTTAAATAGTGGTCTGAGTGGCTTCAAAAAGGCAAGAGGTCTGAGGGAGGAAAAATGAAATTGAGTTGAAGTGGATTACAGTATATATCTTTCATGTCAAACAAATAACTAAATTTAAAATATACATGGGTAAGAGGATTTTTGGATATGTGCATATTAGATGTATCATGTTAGGTACAAGTATAACTATTATATTTTTTGAGACTATATGTGTAG
This sequence comes from Nesogale talazaci, assembly GCA_004026705.1. Taxonomy (NCBI): domain Eukaryota; kingdom Metazoa; phylum Chordata; class Mammalia; order Afrosoricida; family Tenrecidae; genus Nesogale; species Nesogale talazaci. The sequence goes on along the minus strand of PVJH01000394.1, from coordinate 198,216 downwards.
TTTAAGGAGATTTTTACAATTTCCATATTGACAGGGGTATATTGTGATAGTGAGGTTTTATATCAACATGGGTGGGACCGAATTCTCCCATAACATGATGTAAAAAGTATGGTCCACCCCATGATAGAATTTTCTGTGAAGAAGCCAAGCTGTTGTGAGTGGCAAGAACACACTTCCTTACTCTGGTCACAGCCTTGATATGATTGATGATGGTTTCGTTCAGGGTGTGGTCTGCTCATAGCATAATTTGACAGTGTTTGTAAGTATTTTGGGATCCTGCATGTTATTTGTCAACTTCCTTTTATGCTGCTGATTCCCAGGAGCATCAGTAGACCTCTGACCTTGGATTTATTCAGCTCTACATCCAACAGCTCGGGGTGTTCCTTCTTTCTGTTGATCAGTCCAGTCTGCTATAGGAGTCAGGGCAAGCCCTCAGCTTGCATCTCACTCACATACTCGCCCAGAACAGTAGGTTCCTTGGGATTACATTATAATGAAAAATTATAATGCAGGACTCTTCAAATTAGATTATGATGAGTGGAAGAATCTTAACATGGTCCCACGGTAAGATTAAAAATATATATTGCTGTTTTTTCAAAGTAAATGCAATCTATCTACCTATCTACCTATCTATCTTCTATCTACTTGTTAAAGTTTTTTGCATATATTTGACATATTACAAAAACTAACCATTCAATTATATTAAAATGTGTGTAGTTATTAGCACAATCCACTTTGGAGCATTTCTTCCCTTACTCGTTGTTCTTATCTCCCCTTTCCTTGCAACCTTCTCTACCACATCCTTATCTAATTATTGTCTTTATTAATCTACTTACCATGAATTTCATAAACAGAAAATCATACAAAACACAAATCAGAAGCAAATGAACACAAAACCCCAACAACAATAAATAAAAAAGCATCAAAGATTCAAACAAAGTGAAAGCAGAAAATGTTAAAAACTGAAACAACTTTCAAATGGGTCAAAAGGGAGATCAAATGATAAGAAAATACATGTTAACCTAACCACACCTACTGCAATCAACTTTGCAATGTTCTTTGTGTGATAAAAAGATCATTCAAATCCCTCAACTCTGATCAGAGGACATTTATTGAAGATTTAATCCGTGTGGGCGGCCTGCAAATAAATTTTGAGCTTCCACTATAATCCATACCCTTCTGTGAAGCAGTGGTCTTCAATTGAAGCTCTGTCACTATTCACTGCTTCAGAGGTCACTTTTATTTCCTATCCTTGAATTTCACAGGCTGCGGTGCTTTTCCAAGGGGACTTAGTCGATGCCTCGCTTAGATGGTTGCTTGTTTATACCAAGCTTTTAAAACTCCAGATGCCTCCTTCTTTCTTTTTCCTTTTCTTTCACACTCTATTCTTTCTGAGAGCCAGGAACTATCGGTTTTCTTCCCCACACTTTGCTACAGCACCTGGATCCTCAGTCATTTCTTCCTGAGCAAGGCTCTGTTATAAGAAAGAGATATTCTTAGATTTGTGCTAGAATTAAATATAAGTCAGATTCATTCACATATTTATGGTTTATATATGTTCTGTTTCACTTTAGAGACATCATTATCATATGATGATAGAGAACATTATAAATCATGACTATCATCACCACCACCACACCTCACAGGTCATATGGTAATTCTATTGATAATGTCATTAATTTAGCCAGTGGTATAGAGATTCTACTCTTATAATAAGTTCTTGTATTGAACCTCATAGATCACTGCCCTTGAGATGCAGAGAGACTATCTATATATATGTTTATATATGTGTGTGTATATACAGATATATCTGTATATACATGTGTGTGTATATATACAGATATATCTGTATATATACACACATATTCTTTTCTTGTTCTTTTTTAAAATGACCATAGTCTTGTTATATTTAAAACACATCAGATGCCCTCATGGCAGTCAAACAGTTCCATTGTCCTTATAATCATATTTCTACATTTCTCAAATGCCTGATGTATTTTTTCTGTTGCACACTCCTTTTCTTTAGCTTTAAAATATCTATGCAACATTATATCAAAAGCTATCCATATATCAGCTGCAACCACTGCTTTGATTTACATTTTTATACAGCTCAGTAGCCTACAAACTATTATCCCTGTGCTGGTTGGTGTTTTTTAAGTAAAATTTCATTTTGACCAAACCACTTCACTCTATATATTATTGTCTATATATGATTTTGTGCTCAACAGTATAGCACATTTATTTATGGCAGAGAGGATATGCCCTGCAAATCCTTATCTATAGTGTTTCTTTAAAAATATTTAAGAATATAACTTCCCTTTCTTTGCTCCAATCAGTGAACAATTAATCTCCATTATCCTATTTTTTTCTTCTGCTCCCTATGCCAATTTTGATATAAATTGCTGGAAGTTTGGCCTCTTAAGAAGGAAACTTTTAGATCGATAATCCCTATATAAGGTGCAGATACTTTACAAGGAATACCCCAGGTGTAATACATGTGAGGATAGGAAAGGAGAAGGGAAAAGAGAGGCTGCCATGCACAACAGTAAAAGGAATTTCTTAACTAAGATGCCCCAATCAGAAGTGTTATGAACTGGAGTGAAGTATATCAGACCTTAGTATCTTCTCATTGATCATTGGATGCATACTTTTCTGGGAAGGAAGAGAGACCTTAAAATCTTGATTTTCTCAGTCAAGAGAGGTTTCTGGAGATAGCTGGTAGCTGGAGGCACTGGTAGCACTTTGGGATGTCTACTTCTGAAGGGGAGATTTTGGTACATATCAAAGAAACCACAATTGGTAATTTGTCTATTGCCAATAATTAAGCAGTGCAATGTGCAAATGTTATAATGTAGACTTTACTAAAATTTAATTAAAATTAAGTCATCATTTATATAGGATCAATTATGTTGGTTTATTTCAGTTTCATAAATAGAATAAGAAAATGTCATTCTAAGAATACAGCATATTTACAGTGGAATTATGTGACAAAATACATACTCTACAATAGTATTATTAAGGGGAAAAAAGAAAGAAACATAGTTATAATGAAGGTCTTGAAAAATTTCATGGACTACATGCAGTTTCATTGTTATTTTTAGCTTAGCCTCTTGGAGTTTGTTTCCCTAATGAATGTCATGCATGGATTCCAGGTATGGATAATTAGTTACATTTGTTTTTGCTCAGCTACTCCTTTCCAGCTGTTTTCTTATTTGCTAAAAATATGAGAATGACTTGGAGGAAAACAACAAGAAAACCCTTAACCTGTTGGTGTTCAAGGCCATTAGTTTGAAAACCCCAGCTGCTAAAGGTTTACTATCTCACAAACCCACTGGGGCAATCCTACCCTGTCATGTGAGCTCAAATCACTTAGTGGCCATGGATTTCTATTTTATTGAAGCTTTTTGTGTTTGTCAGATTTCTACATTTTGAGTCTATTGTTTAGATCTCTTTTAAATGTTTAGTTTATCTATACTTTAAGAATACCATGAGCAGCTTGGGAGATTTAAAGACACTGTATGAAATCCTCGAATTGTCCTCTTTATAATTGCAGTTTAAAGCACCTGTGATTAAATGGTTTCCTTTCCATTCATTATGATACTCAGAATACTCATACAAATGACGATGCTGTTATACATTGTACTCTTCCATTCTGCATTTTTCTTTAAGCTTTTTAAAGCAATCATAGGATGAACTAGGGAATTCTTCCCATGCAATTTGGAGAGAAAATAAAGTGGGAAATTAGTTACTACATAAAATACACAAATTAAACAACTGGCGCGTGGTTGCCAAAACCTTTTAAATCTATGTGATTTATATTTTCTCATACTTAAGTAAAACTTTAGATTGCGTAGTTGAGTTTCTTTTTCATTTAATACCAAACTGTGTGTGCTGATTTTTCATTTTATGATATGAATGAACATTTATCTTTTGAAATCGGTCAGCTGCATTTGTTTTGGTCAATTAAAGGCTTTGATGTGGATGACACCATCATAGAACAGCACAATGGCACTGTTTATTATTGGTATGCTCTTCCTTTCACAACAAATACTCGTCACGAGTACTGCTTTTACTTTATATCACGGAGTCTATTGGCACAGTGGATTTTGCCTTGTGCTGCAAACCAAGAGGTAGGTGGTTCAAACTCACAAGTGACTCCCCAGGACAAAGATAAGACTATCTGACTTTTCAAAATAGCACAGTCTCAGAAAATGTATATAAGGGGGCTTTGAGTCAGAGTCAACTTGATCGTGGGTCATTTCTGATAAAGAACAATCCTACTCTCACTGTTGATTACCTCATTTCTTCAAAGAATCAAAACAACAGGAATTACCTGGTTTAAGATACATTATAATAACAGCGACACATCAAGCCAAACGCACTGCCATCTAGTCCGTATCAGCTCATAGCATCCTGTGGGGCAGGGTAGAATTGTCCCCTGGGAATTTCCCAGACTGTATCTCTTTACAGGAGCAGAAAGCCACATGGTTTACTCTTGGAAAGACTGTGTGCAGTTTGAAGGTGATTTTAAAATCTCTATATCTGCTTATCATATTTATTCTCTCTATTTGGAATTGCTATGTGTAGCTTGGTGTCAAATCAGAATTTGGATAAAGCTGAAAATTTTTCATTCATCTGTTTCTTCCAAGAAGTTATTGTTTATATCTAAATCAAATATATAGATGAGTTCAATATCTACCAGAGAAGCTTTGATGAAAATAGAGAAAATGACAAGAAAATAAGGCAGTATTATGTTTGGATGGATGTGTAAATATGCACAGTACTTCAGGTAAAGTAGGTTATATTTATGAGTATCTGACTTTGGAGAATTATTAAAGGATGTAAAATATTGCCTTTGTATCGGGAAATATGCTAGTTGATACAAATATCCTCTCTCATTAGAAGCATGAATAATGAAAATGCTTATGTTTACATTTAAGATGTAGTTAAGTAGTACTTTTAAACCCACTGTATAACAAGGGTAAAAATAATTTTGTATTAAAAAGAGAAGACAAAAGAAAATTTTAATCATTAAATATGTATCTCAAAGTGAGATGAAGCAATCGAGCTCATAAGTAGAATCCCATTTATCTGACAGCATCTCTGAGAAGAAAGAAAAAACCCACCAAGTTTTCATTGATTTAAACCTATTACATCCCAGACATCATGAATACAACTGTGACTATGACGAGTTTTTTTGTCTCATGATTTCAATGTTCCAGTGAAGAGAGCAGATAATAAACATCATGAAAAGTAGTGATTAGGGTGAAAAAGAAAGAATGCAGTAAAAATTACAGATTCTAGTTATGGCATGCCTGATACACTGTATTAAGGTTTTTCTATTTTTCTTCTCTTTTTGCAATTGTACTCCAAATCCCATGACTGATTTTGAATAGAGTTTATATAGTATATAGTATCTGTTTTAGAATTTGAAACATAAATTGAAGTGCTCACATTCTACCAGATGGAGTAACTATATTTATCCCAGATCTTCTACCTCTCAAATTAAAGTATTTTGCACATAACAAAACAAAAATGATTTCTCATCAGAAGGCTCTAAGGTAGTGCTTACCAAAGTGGGCAATATCACTCCCTGGGCGTGATGGAACCGTTCGGGTAGCTGGAAAGGCAGATATGTGCACTTTATCTGGGATTATGAACTAAATGCAAAGATCTTTGGTTGCTAATATGTGGTGCTATGAATTTCAGCTGTAGTCCACATTTTTTGATTCGAGTTTTTATTATGTTTCTTTTTTTACCCATGCGCTACTTATAAATATTTGTGTAAAGTGATTTAAAAAGCTTCTTTATTATGAATTAGATGGGGATTTATAGAGCAGATTATCAGTTTTACATTCAGTAGTTCACACACATTTTGTTTCAATCCACCCATTTCAATCCCTTAATGTACCTACCATTGTTTATTTTCCCTTCTTCCTGTGTTCCTTGTTTACATTTCGTCTTCTTTTCTAATAGTCTGAAACTATCCCTTGGCTAAATGGTGCCCATACTTTGCTGAGATTCCCAATCAGGAGATATGCTATCATTAGTGATTTTGAGTTTTGTTCCATATTTTTCACCTTCTCTATCTATTGTCTAATGTGATCCTTTTCAGAGCAGTTGGCAGTAATAGCCAGGCACCATCTCATTCTTCTGCCTGAGGTTTATGGAAACTGATATTTGCATGGCACATTTGTCTATTGGAGTAATTCTTTCCATATATCTTTTGTATTCCATCACTTCTCTTTCCTCTGCTTGGCTGGTTAAAATCTTTTTAAATTTGTATTTGATTCTAATGTAATTTAAAGCACCCTTGATCTGATTTCATTTTTAAAATTTTATTAAGGTTTGTTTTATGGCCCAGGACAGGGCAGGATCTCTAGTAATGAATATTTCATATTCACTTGAAAATAGTTTTTGTTCTGTTGTTGCTGGGAGGGGTGTATTATATATGAGGAGAATGAATAGATGAAACTTTCAAAGAGTCTTTTGCAGTCTCCTTATGTATACATTTTTGGTCACTGAATCTCTCTGTTGTTTATGTCCTTTTGAATTTTTTTCTATATAGTAGTTCTATCAGATCTTCTTTTAGGTATCTCAGATAAGACAATATAGAGCTACTTCAAGGGGAGACAAGAACGGTCTCTCCACTCTGGGCCATAAAATATGATACAGAGTAGAATAACACCTGTTACTTCCTCAATAACGCAATGAAAGATAAAACTGTAACTAATTCACAGAATTTCAACAGATCTGAGGAAGCAGTGGATTTATTATTATTAGAAAATTAGGAACTGAAAAAAGAATTTTACTAGAAACAGAGAACATTACATAACGAAAATATATAAACCCATTAGGGAGACAAAAATATAAGAAATGTCTATTAACCAAAACACAGAATCTTTAACGCTTGAAACAAAAACCAATAAAACTGAAATAATAAGTATGTTAGTCTGGGTAGACTACAGAAGGAAATTTATAGACATTCATATGTGTATAATAAAGAACATACAAGAACAATTGAATATTGAGAAAAAATCTCAATTCAGTCCATATCAAGTCCATAAGTCTGGTATTAACTCATATGTCCAGTACAAACCCATAAATTCCTCTTCAGACTCACAAAACACAAGAAAGCATGCCTGTGCTGGTCTGGGTAGGCTAGAGGAACAAATTAAAGGACACACATATAGATACAAGGATAAGGTTTATATACAAAAGGAATGGGACATGGAGAAAGCATCCCAGGCCAGTCCAAAGTCATAAATTCGATATTAACCCATATGCCCAAAATCAGTCTATAAAGTCTTCTTCCGACTCACAAAGTCACAGGTCTGTGGGTGCAGAATCCTGGTGCTGGCAGGGCACCTCGCCTCCAGGGCTCAGGGTCCATCAACAGCAGAAGCAACTCATCGCTGGCAGAGGTCTCTATCTGGCCACCCCAGTTTCAGAGGTCTGGATCCATCAGGGCAAAGCTGTGTGGTCTCTCCGCCGTCTCCTCCAGCTTCTAGAACGCTGCCAGCTTGTCTTGTCCGTGATTGATTGTCTCTGAAACTAACTCCCAACAACTGGGAAAGATAGCTTCTCACCTTCACGAGGGAAATATTGCGAGATTTCTCAGGAGTCTCAGGTAAAAGCCATGCCCACATAGAGGCCTCAATGGCTATCTCCAATTAACAGGCTAGACCCCACCCCTACATTTCAATCATAAAATAGATTGAACATAAGCACATGACTGCCACAATGCCAAATACAGAATGAGCACAGACCAATGAAAGGAAAGTCTTGTGGATTTAGTGATGTTAGAGACATCTGAGGGCTGGCAGGATTCTCCATTTGGCTCTTTCAGCTTCAGGGTAGCTCCCTGGATCTTATCAAACAATGATTCCCAGGGAGTGAGCCTTGTCAGCAGGGAGTCTCCAAGGGAGTGAGCCTGCATCCTGCCTCCAATGAGCTGTTTATCTCCACAGTGCCTACAAATGAGGTCATCAAACTGCAACCTGATTTACAGGCTAACCTCCACCCCTTCACTCTTAATCCTCTCAAATTGACAACAGAATATATAACAACCACAATAAGCAAATCCCAAATCATGGATTGGTGTCTTCAACAACATCCTCTTGGAAGCTTATATAACCAGTAAACATCAGGTGATGATGCAATGACATTAGAGGAGTCAAAGATTGCTGATATGAATGAGGAATAATATAACGGCTCTGGAAAATTAACTATATCTTCAAAACCCTAAGCATGCTACTAGTATGCATCCCAGAATTTACACTTAATACATTTATCCCAGAAAATGTGTTTTTATAAAACCCGAACACAAAGGTACATACTATAAATGTTCATTTATACTACTCATATTCAAAATAAAATGTTCATCATACTTAATTACTAATAACCAAGCATGAAAACATGTAAAATAAGTGAGCATTAAATGGACTATTGTGAAAATATACTATTAAATAGCACTTAGCAATTAAAATTGCTATTAATATATACAACACACTGAAAAAAATCTTCAAAATGAGTATTAGTGGAGAAAATTTAAGGTTGTATGTAATGTGATTCCATTTATAAAGCTTTTTCTATATGAGGATATTAAATAAATGAAGAGTAGGTTTGGTTGCCTGGTTTGAAAGCGTGACATGTGGTGATGTGGTTATGGAAAGGATACAAGCTTCATCCTTGTATTTATGCAAAATATACGCAAAAGCAGAGATAAACTGCCCAATTAATCAGAACAGTAACACCATCTCTGGATGATAACCCCACACTCCTGCGTGTATGTAGTCCTATCTTGTTTCCTCGCATCACCCTCCTCCATGCCTCTCCTCTCTGTTCCCATGGCTTCACTATAGTCTTCAAAGTCTGCTTCTTTTGTGAGAAAACACTTTTTCTTAGTTTTCCTTTTATAATAATGGTGGCATATACTATTTGTCTTTATGAAATTGACTAACTTTGTTTAACATGATGTATTCCAAATTCATCAGTCCCATGAAGTGGTTGATGATTTCCTTTTTTGGGGCATCACTGCCCTCTGGTGGTCTTGGGAGCTACCTAGTCTTGCTCCCGGAGAGCTGCTGCTAGATTTGAACCGCCAAACCAATGCGTCGCAGTCCCACACTCAACCACTGTGCCACCAGGACTCAGCCGAAGAGGTGTGTGTGTGTGTGTGTGTGTGTGTGTGTGTGCCCTGCTGCTGCATTTGAACCGTCAACCCTGTGGGCTGCAGTCCCGCATACAGCCCCGGTTTCCTTATTTTTTGTTGTTGGCTCTGGTTGCTTATTTTTGTTTGTAGAGAAGCATAGTATACCATTTTGTGTATATACAAGAGGCGCTTTTTTTTTTTCTTAAATCCCTTCCTCCACTCATGGGTTTTTACTTGTTTCCGTCTTTTGCTTAAGATCCCTGGTGGTATAGTGATTACATCCTGAGTATTCAAAAGCACCAGTCAGCTGTGGGGTAGAAACATGAACATTTGTACTCCTATAAAGAGTTAGACCAGGGTTTCCCAAAGGAGGGGATATTTCCCACTGTGGGGTGCTGCAATAATCTGGTGGAGCTGCAAAAGCAGATACTCACACTTTAACCTGGATGATGGACTATAGCACGGAAGTTTTTAATTGCTAGCGGGGTGCTAGGTAACTTTTTTTCTAAGGAAGAGTTTGGTAGGCCAAATACATTTGGGAATCTATGAGTTAGAGTCTCCAAAACTCATTGTGGAAGTTCTATCCTGCCCTAAAGGATCTCTATGAGTTAGCATTGATTGGAGGGAAGTGAAAGGGATAGAAATAGGGAGGAAGAAATGGGGAGAGGCAGAGTAGGAAAGGAGGGATGGTAGAAAGAAGGGAGAGAGATCTTTAGGCTATTTTAGATAACTGCAATAAGCACAGTTGTATATATCATTTATTACAGATACATGTGAATATAAAACTTTTTATAAGCATGCACTCTGACCGTTATGCAATTACAGGCTGTAATGGGCAAGTTTAGTCTCTTTTGGCAACATGCCCAAAGTATGTAAGTTTTATTAACAAGCTCCCATATATAGATGATACAATCTTGCTTGCTGAAAATGGGGAGGACTTAAAGAACTTGTTGATTAAGATCAAGTATTACAGTTTTCAGTAGGGATTGCAACTCAGTGAACGGAAGGCCAAAATCCTCACAACTGGATCAATAGGTAACATAATCACAAATGGAAAAATGATAGGAATTGTCAAAGATTTCACCTTCCTTGTATCCACAGTCATTGCTCATGGAAACAGCAGCCACGTGACCAAAAGACACATGGCATTGGGTAACCCTGTGGCACAAGTCCCCTTTAGAGCTGTGAAAACAAGGATGCTACTTTGGGGATTAAGGTTTGCCTAACTCAGGTCATGGTAATTTTAATCACCTGAGATCCATGAAAAAGTTGGACCTTGAATAAAAAAAAACAAAGAATGACTGAACTTATATTGTGCTAGTGAAAAATATTGAAAGTACCACGGATTGTCAAAAGGACCATCAAATCTTTTGGGAAGAAGTACCCTGGAGTGTTCTTTGGAGGCAAGGATTGAGAGATGTTGTTTAACAATTTCTAGACATGTTGTCAGAAGAGACTGGTCCATGAAGAAGGACAATGTGTTTGCAAAAGAATACCCTCAAATATAGACAGAATGGTTACAACAATTGAATCAAACATGAGGATCAAACAAATCAAATAAATATGAGGATTGTGCAGGACCAGGCATGTTGCATTATGCTATATATAGGGTTGCTATGGATTGAAAGGATTCAATAGCACTCAACAATATCATATTATTGGTTCAGTTGCAAAGATTTTAGTTTTCTTTTCATTGAGTTGAAGTACATATTGAAGGCTTGAATTTTTGGTCGTCTTCAGTTAGTGCTTCAAGTCTTCCTCACTTTAACTAAACAATTTTGTATCATCAGCATATCACAGTTTGTTAGTTAACCTTCCTCCAATCCTGATGCCAAATTCATACACATTTATTCTGGTTTCTCTGATTAATTGCTTAGTATACAGATTCAATAACTACAGTGAAAGGATGCAATCTTGATGCACATGTTTTCTGATTTAAACCATACAGGCAGTATGCCCTTGTTCTGTTCCCAGGGCTAACCCAGGGTACATGTATAGATTCCATGGGACTACCCTGTAGTATTCTGGGATTCCCATTCTTCTCAAGGATATTCATAGCACATTATGGTCCATACAGTCAAATGCCTTAGTATTTGACACAAGTCAAATGACTTAGTAAAACACAAGTAAATATCTTTCTGATATTCGTTGTCTTCACCCCAAACTTATCTAATACCATTGGTGTTCCTTGTTCCTGCTTTCTTTTGAACCTGATCTGAATCTCTGACAGGTCCCTTTTAATGTACTGCTGTAATCATCATTGGGTGATATTCAGAAAAATTTTACTTGCATGTGATAGCAATGTTCCTATTCTACAATATGAAAATTCTGTTGGAGTACACTTCTTTTGAAAGACTACATATATGCGTGCATCTTTTCCAGTCAGTTAGCCAAGTAGCCATCTTCCAAAATTTCTGGAATAGATGAGTGCTTCCAGGACTTCATAAACTTGTTGAAACATTTCAAAGTATTATTCCATCAATTCTTAGAGCCTTGGTTTTGATTACTTCTTTCAATGGACATTGAATTTCTTCTTTGAGGATCATATTCATATACTAACTTTTGAAAAGGTTGAAAATCAACAATTTCTTTATGATATAGTGACTCTCTATATTCTTTCCACATTCTTTTGATATTCTATCATTTGTTATTTTGCTCACAGATTCTTTCAATACGGCAACTTGAGGCTTGAGTTTTTTCTTGAGTTTTTTTTCAGGGGAAACTATGTTAAATATGTTTTTCTTTTATGCTTTTGAACTCCAGGTCTTTGAATATTTCATTATGATATTTTACTATTTTTGAGTGTCCCTCTGACTTTTTTTTGTTCAGCTCCTTCACTTCATCATTTCTTCCATTTGCCTGAACTGCTCTAGAATTAAGAGCAAGTTCCAGTCTCTTCTAACATCCATGCTGAATTTTGCTTCCTTTCCTGTCTTTTAAATGAGGCTGTGCTTTTTTCATTTATGATGTCCTCGGTGACATTCCACATTTCATCAGATATGCTACCATGAGTTTTCAATGTACAAAATCTATTCTCAAGATATTCAGAAAATTTAGGTGAGATAGGCTCAAGGTCATATTGTGGATCTTCATGGACTTGATTTATTTTTCCTCATCTTCATTCTAGACTTACATATAAGCAATTAGTGTTTCGTTCCATGGTTAGATCCTGCCAGGAATTAGCTGCCAATATTGAGCTTTCCACCAGCTCTTTCCAGAGATGTAGTCTATTTTATTTATTTTCAATTTGAAAAGTTCATGTGTATTGTCACTCTTTATATGGTTGAAAAGGATATTTGCAAGAAAGAAATTGTAGATCTTGTAAAATTCCATCATGTTGTCTCCAATTGAGTATCTAATAACCAAGGTCATATTTTCCAAATACTGTTCCTTTTTCTCTGTTTCCAACATTCACATTCCAGTCACCAATATTTACCAATGCATCTCCAGTATATGTCTGATGAATTTCACAATGAAGGGATCAGCAGAATTAATCAAATTTTTCATCATGAACTTTGGTGGTTGGTGTGTAAATTTGAATAACATTTGTGTTCATTTGATTTTGTTGAATATAGATAGATAGACTCCATCATGTGTCTGTTTGTTGTACTGTGGTGACTTGTATGTTCCTGTCATGCTGGAGGAGCATGGCATGTATAAAATGTCATAATATGTCATGTCAGATCACAAATATTTTACAATCTAGCGGGGTCCCTAATGTGCATAGGTTTGAGAAGAGCTTCCAGACTAAGAACGGACTTTGAATGTGGAATAGGCTATTCACTTTTGAAGAATCAACTACTGAGAACTTCATGAACAGGATCGAAACATTGTTGGATACTGCAAAACTGAAGAAAAGGACAAGAACATTCTTAGAATTGGTGCAAAAAATAAGCCTATTAGTTCAGAAGGTACCAATGTATGATTAAGGAAAAACTGCCTTCTGGAATTAGAGACAACTATAATGATGTGGGAGAAGTAAAGTCTGTGGGAGTAAAACCTTTTGGACCTTCATTTGCTAACAAGACATGATTCAAACATCAATATACCTGCATTGAACATACATATTAATTGCTACTGAAGTTAGGTTATTTTCTTTATTTTATTTTATTTTCATTGCAAAGATATCTTTGCAATGGATAGATAAGAGGAAGTAAGTTCATTCAGACATTGATTTCTTTGTCTTATGGATGTACTCCTCTGCTTCTTTAGAGTTCTTGTGACAGTCATGTGCTTATGTTAATTTTATGATTGAGATGTAGGGGTGGAGTCTAGCCTGTTAATCTGGAGATAACCATTGTGTAGCCAATGAGGCCTCTGTGTGGGCATGGCTTTCTCCTGAGACTTCTGGGAAATCTCGTGATATTTCCCTCATGAAGATTAGACGCTATCTTGCCCAATTGTTGTGAGTTAGTCTGAGAAATGATTAATCACGGACAAGACAAGATGGCAGCGGCTGAGGAGCTGGTGGAGCCGGCGGAGAAACCATACAGCTTTGCCCTGATGGAGCCAGACCTCTGAAGCTGGGGCAGCCACATGGAGTCCTCTGCCAGCAATAGGTTGCTTCTGTTGTTGATGGACCCGGGGCCCTGGAAGCAAGGAGCCATGTGGAGACCTCTGCCAGCGCCTGGATTCTGCACCTACTGGCCTATGACTTCGTGAGTCGGAAGGAGAATTTATAGACTGATTTTGGGCATATGGGTTAATATCAGACTTATGACATTGAACCGGACTGGGCTCAATGTCCTGTTCCACTTGTATATAAACCTTTTCCTTATACCTATATGCGTGTCTATGAAATTTGTTCCTCTAGCCTACCCGGACTAACACAGTTCTCATGAGTGAAATTGGTATTTCAATAGAGCCAATAGAGCAAGGCTCTCTTTCTCCTACATCATGCTGGGTTTAAGAGGCTCTGGGAATTCAGACCAAAAGGTGAGGTGTAGATCTACTCCAGCTTCTGTTTCTGTACTGTGCCTCCACTTTTGCTCTTCTGTCCTATTTCATTACTCCCTGAGAAATTTTGTACATATAATTCTTTATGGTACCAGGGGAATAGTCTCGCTTTCTGTAGCTGCTTCCTGCTTATATGAGGCATAGAGTCTCATCCTGCCTGAATTGTAGAAATCTCTCCTAATCTGACCTTCATCAAGGGGAGCAAGCTATTGCAGGTAAAGAGATTCTTGACCTAAACCTGTTAGTTATCCACTGCTGTTGGCCCGTCCATGATCTTTGGTCTTAAGTTCATGCACATAGATTGTAAATATGTGATTCATGAGTTATGTGATTCGCGCCCCCCCCCCAGCTTCTTCTACTCTGTATATTAGATTTCCTTAGGATCAGCTAGATCTGTTTTAGAAAGTCCCACTACAGCAAAAGCAAAGTTGTCTTAGGGGAAATTCTCATAGCCATAATAATGAGGTAAAATAAAAGAGTGGTGAAAATGAAACTGACAGCCTATCAATGATATGTCTTCTGAAAAATACAAGACTATACAAGAGTCCGCCCTACACACACTTCCCCACCACACACCTCAAGATTTTCATGAGTATTATAGATATAACAGGAAGAGATTGGTTGGTTTAACAGGCTCAAATGACTGAACAAAAGGAGGTGATCCATTTTTCTTAATGTTCTGATTCTCAGAATGCTTTTAGGACAAGCTAATTCATGAATTCATTTGTGAGGGAGTGAGTGAGCATGTGTGTGCCTCCCTTAATTAACATATCCCCTATTCCTTTCTATAAACATACTACTTCTCCTTGCTTTTCTAGGATTTGTCCTTGTAGTCTTTGTAGTTTAGTGTTTAGAAATAAATTCAAGCATGCAGGCCATTCAGTCTGCTACCTACACAGACTGGCAGAGTCTGGTGCCAATGGATCATACTTTCTCTCTAGGCGGGTATCTTGAAGGTCACTTTGCCAGAGAGAGCCTCATGTCAGTTGGGATAAAAGTGATAAGGGAGGGAAAGCGGGTGTTGTTTAATGAGTGACTGTTATGCATAGCTGTAGCGAGTCTCCCTGAAAGGAGAGATAGTCTTATCAGAGGAATGAAGGATTCTAATGGAAAAATCAAGTTAGGAGAGGGAACAAGTATTAAACATGTCTGGGGGCACAGAAATCCGTGAATGTTGGTAGGAAAAGCAGGGGGACAGATTTCCAGGTGTGTGTGTGTGTGAAGGGGAGAATGACTCAAAATGCTTTGAGAAACACTAGCCAGAGTGTGTCCCTGGTGGGAAACATTGAATGGGTCACAGTGACACAGGTTTCTAGGCACATGCAAGGGACCCGGGCCAGATGTTGTGGAATTCTGGGGCATTGAATCCTGGATCTTTGGGGCACAGGTCATACTCCAATGGTTGCATCCATGAGTTCCTATATGGAGGATCCACTGGGTGAACTGGACTCTAAGTCAGGCACACTTGGAACCTGAGGATTTAAGACTGAAAATGTATGATGTCTGATGATGTAGAAGACAGTTTTAGTAAGACTGTTGAACTGTTGATAGGCAGATAAACGTGGTCTTGCTACATCAATATTCTATATGCCTTGTTAAGATATATGTTGTTCTCACAAATCTTTGATGGACATTTTTCATGAATATTATTGTAAAATTACTTTGATAATCTACTCCCATTGTTTGTGTAAATACCATCCAGCCACTTAAGGATTGCTTCTGCCCAAGTGAATAATCCAGATACTGTGATATGGAGTTAGCCTACATTGGACCATTAGCCCACTTTCAGCAGGGTTTTAACATTTCAATACCAGGGCTTAAACAGATATCATATTAATGGAAGATCATTATGCCCCAGGTGGATAATCAATAAGACTTTCTACCATAAATTAACAAAGAGGCTTTGAAAGCGATGCGAAGGTAAATTAAAAGATATGGATAGATCCAGGAATGGGTTTGGGGATCACATGAAATTCTCTATCTAATTTAATAACAATTGGTTCTTACATCTTGGTATTGCTCAATACTTGGCCTCAGGAATAGTGCTCAGAAGATATGGGTGCTATAGCAAATTATGGTAAATAAATTAGATGGTGCCTGACTACCTGATAAAATAACACCTGAAGTCTTAAAGGCTTATTTCCAAACAGCTATCGAAATGAGAAGCCAACTAAGTTCACATGAAAGAAGCACATCAACATCAATGGCCTGAAGATTGAAAATCATATCATCCAAAGTGGAAGGAGAGAAGAGTACCAGAGTCTAAATTGTGAGAGAGAATCCTATTTGCAGAAAGCTATGGATTATTGTGGAAGTCCAAAATACATTCGTGGAATCTACATAGAAAATAAGCCCCTAGTGTTTTCCCTTTACCCATAATGGTGTGATAGTTAGAAACTGGTTACCAAACTGAGTACATTGAAGAGATGACGATAAAAGACCAAAATGATAAACCTGACCAGGCCAGTTAAACCCTTGCCAGCTGATCTCCCTGCAATGCACTTTGGGCCAGTTCTGTTTTTCAGCATTTCCTGTATGTTTCTTTTATTCATTGTGGGATTTATGTTGGATACATTTTGTCATTGGGAGTGACCCTCTTGAATTTATGTTATACATTTTTCTGCTTTTCAGGATAGGAAACCAGGATTGATTATCCTATAGAGACAGCAAGTAGTATAAGGGTTTCTTGAGTGGACAGTTTCTTGAGTGGACAGGGATATAAAGATGTCAAGGAATTCTAAAAGGAAAAGAATGCTTTGAAACTGATTGTGATTGCAATTGTACAATATGGCTTGATGTGATCCTATCATTGTATGATGTGATATCTGTATTAATTCCCAATAAAGGGGCTTTTTAAAATAATGATGATTGTAATTGTACAATATGGCTTGATGTGATCATATCATTGTATGTTGCGATTTCTGTATTAATTCCCAAAAAAGGGCTTTTTAAAATAATTCATACAAGAAAAAAAATGGTCAAAAATTGATTGTGTTAATGATCATACAATTCTTCTGGATGTGAGTTAACATATTTTTTGAAAAAATTGCCTTGCTTTCATCTGTCCCAAAGCTGGTGAGGGAAGTAATCTGAGCTATCGTCCCATATTTGTTTTTAACGACTTCTGGCCACTACCATCAGGTAGATTCTGACTCACAGCAGCCACACAAGAAAGGCTAAAACTGTATGATGTGGGCTTCTGAGACTGTCAGTCCTGTAAGAGCAGAAAGTCAGATTCCTCTCCGACAGAGCGGCTGGTTGATTTGAACTTCTGATTCTGAGGTTAGCAACCCAACGTACAACCCACTCAGCCATCAGCACTTCCTGCTGGTGTTTAAAGAGACAGAGCTCATTCAAGACATACATTTTTCCACATTCTAGGGGTAATAGCTCTTAAATCACACATGAATATAGATATAATTATAGCAAACTTTTTATAACTCAATATCAGATTAATTAGAGCTTTGATTATAATGTGTGGATATATATTTAAATATAATTTAATATATAATGTGTAAATTTCTTGATTCATAATCACATCCATTATAAAGCCAAAGGATAGAATGTGTATTCTAATTAATACCATCTGGAGGAAAAATTATACTTTTATTAAAATTTTGATTTAAAAAGTTTTTATACCACTTAAAATAGATAGTGTACTCTGTAGAAGAACTGTTCCATTAAAATAAGAAGAAACAGTTTGTTAGAAAAGACAAAAATATCAAATATAACATTCCTGAAGTCAGAAGAGTTCATATCTAAATGGAGGCCTCTTTACACTATTGCAGCCAGGTGACCACCATTTTGTGGGCAAGGAAGAACCAGCATTTTAGAAATTAAAGAGTCCACACTCACTGTCTGTTTTTCCTACATTTAAGAATTCGGTGAGGAGCCCTGGTGGTATAGTGGATAGCCATCGGGCTGCGGTTGATGTGTTCAGCTATCTGAAACCACCGGCAGCCCTGAGGGTGGAAGACCGGGCTCTCCATTCCCACAAACACTCACAGTCTGGGAAATCCGCAGGGGTTGCTTTGACACACTAGCAGTGAGAAGGACACAGTCCACTCAAGCTTCTTAAAAGTCTCACATTCCATGTCTCGTCTCCATTTCCGACTCACGATATTCTCAATCCAGGACAAGAGAGCAATCAACTACAACAAAAACAACAAAACTGCTCTCGGAGTCAATACTGACTCCTAACCACTCTGACTGCATCTGTAAATTTCTACAAAGAGCAAGCAAAAGGAAACAGAAACTTGATTTCCAAGGGCAAGAGAGACCCTGAAGAAAGATACCCTCACAGACACAAAGAAAATTTTATCATTTTTAAAAATCATTTTATTGGGGGTTCTTACAGATATTATAACAATACATAGATCAATTATATCAAGCAAACGTGTAAATATGTTGTCATAATCATTTTCAGGACATTATCATTCTACTTGAGACCTTATTTTTCCCTCCCTCCCCCACCTTCCCACCCTAGTGATTCTCTGATAAATTATACATATATATGTATATTTCATATCTTATAGCATCTGCTGTACACCTTCACTTACATTTCTGTTATTTGCCCCTCTCAGGTGTGTGTCCGGGGTGGGGAGAGGGGAGATTTCATCTTGACTGGACCATTTGGAGGGCAGCCAGGGGTAAATCCCAAATCCTAGAAAAACTAAAGGCCCACAGAACAACTCCCCATCATCTTACATTGGAGAGGCACTCCCTGCTTTTCTCTGTGTTTTCAAGAGACTTTAAACTGGCATTATATGAAACATTTGACAGAAAGAAAACACATCAAAAGTAAAGGAGAGAAGGAGAAGAAAATGTTTTAGGGAATATTCTCTTACATCATTTGGAATCCAGCTGCATTGCACATGAGGCAGTTAATGACAGAGTTAAAATAATTCTCGCTAGTTTCTATCTAGACTCGGTGACTCAGGCCGTGTAGAATGTGGTCTGTTTGAGGTGCACAACATTCTTCATAGGGCATGCCAGAAGGAATTGATGTGGAAATCCCATGAAGTGAACTGCTCTTTCTTTACCTCAAATTCACCTGTAGCGCACGAAGTAAAGGCCTAGAGTGAGGAAAAGCAGATGACGGTTATCTCAAAAATACAGGATGAGTCATCTGTGGATTTTGGTTCTAGTCTTTTGGTTTGAAGGTGCCCAATGATTGGTGGCCCGAGATTACCATTAACTCTTTCATTGCCTCTCTTGCTTTCTTATGCCATGCACTCATCTTGTGAACATGGTTTGGCCATTGTGGATGAATGTTGTTGACAATAATTTTACCCTATTAGCACCTCCACTGTATGTTTAAATAGCATCCAGTCACTTAAGAGTTTATTCTGTACAAGTCAGCAATCTATGTATTGCAGTTTGCAATTACTTGTATAAATTCCTTTTTCAACTGTTTTAAATTCTATGTCATTGACTAAATTAATAGCATTATAAAGAGAACTACTTTATTCCTCAGGGAGAGGACTAATAATGTTCTCTAACAAAATAATAATGATTTCTCTAAAGTGAACTGGAGACACACACACACACACACATATATATATATATATATATATATATATATATGCAAATAGATTCTGAGCTTATACTTAATTCTAGCCATAATTTAAGAACAATTACTTCTTCTGAAATATGCCTGTTTGATGGTTGCCCTCTTGAAGAGATAAATGGAGATATGATCACTATTGCAAAAGTGTGCTGAAGAAACCAGATGGTTCCTGGTTATCAGGAAGAATATCATCTGGGGTCTTAAAAGGCTGTCTTTAAACAAGCAACCAAGTAAGTGAGGCATCAACTAAGTCTACATGGATGAAGCACGACTGCCTGTGTGATCCAGGCGTTATAACTTAATATAACTCAAATCTAAAGGAGAGAGTAGTATCAGACCTTAAATTGTGAAAGGCTATAGATGACAGAAGCTCCAAATCCATTGGCATGGTCCACACATAGATGAAGCCTCAATTGAAACCTTTCTGATCATATTCAATGGATGTGGTAGTCTTGTTATCAGACATAGAGCATTGTAAAGTTCATTATTGTTAAGTTAAAATGTAGTATTCTATCATTCAATCTCTCTTTTGATTAATTTAAAAGCTGTTTCAGTTTTTTGTTTCTAACAGCTTTATTGGCATGCAATTCACTTATCATACAAGCCAATGTTTCAATCATATCAAGAAGAGTCGTAATATCAAACGTTGTCTCAGTTTTTTAAAATGAAGGTGAAATATATGTGATTAAACCTCCAGTGAATCTCACTGTCTATACACTGGGGATGTGATTAGTCTTGTTATCATGCAGACTATGCTGTAAAGTGGATTATTGAAGATGCAATTAAGTTGAAATTAATAATTTATTATTTGATCTCTATTTTGACCAATTTTAAATTTATTCTAGTTTTTAATATTTCTACTTTCTTTTCAATTGATGTTTTTCTCTGCTTTACTCTTTTATTGTTATTATTTGATTGCTTGCTTTTTTATGTTTTATTTATGTGGTAGTCATGTGCTTAGGTTAATTTTATGATTGAAATGTAGGGGTGGAGTCTAGCCTGTTAATCTGGAGATAGCCATTGAGTAGCCAATGAGGCCTCTATGTAGGCATGGCTTTCTCCTGAGACTTCTGGGAAATCTCACGATAGTTCCCTTGTGAAGATGAGAAGCTATCTCCCCCAGTTGTTGGGAGTTAGTCTCAGAGATGATGAATCACAGAAAAGACAAGCTGGCAGCATCCGAGAAGCTAGAGGAGCCGGCAGAGAGACCACACGTCCTTGCCCTGATGGAGCCAGACCTTTGAAGCTGGAGTGGCATGCTGTTGATGGACCCTGTGCCCTGGAAGTGAGGAGCCGTAGGGAGACCCCTGCCAGCACCTGGACTCTGCACCCACTGACCTGTGAATTCGTGAGTCAAAAGGAGATTTTATAGACTGATAACGGGCGTATAGGTTAATATCGGACTTATGACTTTGCACTGGACTGGATTGGGATGCTTTCTTAATGTCCTATTTCTCTTATATATAAATATTTTCCTTATATCGATATGTGTCTATGAAATTTGTTCCGCTAGTCTACCCGAACTGACACAATTTATGTGAAGTTAAAGATAGATAAATCCATAATTATAGTAACTAGATTAATGATTTCTTGGATTTAGTATTTTGCCCACTGAAAATAATTGTCAAGAATGTAATTTTCTATTAGCACATTATGATGTATCATTTTCTTAGTAGTGACATATGCATTTTTAATGCACATTAGAGGCAATGTCTATGTAGGCATATGCATGGTAGGAGACAGAGAAGGTACAATTAGAATATGGTTAATAGATAAAATAGAGTTAAAATATACCTTTATGTCTGAAACTTAGCATTTCTTTCTTTCTTAAAAAAATTTTTAATCCTAACCATTCATTGGACCACTTTGCTTCTTCTTTTACTTGTGTTGATTTGGAACCAGATCTACAGAAGCATTAGTTGGTTTAATATCTCTATGTCAATGTTTTAAACTTTATATTGAATGTTAGGAGACACTTGAGATAGGTACATCACGGTAGTAAATATATCACAGTCATATAATAGCATGAATAATGAGTATGAAGAAGCTGACTTAAGTTGTCTTTGTAATGCTAAAAATGTTGACTGTGATGGATTATTCTTCCTCATAATTTTTCTGGTCTTTCATACACCAATTTTAAACAAGACAATGGAGTGAAGGTGGAGATTTGAGCAGAGCATGTGTGGTGTCCATGCAATATCTTAGGATTATATTTCCCCAAACCTCCTCCTACTACGAGTGGAAGTTATCCCACAGGAGAAAGTTTCTGAAGAATCTCTTTCCCACCAACACTTCAAAGTCTGTGTATGGAGATGGGAAATAAGAAATACCAAGACTGACTATGCTGACTTGGGAGGTTTTTCTTCTTCCTTAGGAGTTTTTTAATAAAATTCTCTTTCTGTACCCTGTGTTTCCCAAAAGTAATTTTTTAGAGGGAAGGCAAGAGTCTAAATTAACAAATTTGCTGGAGATTTTCATACATTTGACTACCCACCCATTTCCCATTTTATAAAGGTTTCCCACGGTCAGAAGCCAGAAACTTACTTCCCATTATTGTATTGCAATATTAACAAAGGTATGTTATCTAAACTCTACCAAACAAATCCATCAAAGAACATTTTTCGGAAGTGGGTGTTGTGAACAAGTAGGAGCACAGTAGAATTATTTTGGGGCGCAGAAATGTGCTGTAAATTCTGTCAACATCTCCCTGACTGTGAATCAATATAGTCCCCACAGACGAACATAAAGTAAGGACTTTCCTTAGAAGGAGACGATTTACCTTTGAAGTAACTTAGAATTCTATTGAGCGATCTTAGTGGGGTAAAGCAGGAAGGTATTCTTATACAATTATATCCAGAATAGTCATTGGAATTTGGCCTCCCAAATTCTATGAATTTGGCAAATGAATATTGTTCATTGCCTGTAGGGCTGTGGGGTCTTCCTCTTTTACTATTCCCCTCCCCACTGGCTTTTTGTAAAAAGTGTCTGGGATATAGACATGGCTATCTTGTTAGTATATTAACCCTGGGAGACAGCGGCTCTGAAGTACCTATTTTATGGTGCAAATTGAGACATGCTTGAAAAGTCCTGAGATCACCCCCTGTGTCATGACCCTAGCTTCTGGGACTGTTGGACGATGAGATGAGGACATTCGGTGTTCCACTCATCCTTGCTTGGTTTATTCCATAATAAATGCATATTCATAACATTAGAACAGTACTTGTTCTGTACCTTGTTCCATACTCTCTTCACTAAGCCCTTGTGAATGCAGCACATTGCCAAATTCTAGTTTTTAGGAAAATAAGAGACAATGATCTAGAACTCACCATCAACAGCTCCAATTGTAGTATCTGACTCAGAAGTGGCGTCAGAATAGGCCTTCACAGGCTCAGTTCCATGGTGTAATTTGGGTTTTGTTCGCAATCATACAATTTCCAGTGCATGCCCACCCACCCCCACCATCCTTTCTTTTATTGTTAAAATGAATACAACTGGGTCTTTTAAATTTTCCAGTTAAGCACCTGGTATGTTTTTATCATTTCATATAGTAGTGTTTATGCAAAGTGGGTGATTATGGCAGCTTGTCTCAAGTAAGCCAATTCACAAGACAGGAAGAAAAGAGATAGTAAGAATATTTGGTTCAAACTAGTACCCAGTAAGGCACTGGATGGTGTCCATCAAAATCTGCTTCCCTGAGTAACTGTTGAAGGGGGGAAGAAGGAATCTCATGCAGCAGTCTGGCCTGTGACTTAGGCCAGATAACTTAGGCTTATGATGTAATGAATCCTGTTCCTCACAGCGATTTAAAAGTTATTTGAGAGCCATGATATGTTTATAAACAAATGAAATCACTGTTATCTTTATCATATCCTTTAATTTTTTTCAATTTTATTTCAGAGTCACATTGCTCTGAAGTTTGCCTTGGTTGCAATTAGCTGAAATTAACTCAAAGGCCATGCTAACAGAGACAGCTGAGCATTATAATAGAGCGTGGAGGGCTTTGCAGACAAAGAGTAGGAAAGTTTCCGGAGTGAGACACTACTTATTTCTTTTCATTCCCTTGCATTTATTTTCAGTTCCTTGCAGCATATAACTCAGAGGGGTCCAGTCACCCCAAAGGTGACTTAACACTTGCTACCTCTCCCCAACTATATTCTAGCTTTATTTTCTCTCTGGAATTTTACATTAAAATTAATTACCAGTAAAAATTTTAAATATAATCAAGCAGGCAATTCAGAGTCAGCGATATCCTGGAAAGATACTTGGGAAATAAATAAGAAATAGGTCTGGTTAAATGCTTATGTGTCATTTGTAAGGTACTTTTTGAAGAATCCATTACTTTATCTTTGAGAACACCTGTCAACTAAATGTATTTGTAATACCATGATTTACATTTAAACACCTATTTAACTCTAGGTGTTAAAAAAGAAACTTATAGATTTATGTTTCACAGATAAAATATGGGCTATGTTCCTTTCATGTTTTATTATTTTATCTTTACATTTTCAAATTAGGAATTTAATTTATAACTTCTATGACCTCATTATCACTTATCTATTTCATTAATGAATCATTATAGCATTAGAGTTTATAATTTTACAGATAAAAATGTGTATAACTAGCAGCTTTGAATTGCACAGTGATAGCTATGACTTACAAGTGGAGCCTGAAGCAATGTGGATCTTATATAATTATGGATATTTTGTCATCTTTTTATTTAAAATAAAGAAAATATTTTATATGTCTCAGAAACTTTTTCATCTTGTGATTTTCCCCAGTGAATATATAATAATAAGATAAATATATAAATAATTCTACTAATTCAAAAGAAGCAAATGTAATGTCCTCATACAATCATTGAAATATGCATCTTTCCTCTGGTTCTCAAATATTTCCTCTGATCCACTATCATGATCCCAATTCTACCAGACAAATTCAGTTGGACCAGGGGATGTACACCAGGCGAGTCGGAAATATGGAATATTTAAGATAGGTGATTCTTTAGGACTAATGTTAGGAGTGCTGATACTGGGAGCATGGAGGGATGATGGAATAGAAAGGGGGAACCAATTTCAGGGATATACACATAACTTTCTCGCTGGGATATGAACAGGAAAGTGAGGGAAGGGACACATTGGACAGTGTATAAGATGAAAAGGCAATAACAATTTGTAAATTATTAAGGGTTCATGGGGGAGGGGAAGGGGGAGAGAGAGAAAGTATGGGGAGCTGGTACTGCGGGCCTAGATGGAGGGAAGATGTTTCAAGAGTGATGAAGGCAACAAGTGTGAAAATGTGGCCTGCATACAGTTGATGCATGTATGGATCATGGTTGGAGTTGTATGTGAGCCCCAATAAAATGATTTATTTTTAAAAAAGAAGGGGAAAGGAGGAGTTTATACCAAGGGCTCAAGCAGAAAATATTTTGTAATGAAGATGGCAACATGTGTACAAATATGCTTGATACAAATGGTGTATTGAATGTTGTAAGAGATATTAGAAGGGCTGAGCCCCGGTGGTGTAAGTGGTTGAGTTCGGGACTGTGGCCCGCAGGCTTGGCAGTTCAAATCCAGTGGCGGCTCTCAGGAGCAGCACTGGGCAGCCACCACGACCACCAGAGTCAATGAAGCCCCCAAAAACAAACAAACAAAAAAAGAACTGTTAGAACCCCCAATAAAATCATTGGGAAATTTTTTTTAATTTAAAAAAATAAAAATTATGTTATAAATCAGATTCTGTCATAATGAAAATGTATATTAATACAAATTGAAATGATATAAGATCATTGTTTAAAGGCTTCGTTCTGTATTTCATCCAAATCAATCGGTCTAATGTTGCTGCTGTTGTAAACGTATAATTTTTTTCATGAGAAAATTTTGAACATAATATGCATAGCTCCTTCTGAGTAACTGTTCTTGAATAATTTTTTCTCATATTACTGGTATATTTGTTTTTTTGTTTGTTTGTTTTGGGGGGGCATCACTGCCCTCTGGTGGTGGGAGTAGGAGGCCCAGCCTTGCTGCTAGATTTGAACCACCAACCCAGTGGGCCGCAGTGCCGCGCACAACCACTACGCCGCTTGGGCTCAGTCCAGTCCATTTAAGTTTTATAATTTATAATTATTTATTTGAAAATTACAATTCGATGGCTCAAATTCTATGGCATTTCTGTTCATTTTTAAATAAAATAAAAACTGAATAAAACTCAGTCTAAAACCTGAATTTCATAAATTGAATCTCACACTGGATAGCTTTCTTAAATGGCATTATGGTATGTAAATCAAATTGTGGTTATTTCATAGAATCATCATGTTTATAAAGTATAATACCCTCTCTGATTTCCTTATGAATGTAATGTAGGTAGATTTAGGCAGGATACATATATGTATTGTGTATACACACATACACACACACACATATATATATGTATGGAGAGATTTATATCAAGAAAAATGGCTTACACAGTTGCAGAAATGGGTAAGTCCAGTTTAGAGTCAGATTTTAAGTTGAGTCATGTAACAGTGAGGGTTGATGAACCAGGAAGCAGAGAGATGAACGTGGAAATAAGAAGATGATCCAGGAAAACCCCATGCTGTTGGATGTAGAGGAGGATGAATCCAAGGTCAGTAAGTCAGGAAGTGTGTTGCTGATGGCTCCCAATAGAGTCGGAAAATATGATAGGCTGTTGGCTCAAGATATATTTAATTTTATAGGAAGAAGGCCACACAACTGAGGGAATTTCAGCAGGGCTGTAAAGTGAGTAAGATGATTTAGACCCATATCTTATAAATGATTGGCTGCTCAAAACAAATCCCATTATGGAATTGATTACGCTGTTTAGGTAACATCAAGGGGATTACTAGACTGTAACTGCCAAGCCAGTAAGGATCATGGCCAAGTCAAGTTGACACAGAATGAACTCTTTCCCTTGTCAATTTGGCATCTCTATCCTTCTACTTAAATTTTAAACGTAATCTCTAAATATAGGCAACAATAAAGCCATACTTGAGCCTAACATGATACCTTTAAAACACACACAACTATAAAATACTCTGCTAATTTACATCTTGTATTTTATAAGTGAACAAAGCAAAAATATTTGATGTATAGATACAAGGAAGAAATGCTCATAAAAGCTACTATCATAGTTTCTGCAACTGATCACATCGCCTTAGCTGGTATTTAGAACCACCTCACATTTTGTATCCCCTTTACTCTCAGCAGGCACCTCAACAACCAGCATTCATCTTCATGGGGACATTAGAAATATCTGTCTTGTGATTCCAAATTCAATAAGGATGCCTCTTATCACCACTTATACAGTATTATACTGCAAGTCTTAGAACAATGTGAAATAAAATAAAATAAATAGCATTTAAATTGGGAAAGTAGAATTACAGCTATCTCTATTTGTATAATATATGATCCTACATATCAAAGGGTGTCCTGGTGGCATAATGGGTTTTGTGTTTGGCTGCTAACCCCAAGGTCAGTCATGTGAAATCACAAAGAGCTCCACAGGAAATAGATGAGGCTTTCTACTCTTCTAAACATGTGTTTTTGTTCCACTGAGCAAGTTCTAAACCGTGATGACCATGTGCACATGAAATGAAGCAATCCCCTCTCCTGCCCACCCTCACAATTGTTCCTATGCTTGATCTCATTACTGCATTCACCGTGTCGATCCATCTCCTTGAGAATCTTCCTCATTTTCTGCCCCTCTACTTTACCAAGCATAATGTCTTCTCCAGAGACTGCTCTCTCCTGACAACATGTCCAAAGTATGTAAGTTGAAGTCCACTGTGAAGGACTCTGGTCCAAGTTTTTCCATGCCCTTTTCATGAAGACCATAGGGTCAATGTGGCTGTGTGCTATAGGTGGATGCTTCCTTGTGCTATTACATAGGGTGGCTCTGAGTCAGAATAAACTGGATGGCAGTTTTTTGAGATTCATGGAAAATCCTGAAGGCTCAGTAAGAAAACTCATAGAATTAATTGAGAGATTCAGCAAAGTATTAGGGTACCATTTCAATATATCATCAGGTCAATTCTGACTCATATTTAGTAATAAACATAGTTCAAAAATCCAAAAGAAAAAATGAAAAAACCCAAAAGATATAGATAGATAGATAAGATAGATATCTTCAAAACACTACAATAAGAAACCAAAAGACCTTGAACTATTTACAGGTTTTTATTTTTTTATTATTTTATTTTTTTACTTATTCATATATATATATATGAATATATATATGGAAGAAAAAAGAAGCCAAAAGAGAACTACATAAATGGAACAGTGCAATTTGCTAATGTATGGTAAGACTTAACATTGACAAAATGTAACTACAGCTACAAATGATCTATAGATATAATGCAATCCCAATCGGGATTGCAACCATATTCTTTAAAGGGATGGGGGGAAAGTAATAGCCATGAGAAAGAGAGAGAATATAGATAATCAAACCACCAATAATGAAGAAAACATTTCTAGATATCAAAAAATACAACATGCAACAGTATTCAGAGCAACTTGTACTAGTACAGAAATAGACATTTACACCATGGAACAAAATTGAGGACCAAGCAGTAAATAGCTCAATTATGGACAATTGATCTTTGAAAAAGGACTGTAACTTATTAAATGGACAAAAACTTTAATTATCAAGAGGTGCTGCAAAAACTAGTTATGCATTTACTGAGAAATGAAGCAGCACCTATATTTCATACCATATACAAAAATGAACTCAAGACCAAACAAAGAACTAAATGTAAAAACTAAAACTACAAACATAAAAAAATAGGAGCCACCTCTAGTACACCTCTAGCACCTCTAGTACATGTCATAAATATACTACCAAGTATAAATGAAATCACACAAAGAATAGAAGACGAACAATATAAATAGAACCCGTTTATAATTACATGCATTACATGGAAACAGGAAGCACAGGGAGGAAGTGGGATGTTGTATATTTCATAATGCAGTCTTCAATCAGTGATATGAAACAGCATGTATATAATATTGAATAGAAAATGATAATATCTGTAAAACTTCACACAAAGCACAATAAAACATTTTGAAAAAAGAATTGGAAATGCAACACCACAGCGTGGGGAGGGGGAACTAGGAAAATGTTTTTCCCAGTGACATACAAAACAAGGCACTTATCTCTAAAATTATGGAAAACTTCAGGATTTAAAAGACAGAAATATAACTAGCTAAAATTTCAAATAGATAATGCTGTAAGAACTAATTGTTCCTAAGTTGGAGTAGGATTTAGTGTGAGCCCAAAGTCTATTCCTCGATATATGTTGTTGTTCTTTTTTAATTTTTAAAAATTGCTATAACTGGGACCTAATACATATGTCATGCAACTCCATAGTCAGTCATGTCACAAAGAATTGTACAATTACTTCCATAATAAATCTCTCAACATGCTTTTGACCCCTGGACTGCTTAGCATCATCTTTCTCTTATCTTCTCCATCTTTCTATTTGTCCCCAGCCCCGAGATACCTTGTTATATTTGGTTCCCTATAAGTGTCAATGTCGCTGGGTTTCATTCACCCAAAATCAGAGAAACAAATAACACAGCTTCAAGGGGGTGACCGTCAATGGTGACACACCTGTGAGATACACCCTATATGAATAAGCATAAGCAAAATATAACCGAATGGCCGGCACAGGATTGCCAGAATAACACTTATCTTAATACAGCAAGAACTCGTTTGTTAGTCAACCAACCATACACGAATCTTGGTCCAGCGGTCTTCTGCTTCCTCAGACTCCGTGGATTTTCCAGCTTGATTCCTCAGCTTACACGTGTGTCTGAGATAGAATCCAGTTCACCCAGAGGAGCACCCATAAGAGAAATCACCAAAATCAATGCATCCTCGGGACCATGCCATGTACCCTGAAGGTCCAGGATTTGGTGTCCTATCGTTCCATGATGGCTGTTTGTAAAAGGGAGACATTGTCAAGGAAACCTTTTACATTTTACCTGACGTGATTGAAATTTAGAATGATGTGATATATGTATGAAATTCCAACTAGTGAAAAAAGGGGGAGCAATGCACATGAACAGATACTTTACCAAAATGACATCCACTGAACCAACCAACAAGGAAGAGAAAAGCTCAGCATCAATAACTGCTTTGGTTTAGTGTTGCAGTTAGGTGACATCAAGTTGGTTCTGATTCATTGTGACTCCATAAAACATTTTAAAGTCTGTTCTATTCTCAAAATTGTTATCTTGAGCCCATTTTGTAGCCGTGTCCATCCATTTCATTGAGACATTTCCTTCTTTTTCTTCTTTCCTCCCTCTACTTTATCAAGCAGGATGTCCTTCTCTGGGGACTGGTGTCTTCTGACAATATGTCCAAAGTAATTGCGTCTCCTCATCTTTATTTCCAAGGAACATTAGGGCTATACCTTTTCCAAGGCAGACCTACTTATTCTTATGCCAGTCCTTAGAAATTTAAATAATTTTGTTATTTCACGTGGACTAGAAAATCAAATGCAGATACACCCATCCGTGTATATGAGTGAGTTTTATATAAAGAAGCAATCATGCATCAACAAAACATGCCAGCCCTGTCCAGATCAAGTCCGTGAGCTCAATATTAGCCCATAAGTCTGATATTGGCCCATGAATTCCTCTTGAGACTGATAGAGCACAGACAATGACGCCAAATGCAAGAAGATCACAGGCCCATGGGAGGAAAGTCTTGCGCATCCATGGCAATAGAAGCATCTCAAAGCTGACAGGGTTCTCCATGTGGATCCTCCAGCTTCAAGACTCTCGTGTAGCACTATGTGTCTTGTCGGTGGGAATGTCTCAATGGGACTGAGTATATTTGGCCTCCAGCATGCTATTTATCTCTGTGGTGCTTCCAAATGAGGTTATCAGGCTGTGATCTGATTAATAATCCAGACTCCACTTCTTTGCAAGTTGACAACAGATTATGTAATTACCACAGCATTCTTCCAACACTCTCCATAATTCAATTCTTCTGTGTTCTTTTATTCAATGTATAGCTTTCGCTGAAATATTAAACAACGGAAAAAACATGGATTAGGCCAGATACACTTTATTCATCAAAATTACAACTCCATTCTTCAACTTCAAATCTAAACAAGAACTTTAAAGATTTCTTCTTTTTTCTTCACATCACTGCCCTGGTGGGAGTAGGAAGCCAAGCCGTGCTCTTGGAGAGCTGCTGCTGGATTTGAACGGTCAACCCTGTGGCCCGGGGTCCCTCACACAACCACTGTGCTACCAGGGCTCAGCTTAAAGATTTCTTTTACAACACATTTTCTCAGAAAAATACATTGTTTCTAACATGCTGCTTCCATGGACTTTACTTGTGGATCCAAGTAAAATGAAACCCTTATCAATTTCAATATTTTCTTCATTTGCCATGATATTGTCTATTGGTCCGGTTGTGAGGATTGTTGAAGGTTTTGACCTGTATCAAGAAGTGCTTCAAATATTCAATCTGCATATTTTGGGTTGTTAATAACTTTCCTACAATCCTGCTGCCACATTCATTAGCAGTTACAGAGTTGTAAATCTAAACAAGCTGTGATACAGTTTCAGCCAATCATGAACAGCAAAGATCAGAAAAACAGAAAGCAACAGATATTGATAATGGTATGGAGAGACTGGAAAACTGGTGGGATCTTAAAGTTATACAACTACTGTGGAAAATAATGACACTTACTTTAAAAGTTGAGAAGAGAAATAGTACATGATCAAAATTTCCCACTACTAAACAAATGCAGGAATTTCAAACAATCGAGAGAAAATGTTCAATGGATTTTAATTCCATTTTACCTTTACTTTTTAAAAGTTAATTAGATATTTTATTAGGGACTCTTAAATCCTTATCACAATCCACACAATCATCCATGTGTCAAGCACATTTGCGCACATGTTTTCATCATCATTTTCAAAGCATTTTCTTTCTATGTGGGCCCTTAATATCAGTCCGTCATTTTTCCCCTCCCTCCCAAGCCCTCCCTCCATCAGGTACTCTTGATAAGTTTAGATTATTATTTTAATATCTTACATTGTCCTCTATCAGCCTTCACCTACTTTTCTATTTTTCATCCCTGGAAGGGAGTTTTTTGTTGATCCAGTCCTCTTTTCTCCCTCTATTTCCCCTTATCATCCTGGTATTTCTGTTCTCATTGTTAACCCTGAGGGTTTATCTATCCTGAAATCCCTGTGTTGTGGGCTCTTTTCTGTAACAGTGGGCATGCTCTGCTCTAATCCAATATGTAAGGTGGAATTGAAGTCATGATAGCAGGGTGAAAGAAACATCAAATAACTGTGTTTCATCAGTGCTATACTGCACCCTGACTGGCTTTGATATTTTCCTTGTGACCCTTCTGTGAAGGGATATCCAATTGTCTACAGATGGGATTTGGGTCTCCACTTCATGCCTCCTTCCCCCCATTCACCTTTGGTATTATTTTTTTCTGGGTCTTAGATGCCTGATATCTGATCCCATTGATACCTCATGATCATGCAGGCTGGTGTGTTTCTTCCATGTGGGCTTGGTTTCATCTCAGCTAGATGGCTGCTTGTTATTTTCAGGCCTGTAAGACTCCTGATGCTATATCTTCTGATAGCTGGGTGTCATCAGCTTTCTTCACTACATTTGCTTATGCACTCATTTTTTTTTTCAGCAATCACATCAGAACCCTCCACTTTTTGTGACCCCTGCCCCCCTCCTCTCTCCCTTTTCACACCTTTTTGTAGTTATCTAAGTCTTATCTGTTGGTATATAATTTTCCCTTATAACAATGGTAATATTAAATGTCTTTTTAAGATTGACTGGGTTTGCTAAGCATAATGTTCTCAAGTTTTATCCATGGTTTGTGTTGTTTAAGAGAATTATCATTGTTTTTACTTAAATTTCTAAAGTATGAATGCAACAGACTTTGTTTATTTGGATAAACAGGTTGTGTTAGTCTGTGTAGAGAAGAGAAACAAATCTACAGAAACTCATTTATGTGCATAAGAAAGAATTTTATATAAAGGGTAAAGGTACATTAAGAAAGCATCCCAACCCAGTGCTGTCCAAGCCCATAAGTCCAACATTAACCCATACGTCTGACATCAATTTCCAAAGTCTCCTCAATCTAACAATATGCATTCAGTTACATTGACTGTGGGAGGAAAGTGAATTCAGTGACCCAGTGAGTGTGTAAGCATCTCAGCACTGGCCATATGGCTACTCCAGCATCCAGGAATGCATCAGGGTATGTTCATGTAGCTTTTCCTAAAGGACGTCTTGCAGGAAGTGAGCCTTGCCAGCTGAAGAATGTAGTGACACCCTGGTCTGATCATCAGAGAGCAAGAGACCAGAGAAACAGAAAGTCGAGGCTCACCAAGCCATTTATCTCTCCATCCTTCAATTAACTTCACATGTGTTTATTCACCAGGTTGGCACAATAAACCTGAACTATCTCATGGGTGTTTGGTTGCTTCTTTGTTTTCGCTATTGTGAAAACCGATGCAGCAAATATAGATGTACATATGTTTGTGTTATATTCTTAATTTCTTTATGGTATATTCCCAATAAAGCGATTGAGGGATAATAAGGTACTAGGGTTTGCATATATTTAAGGTAATGCCATACTGATTTCCATAATGGCTGTACAATTCTACAGTCCCACCAGCAAGGTAAAAGTTTTCCTCTCTATCCACATTCTTTCCAGCATGCTATTTTCTGTTTTATTGAATTTTATCAAAATCAATGGTATGAAGTGATATCTCATTTTTGTTTTAATTTGTATTTTTTGTATTGTTGATGATCACACATATTTTCATCACAAACATTCTAAATAATTTTCAACCTTAATTACAGCTACATTAACTACTTTGCCATGTGATATAGCACGATCATGGGACTGGCATCAGAAGACAAAAGTCATGAAAGTTATCATTAATTATGTTTGTTTATTAATCTGTGTAGACTAGAGAAACAAACTCATGAACACGCATATGCATGTAAGGGAAAGTTTCATACACAAGAGGAATGGAATATTGAGAAAACATCCCAACTCAGTTCAGTCCAAGTTCATAAGTCTGATATTAGTCCATATGCCCAATACTAATCTATAAAGTGTTCTTCTGAATCGTGAAGCATGTGCAATGGCACCAGGGCAATCACAGGCCAGTGGGTGTAGAGTCTTGCGTATCCAGCAGTAGTAGAAGTGCCAAAGCACTGGCAGGGGTCTCCCCGTGGTTCCTCGTTTCCAGGGCTCTGGGCCCATCAGCAGCATCCAGTGGTGGCAGAAGCATCTCAAAGCTGGTAGGGGTCTCCCCATGACCTCCCAAACATCTCAGCTGGCAGGAGGCTCCATGTGGCTTCTCCAGCCCCAGAGGTTTGATTCCATCAGGTAAGCCCAAGTAGCTTCTCCTTCAGCTCTTCCAGTCTCCAGGAATCAGGATCTGTCCACATGCTTTCATCTCATCTTACAGTAGAGCATCTCCAAGGAACTGAGTCAATGGTCTCTCATCTCCATTTGGGTAATACGGCAAGACTTCTCAGAATTCTGAGGAGAAAGCCATGGCCACACAGAGGCCTCGTTGGCTATCTCCAGATTGACAGGCTAGATTCTACCCCTACACTTCCAGTGCTGAAACTGACACAGATCAGTGACTGCCACAGTTTGCCGTCATACGATTGTGTGCCCCATGATTGACATCCTTCTCACATACAAAATATATGTTCCCCATCCAACGGAATCCAAGTTATCAACATTTTACCATGTCATTTGGCTAGTTTTAAACTATATATAAGGTTTTCAATGGTTAATTCCTCAAAAATAGCCTATACCTTCTTCATAATGTGTTATCAACCAAGACATTCTGCTGAACCCTGTTCACCTTCTGTGACAATGTTGGCATTTGTAATACCAGTGGCACACCTTCCAGCATCATCGCAACATACAGGCTGCTATAATATGGCAAGCTGAAGAGTTCCGCATCAGGATTAGAATAAAGCTTGTGAATAGCTTGGAAGGTGCAGGTGACAGCCTTGGCTACTGAACGTGAGGACTACCTGAAGAAAATATTGATGACTATTAAGGATTGTTGTAGCCTTCAGTTTGAATTACAATACATTGTAAAAATAGCTAATTTCGCCCCCAATAAAATTTTTAAAAAATATGTGGGAAATTACAGACCAATGCAAAACCAAAGTTAACTAAAATTCAGAAGGACTATTATGCAGAAGGAAAGATCTTCAAATGCAATGCTTATATGGCAGGGGGGAATGAGAAGCTAATAACGATGAGTACAAGAATGAAGAAAATTGTTCTAAAACTAATTGTGGTGATGATTGTATACCTCTTCTTTATGCAATTGAACTATTGAATTGTATGGTATGCGTATTATATGCCAATAAAACTGTTGGGGAAAAAAAAACAAATAAACCACCTTAAAAAATAGCTAAATTCCTCACCACTGAACTAATAGGCAGCATCATGGTAAGTAGAGAAAACATTGAGCTGTCAAGGATTTTATCTTGCTTGGATTCATAATCATTGCTCATGGCAGCAGCAGTCAAGAGACCACACAATGCATTGTGTTTAGTAAATCAGTTGCACAAAATCTCCTTAAATTATTGAGGAGCAAAAATTTTGCTTTGAGAGTCAAGGAGTGTCTGGCTCAAACTAACTTGTGCTTATCTTTCTTACTTCATACACAATCCTTGTCAGAAAATTTATATTTGAAACATGACTTTCATTCTACAAGAAAGTATTGAGTGTGGGGTTGGTAGAGAGACAAATGCCAGCCATATGTAGGAAGAAAATCTTTCACATAGTGAAAATTATGTGAAATAGTTACTGCAGATTAATAAATTAAGCCTAGACTTATCTTACTTATTGAATATTCTAATACTGGAAGGGCTGCACTATTCTACCTATCGATATATTTTTGTAAAATTCAATATATTCAAAGTAATATATATTACATTCTTATTAAAATATTAGGTAAAGTGTTTATCCCTCTACAAAAGTCTGAGAATTAGTGGGAGGTGAGATAAGATGAGAAGGTGTCAACTGGTACTTATGGATTGGGAAAAAGAGTAGGTTCAGGATGTGTAATAACACTTATATGAAGTACTAAAGCACATTTATGGTTGTGAGTGGTCATATATTGAAAGTGAGTTCAGTCATCTCAGTGCCTATAACTGCAAACTGGCCAAGCAGAGGGTAAAGATGAACATTAATGACACTGGACTCCTGAATAGATCCAAATACGATAAAGCTTTTCAGTGGTTCTCATGGCTTTATGAAGACTAATTCCATAATGTTGCACACAAAATCATTTTATGTTTTACCTCCTGCCCATTTGTCTAGCCTGATCTTTGTTCTTTTATACTATGGCTATATGGAGACCATTTCTTGCTTTCAGTTAAGACTGCTGAATCACTCATCAGAACATTTGCACATGCTGAGATTTTAGTAATAAGCCCTTTGTCTGTTATGTCATTGGTAAATATATTTTCCCAGTCTCTGGGCTCTCTTATTACTGTCTTGATGAAGTCATTCACTATAAACAAGTGTTCCCGATTTTTAACCATCTAGGAAATACAAATTAAAACAACTATAAGATCCATCTAACACTCGCAAAGATAGCCTAAGTCAAAAAATCAGAAATCAACAAATGTTGGAGGGGTGTGGTGAGTTGGAAACTTTCATTTACTGCTAGTATTTTTGTAAATGTAAACAGCCACTGTGTATAGCAATTTGATGATACATAAAACAGATGGAAATCATGTTACTCTTAAACCCAGCAATCCCACTACCGGGTATACACCCAGAAGACATGAAAACAAAACCATGAACAGATGTCCATTGTGGCGCAGTTCACAGTTGCAAAAAATTTGAAACAGCCTAGATTTCTATCAATAGAAATATGGATTAAAAAGCTTTAGTATATACACATAGTGGAGTACTATGCATCCCTAAAAATAGATATGGAACTATTAAGACCTCGTCTCATGGAAAGAGAGATACTCATCTGCTCTCATTGAGGTTAGCAGTTAGAATTGAAATCATTTGTATATTTTATTTTATTTTCTGATTTTGATGTCTATCTATTTAAGACAGGCAAGATAAACAATCCCAAGAACACAAAGACAGGACTGAGAGTTTGGTAGGGGTGGGACATGGGAAGAGAGGAGAGCTGGGGGAGCGGTGAACCAATAACAAAAGGGCCAGAGGAATAACAAGGGTACTGAAATAGAGGGCAAGGAGGTTGTAGCATTTCTGGTCATATTTGATCAATTGAAACATCTGAGAGAAATTAAGGAGAGGTGAATTGTGGGTAAACAAAATGGTGGGGCAAGAGTAAAAATAAAGAAAAGAGGAAAGAAAGAAAAATTTATATAGAGATATGAATAAATATCAATATGTATATATAAACACATAAATATATACAGATAGGTGTATTGATGTGTGTATATATGTGTATATACAACACACATATATGTACACACATATATGTATATATATATGTATATATATGTATATATTAAGGAAACAGATGGGCTTTGGGCCTCCATTTAAATTTTAACTCAGTACAAAATCAGTTTGTTCAAATAAAGTGTCACTGTATGATACTCACCTTCCTGACAGGATTGCTGAAGATTAAATAGGTGCATAAACAAATGTGGTGAAGAAAGCTGAGGGTTCCCAGCTATTAAGAGATATTCTGGGCTGAGCCCCGAGGGCGTAAGTGGTTGAGTGCAGAACTGCGGCCCGTAGGCTTGGGGTTCAAATCCAGCGGCGATTCTCAGGAGCCGCACTGGGTAGCGCCCACGACCACCAGATGCAGTCATGCCCACAAAACAAAAAAAAGACACTGTCTGTGGTCTTAAAGGCTTGAAATTAAACAAGCGGCCATTCTAGCTGGGAAGCAACAAAGACCACATGGAAGAAGCACACTAGCCTGTGGAATAGGTATCAGAAATTTTGAAACAAGCAATTAATTTGACTAGAAAGAGTGTGGACAAAATGGACACCCAAAACCCACCTTTAAGATAATTGGACAGTCCTACACAGAAGGGATGATTTATCTAAGTTATGGAATAACATTGCTGAAATACATAACTATACTCTAGTTCTTTAATATTTTCTCCTATTCCCATTATGGTCTTTGTTTTTTTTTTTATAAATCTTGTTAGACTTGCAGAAGTTCATTTGTATAATTAAGATTGTTCAATGCATGAAAGTCAAAAAAGACTACCCTTCAGAAATAGTAAGGGGAGTAATGATTCCCTGACGGTATGGGAAGAGAGAACTGATAGTACTGATAACTATATAATCTGAAAAGAGAGGAACAAATAACAGAATTGTAGGTGAGTGGATACATTGGATTATGTAAGATATAGCAAAAATAGAATATTAATAATAATAACATTATATAATAATAGTGGCCCCTAGAGGGTAGGGTGGGGAAAGGGAATAACAGGAAGCTGATGTCAAGGAGTTCAATAAGAAAGAAGGGAGATGTTTTGAGGACAATGGTTGCAGCAATTGTACAACTATGCTTGGTCTATTGAACTACAGACTGTTAAAATATCGGTAATTGATCTCAATAAAATGATCTATTAAATAAAAGGAAAAATAACAGTTTGAAGTCAACAGCCTCTCTGCAAGTGTATCACAAATTAATTATTATTTTTTGCATAGCAAAGTATTCCAGTGTGATGTTTTTGTTTATCCACCTTGTTAACAGCATGTATATTATATATATTTTTGCTAGTGTTAATAATGTTGAGATGAACATGAGGATACATATATCTATTATGTCATGGCTCTTATTTCTCTAGCGTATATGATGAAGACTTCAAAAAGTTATTGCAATTGGGCCCCAAATCAAGTATTCCCTCAACACAAACACGCTTTTTTCTGATAATCCAACATTTTGTGACACTCACCTTCCCTACAGTACCAATGAGCACTTGAACAGCTCTTATTCCCATTCATACATTTATCCATTGTGTCAAGGACATTTGTACGTTTGTTGCTCTCATCATTCTCAAAACATTTTCTTTCTACTTGAGTCCTTGGCATCAGCAATTCATTATCCCCCTCCCTCCTGCCCCTTTGTAGTTTACAAATTATTATTATTTTTCACGTCTTACATTGTCCAATATATACCTTCACCTACTTCCTGGAACGGGAATATTTAAACCTCTACATGCTCACAGGTAGAATTAATTGTATACTAACCACATATAGGGGCATTGTTCTGCTTGTTCTGTACTTCAAATGAAGCCTTAAAACAATTCCAACTGTGAAAGCATCATAAATGGATTCTCAGCTGAGAATTTCTCATGTCTGGAGAAGCAAATGTCAACTTATCATGTGATACTCAGTTTGTACAACAAACTTACGAAACTGGAAAAGTTGGTTGTTTTTATTTACAAGATATCAAAATAACAAAAGAATCAATTGTGTAATACGTTTGTTGTCCTGTTACCATTTCTGGAGATGTTCATGATCTCATGGACCTTTTCAGAATTGGCAGGAAATCACCTTATACAAACTATCTATTCATGGGTGACTATGTGAATAGAGTTTATTATGGAATGGAACCTGTGAGTTTTCTTGTGGCGTTAAGGGTGTGCTATCCAGAAGACTTTACAATATTAAGAAGAAACCATGAAAGCTGACAAATTACTCACACACATGACTTTTATGATGAATGTCTATGAAAATATGGAAATTCTAATGTTTGAAAATATTTTAATATCTTGCCACTTTTGTTTAAATTCCACTTACAGCTTTAGTAGGTGGACAGATATTCTTCCTCCATGGCGACCTCATAAGAACTTTTACACATGGGTCCAAAGTGTGATCTATTATGGTCAGATCCAGATGATCTTGGTGGGTGAGGTACTTATTCTCACGATGCTGGCTACATATTTGGACAAGACATTTCTGAAACTTTTACCATGCCAATCGTCTTACACTGGTTTCTTATGCCCACAAACTTGTATTAGAGAGATATAATTGGTGTCACAGACAGAATGTGGTTTCCATTTTCAGTGCACCAAATTATTATTATTGCTATGAGAATAAAGCTGCTATCAGGCAATTCAGTGACACTTTAAATATTCCTTTCTTCAGTTTGATCCTGCACCTCATCATGAAGAGCCTCTTGTTTCTTGGCATATCACTGACTACTTCTTGTAAAGTGCTCCAGGGAAAACTTGTCTTTGTATGTGGAAGAATACTTGGCCTTTTAAAATGAATCTCTACATATTAAAAAACATGAGAAGCAATCAGAATCTGTAACAAAGTGGGATCTTTCTTGGTATTAAGCCACATTATGAACCAAACTGTGCCATACTGATAATGAACATTTAACACAGTTTAGACAGAAATTCATACAGCATTATGTCCCAGATCAGTCACTCTAATAGATTGCCATACTTGTAATAACCATTTTCTGCTGGATGGTTCAAACACAAAAGATAATTAATTCCTTTGTCTTTTCCTTGCACTTAGTTGATATTTTAGTTATAGTGTTTAAGTGTCATAGATTAATAAACTTATAGTTTTATTTTAATGAAAATCTACAAGCTAACTTCCACTTAACATATTACCTTTTATTTTAATGAAATAGATAATTAACAGAAGATTCTTCTTGAGAGTGTGCTGTCATAATATTTAAAGAGATTTCCCTTCATTTAAACTTAATTACTGCTTTTTGTTCATCTGCATCTTTCTGTATTTTTGTCACATCAATGTGTGCATCCTATTAGTTGACTGAGCAAATAAATTCTCCATTTTAAACAAACAACCAAAGACTATAGTTTCTGATTGGTTGTGGAAATTATAAAACAGAACACAAGTTCATAAAATACCTTGACCTACTATGTGAATTGAGAATAAGCAGTCCCCTGAAATTATCATCCTGATATGCATGAAACATTTTATCCAGAATTAATTCTGGAGGTCTCTTTTAACCTAGGTAACAGGCTGGCTCATAAAATAAAGAATATAACTGGTGAAACCTTTGCTGCCTTTATATAAATATAAATATATATATAT
Source organism: Nesogale talazaci (assembly GCA_004026705.1). Lineage (NCBI taxonomy): Eukaryota > Metazoa > Chordata > Mammalia > Afrosoricida > Tenrecidae > Nesogale > Nesogale talazaci. Next base: position 157,452 of record PVJH01000394.1, on the reverse strand, counting down.
GTATATGTATGACCAAACTATCAGCATAGGCAATGATTGAAAGGTAAAGAGGGGGGTATGGAAAAAGAGTCACTAGGACTGAAATAATGAGAATATTGACAAATTTGAAAATGTAACTAATGCTCCTGAGCAGTCTGTACAGAAATTGTTCAATGGAAATAAATTTTCTGCATAAACAGTTACCAGAAGTACAATATTACTAAAGAAATAGAAGCAACATGAGCATGTGCACAATGCACACATAATATTAATTCCTCATGGAATTAATAGAACTTTCCCCCTTATCTGTCCACAGGTCCACTTTTAATTTCAGTCAGTTTCATGTATGCAAATATGTTATATTCCTTGGTGACTAACACATTTGTATATTTATCCTGGTCCTTTATCCTTAGCCCCAAATTCATATATATAATTGTTTACGTGAATGTCCAATATACTTGAATTATCTACTTGAATACTTAATACGTGTATCAAAATTAATGCCTAAATCAACCATATGCTGTTTATCTCCAAAATTATTTCTTCAATATTATTCTTTATCTCTCTATCTAGTGCCACCAGCTGCTCAAGTTATTAAATTTAAGAACATTCATTTTTTAATTATTTAATTGGTGGCACATACAGCTCTTATCACAATAAAAATATACATCCATTGTGTCAATCACATTTGTACATTTATTGTCATCATCATTCTCAAAACATTTTCTTTCTACTTGTGCCCTTGGTATCAGCTCCTAATTTTCCCCTACCTCCCTCGTGAACCTTTGATAATTTATAAATAGCTATTATTTGTCATATTTTACAATGACCAATGACTCCCTTCACCCACTTTTCTGTTTTCTGACCCCCTGCGAGGGGGTTATATATAGATCATTAAGACCCTTTCTGCCCACACCTTCCCCTTCCTCTCCTGGTATCACCACTCTCATTATTTGTCCTGAGGGGTTTTTCTGTCCTGGGTTCTCTGTGTTTCCAGCTCTTAGTTGTACCTGTGTACATGCTCTGTTCTAGCAAAATTTGTAAGGTAGAATTGGTATCATGATAGTGTTGGGGGAGGATATTAAAGGACTACAAGAAGATGTATGTTTCATTGGTACTGTATTTCACGCTGACTGTCTCATCTTTTCCTTGTGACCTTTCTCTACAGTGATGTCCAATTCTCTACAGATGGACTTTGGGTCTCCAATCCACACTTCCCCTCATTCCCATTGACATGATTTTTTTGTTTTGAGTCTTAGATGCCTAATACCTAATTACGTAGACAACTCTTGATCACACAGACTGGTGTACTTCTTCCATGTGGACTTTTGTTCCTTCTCAGGTAGTTGGCCACTTATTTATCTTCAGTCCTTTAAGACCCTAGCTGCTATATTCTTTGATAGCCTGGCACTATCCGCTTTCTTCTCCTGCTTTGCTTAGGCACCCATTTTCTCTTCAGTAATTATTTCTGGAAGCTGAGTATCACAGAATGCCAGGTTATTAGGATAAAGTGCTCTTGTCTTGAGAGAGTAGTTGAGTAGAGGCCCACTATCCTTCTGGTACCTTAATAATTGACATATGAGTATATGCAAATATATATCAATAAATAGATATATTTCCTTATCCTTATATATAAATATATTCCATATGTGTATGCCTGTACTTAGACCTCTATAAACTAGTTATTTTATCTATTTCTTTTTACTTTCCTCCTTATCATGCCTCCCACCAATGAAGAATTCATTTCAGAAGATAACACTGAAATTACTGAAACCTTGGGAACAATCTTGAGAGAGAGAGAGAGAGAGAGAGAGAGAGAGAGAGAGAGAGAGAGAGAGAGAGACTTATTAAGTCTGAAACGACAAAAAAGCCAGCTTACTGTCATTGAGTCAATTCCAACTCATAGTGACACTATAGGGCATAGTAGAATTGTACCTGTGACTTTCTGACTGGGCATCATATATATATATATATATATGTGTGTGTGTGTGTGTGTGTAAGTATATATATATATATATAACAACATTTTGCATTTATTTATTTTGTTTCTTAAAATGATCATTTTATTGAGCAGTTCTTACAAATCTTTTTTTAAATAATTTTATTGGGGGCTCTTACAGCTATTATAACATTCAGTACATCATTTGTATCAAGCACATTTGCACACGTTGCCACATTCATTTCCCAACATTTTCTACTTGAGCCCTTGGCATAAGCTTCTCCTTCCCCCTCCCCCTTTTTGAAGATGAATTATTTTGTTGGGTACTCATACACCTCCCTCTTGATCCATACATACATCAATTGTATGCAGGCCTCATTTGCACACTTGTTGCCATCATCACTCTCAAAACTCCCTCCCTCCACCCAGGTCCTCAGTTGCAGCTCCCCTTATTGCCTTTCCCCCCACCCCCATGAACCCTTAATATCTTTATGGAAATATATACCTCATCTTTATTCTGTGAAGCAATTGGTGGTTTTGTATGGTTAACTTTGAGGTTGGCGGTTCAAGGCATAACACATTGGACCACCAGTACTCCCAGTACTAGGGTTCATTAAGCAGGAAGGAGACAAGACAAAGACAAATCATTTAGATGAAAGAAGCCATCAGCCTGAGGCCATATCGTGTTGTGGTCTTATACTTGATTCTTCTTTTTCACACACCACATCAAGTTCATCATAAAATTCTCTTATCTTCCAAAAGAAAAATCAAATAAGCAAAACAAAACCCACTGCTACTGAGTTATTTCTGAATTATAGTGACTAATAAGGTTATTAAGACTCTAAAGCAGCCATTCCCTTTTGGGGATAGAATGACCCTTTCATAAGGGTCGCCTAAGGCCATTGTAAAACACATATTTCTGATGGTTTTTGGAACCAAGACATCACTTCTCTATCTGCCTCCAGGTGGGTCTGCCCACATGCAGATATGAGTGCCCCTGTGAAGACTATCCATGCTACATCATGCTTCAAAACAATATTTCATTTCTTTGTAATGGGCAATAAAGATTTCACAATATACAATTACATATTATTTTGTGATTAATCACTATTGCCTTAATTATGGTCAATTCCTAACAATGAAAATATATCCTGCATACCAGATATTTACATTACAATTCCTAGCAGGAGCAAAACTACAGTTATGATGTAGCAACAAAAATACTGTGATGGTTGGGGGCCACTGCAAAATGAGGAACTGTGTTAAAGGGCCGTGGCATCAGGAAGGTCAAGAACCACTGCTCTAAAGGTTTACAGGAGTGGACAGTCACATCTTTCCCCTGGGAAGCAGCCGGAGGCTTTGAACTGCCACCTTGTCTAATTTCCATTGCCTGGAAGCGTACTTCCAAAAGGAAAGAGTATCCAAAAGCTGCTTCTTATGTCTGCTTTTTTCTTCTGCTATAAGTCTGTTCTTGATGTGGCTGCTGAAATGGTCTTGGGAAAATATTGGTCAAATGATATCAGTCCTATACTACAAAACCAAATTTTAAATTTTCTATATTGTATACTTCAATAATTCCCAAACGACAAAGAAAAAGTCAAAAATTTTACAGGAAATACAATATTTATATGACCTTTTTCTCCTGTGGTTTCAAATTCAAAACAGAATAAAATCTAGGTGTCTTTGAGACCAAACTATACTTTAACCTTTAAAAATGATATTTCCAAAAGCTATGCTCCTTTTCTCAGACTCATATGTATATGCTCCATAGATTATAGCATTGACAGTCATCTTTATTTATATCAATTTCAGTACAAACTAGTCCTGCTGTGTAGCCACAGTTTTAAAATCAGATTACCTGATAACAATATTTTTGGACAACCAGGAATTTTTATGGGTCCAACATCTATTGTATTCAAACATCTGACTATTTGATTTTTATTTCCTCTAGATGGGACAAATTAGAGAGCTAGTTTATCCCTGTTTCTTTACTTTTTTATTTGTCCCTTTCCACTCCGTTTCAATGATGCTATATTTTAAGGAAGAAAAGTAATCAAGCAAGCCAGCATAAAAAGAATCTCAGAAAGCAGTATTTGGCTTTGTAATCAGGACTTATTGAGAGGATAGATAATGTAGCCAATAACCAACAAAAGAAAGCAGATTATTTAAAAAACTAGTTTGAGTGTGAATGAAAATCAGATACTCTGTTTTGATTTTTTGAAATTTTTTTAAATCAGACAATAGTAAAGAGGAAGGGTTTCTATCTACACAAAGAGTTATAATATTGGAGTAATTCTGCTCGGCCCTGTTAGGTCAATATGCATTGTAATTGAGTCAATGACAGTGAATTTTTTAAATTTATTTTTGGTATGCTATACAATATGATATTATGTAATATAATAGACTCATTTCCAGAGTTTATGCTGAATGAATAAGCTAGCTCCATTTTGTTGTATGAGAGATCTCCCATAAGTTCAAGGAAAAATGGAATTAAAAAAAGTACAGATAATATATAAATTTCATTTCTCAAAAACAAAAGACTGCGTTCAAGACACATTTGTAAGCGATGATATAGATAGCTCATCCAGAAAGAACGGAATTAATCATGTTTTGGGAATTAATTATGCCAATGTATAGTTTTTTTGCATTATGACTGAAGAAAACTGTGTTCGTTTTAAAGATTAATTATTAAGGGAAATAATGACATCAGAAAAAGCAAGTCAGGACTTCACAGTGGCTGTCTAGTGATTTTCTGCTGAAACACTTGCAAAACTGTCCTATCTGCTGAGCAGAATGAGCTGGAGTCCTACTCTCTAGGGGATGAAAGCCCCTCCGGTGAAGCTATTCTAGGTATGGTGTTCTTTTGTTTGTGTGTGTGCAGGGAGGGTGATTGGTAAAACTTTGGCTAAATTTCTCATAACACATTCTTAATAAGCGTACATTTTTATACTTTGCAATTCAGGAAGTCAACCAAGAAAATGTCTTGTGCATATTTAAAACTGTAACTAGCACCTCTGCTCTTGGTCGGTTCAGTTTTACTTTGGATCATTTCCACTTCTTGGCAGCCTGGTTTTCCTTATATTTTGCCCTTAAAATCATAATGGTAAAGTCTCATTCCATCTTGTTACAATTATTGTGTGTGGCAGTCATGTACCCATGTCAATTTAATGATTGGGAGTGTTGCCTGTCAGTCTGGAGATAGCCAATGTGTGGACATGATTTCTTCTGAGAATTCTTGGAACTATCACTGTATTTCCATATTAGAGTTGAGAGACTTATGACTCAGTCTCTTGGAGATGCTCTTGGAGATGGGCTTCATTTCAATGTACAAGCTACAGAATCTGCATGAACTTAGCACTAACTTCCCCCAACAAGACACAAGGCTGATTCCCTGTGAGCCATGCTGGAGGAGAAGCCACATGGGCCCACCCTGATGGAACCAGACCTCTGAAGCCAGAAAAGCCACAAGGAGACTCCTGTTAGCGCTGAGATGTTTTCATCACAACTTGATAGACAAGATTCTGCTCCCACGAGCCTGTGATTGTCCTGGCATCGTTGCATGTGCTTTGTGAGTCTGAAGAGGACTTATGGATTGGTATTGGACATATGGGCTAATATTGGACTTATGGAATTGGACTGGACTGGGCTAGGAAGCTTTCTCAATGGTCCATTCCTCTTCTATATAAACCTCATCCTTATACACATATGTGTGCTTATGAATTTGTTTCTCTGGTCTACCTGGACTAACACATTCTGGAAATGCTTTAGGGATTTGAGTTTACTTATTTAACATTTCCATGGAAAGTTTTGCCCTTCTCTGCAGTTGGTTTGGGTACAAAAATTTTAGTACACATATGGTTTGCTGAACTTTCACTTTTCATTCAGAATTGTATGAGGATAACCAACTGAAAGGCTGATAGTATTAGCCGTTGGTAATCATTGGTCCTCTTCAATTAAGACATGATTAAGGTGTATTATTTCCTAAAAAATCATTGCTGATGTGGGTTTCATTTCCATATCATCTCACACTTTTGTAAAAACATATTTTCATTTTATAAGTTATTGGCTTCTCTTGAATTTTTTCACCATAAGCATTTAGTAAGACATCAATGATTTCACCATTCTTTTGACTAAATTTATTTTTGCTTGACTTTTCGCAAAACTCATGTTGCTCTGAAGTAGGGGCTTTTTTCAAACTGAAAACTAGACTTGTTGAGCTATCTAATAGCAAGTAATTACAAGTTTATTTAGTTTATAAATTCTTGAGATAGTTGCATATTGACAGTTCATAATATTCATTGTCATTAATTTTTCAAAGATTTTTCATATGTTGATGCCTTTAGTAAATATAAGGAGTTATTGCCCCACGGAATGTTAGGATCTAGGTACCTTGATCATATATTGGGCTATTCATTGGACTGCTAACCACAAGGTCAGGAGTTCTAATTCACCAGCTGCTCAGCAAGAGAAAGACAAGGTTTCCTTTCTTATAAAGATGGATTCCCATGCCTTAGGGCTAGGTGCTGTTCTGTGTCCACAGAGGTACTTAGATTCAGAATTGACTAAATGACAGTGAGCTTGTTTTTTTATTTTAGATTTTAATTTGTGTCACAGAATTCATGGTGAACAGCATTCTTTATTATAAGTTTTTCGTAGGAAGGTGATTTTTAGAAAATCATGTTTCTACTGCAATTCTGACCAGTGCTAATTTGAATAAAACCAATCAGAAGTTATTGTTGAGGCTTTTATTTCTGTTAAAAATTTTATACAGAAATCAAAGTGGATAAACTAAAGTGGATTTTCAGTATTGCAACCCTTTGCCTCACCATTTGACGTGAGGATGAAATTTAGTCAAAGTAATTTCCTCAATATATCTGTCTTTCATCAGAAACACAAAATCTATTTGTAATCCTCTAAACTTAGCCATCAGCAGAAAATGAAAGGAGAAAGATATAAACCAACAAGGAATTATATTAACTACTCCACTAAAAGTACCATAAACAAAAAAGAACCTTGATTTTTCACAGAACACATCCATCACAGAGGAGGAAAACAAATCAAATCTCATTTATAGTATTCTTACCTACTAGAATAATTTAAAACTCTAAATACATCATAGCCAAAGTTCTTAAAAAAGGAAACCTCACATAGCACGATTTGGAGTTAATGCGCAGAGATTTTGTGAATTTATCGGGGGTAAAGATAAGAAAATAATGAAAGAAAATTAAAAGACCAGCATGTGCTTGGTGGCCTTTGGGTAGTTTAGGAATTATCTGGAAAATAACATGAGAAATGTATGACTCTAGCTGTCTAATTTATTTGTTTCCATTTTCCCCACCAGAATATCTAATAATGATTAATAAACTCCCATATCTAGAAATTATAGGGCAAGGCGGAGAGCACATACTTTTTAGAAGATGAATATTATAACTATTTTTCTCCTTAAAATCTTATTAACAGTTACTTGTTGATTAGCTGGAATAAAGTAAAATAAAAAAAATGAAAACCCCTCTGGGCTTCATTTCAATGTACAAGCTACAGAATCTCCATGAACTTAGCACTAACTTCCCCCAACATTCAATTGAATTAACTCTTTTTCTAATATTTGATTAACATTGATTAATCAACACCAAGTATACAGGTCACAGAATATTTATCAAATTACATCTCCAAAAGATGATAGAAAAAAAGCTGTAGAATTCAGTGCTTTGAAAATTAGCTTTCAAGAATAATAAATAACTATATTTTCTTATAAACAAATTAAAGTCTGCACCAAATCTTTTACTAAAATTATATAGCTAAGAAGAAATGCAATATCTACAAAAGATTTAAATTTTCAAAATGAAAAATGGATCAAGAAATCAGTACATCTTTAAGTAAATTCAACAAATATGTTCTGTGTAAAATGATGATAATTGAGTTACCTATTTTGAAGTTGGTTTTGAAGTATGTGATCCTTATTCTAAGAATCTTATGCACTATTAGCATGTGTGTTTGCTGTATTGCTGTGGCTTATTTGTTACAGTGAAGTCGCAAGCTATGGTACTCGAGTCTAAAATACAAGCAGGCTCCTTCCTGGTAGATAGATTTCAGCAGACTTTTCACACTAAGGCACAGGATAAGGAAGGACCTGGCACTTCACTTCTGAAAAACAGATGTGAAAACCATGCAAATAGCAATGGGTTAACAACTCCTATAGTGCCAAAAGCTAAGAGACTTGAATTAGAAGGGACTCACTATACAACTGTGAAAGAATTGCTTCCTCAAAGTACAGTTGACATTAAACATGTGTATGAACTAATCTTTCAGGACTTTCACTGGTTAATTTAGCACAACTCAGAATAAGAAGAAACAGTTGCAAACATCTTTAATAATAGAACAGGAAATGGACAATGAATTAACATAAGAATACTATAAATCATAAAAAATGACATGTGAAATGTAAAGATCAATAGCCTAGGTGCTAATGAACTAAAGTGGGTTTGTATTGGTCATAGAATCAGACAATTATGTGGCTTACTAAAGTCAAAAATGAAAACTGAAGATGAATTGCATCATGCTCATCACAAAAAGAGCATTTCAAGTGATGAATAAATAAGATTGTGCGTAGACATCAGAAAAATTAGTGTGTGGGGTCTTAAACTCTTGTCTTAAAACAAGCAGCCATATAGCTGGACAGCTAGGCCTAAATGGGAGAAGGACCTCAGCCTTTGTGAATAAAGGATTGTAAATAGCACAATCTAAGAAAAGAGGAGGGAAATGTGTTAGAGCTTAAGTTCTACATACTAAGTTTGAAGAAGGTTATGGATCACTGTGAAAGCCCAAATCTCATCTGCAGAGACCCTATGGGGAAGAAGTCCCCGCTGAATACCCTAGGACCAAAGACCAGGCATGGGAAAAGCCCTGCCCACAGACAGAATACATCAGAAAGTGAACTCTTGCAAATATTGTTATGTTAAAATCATTTGTTTCCAATAAAAGTATTTTTCAAAAACCATTTTCCATATTTAATCAGTATTTTAATTAAAATGGATTGTAATATACTTCACATATCATACAATTTAAGCATTCAATCACATTAAGGAAATTTGTGCAATCATAATCATAATAAATTGCAGAAATTTTTTTCTTGTACTAATTGTTGTTTTTCTTGTACTTTTCATTTCCTGCCCCAACCCCAGCCCCAGCCATGCCCCTAGGTAATTATCAATCCATTTATTGCCTCTATAGAGCAGCCTATCCTGGACTTCATATGCAGAAAATAAAATAAAACCCAAACAGGAAGCAAGCAACCAACCAAACCCAACAACAAAGCCTAGATAAAGCATATAAAATTAAAAACCGAAACAATTTTAGAATGAGTCGAAAGGGACAACAAATGATAAGGTATTACGTTTTAAACTAACTACTTCCATAATCAACTTTACAATACTCTCTGTCAGAGAGCAAGGCTATTCACATCCCTGGAGTATGATCAGAGGGTACTCATTGTAGGTTTAATCCATGTGGTGACCCTGCAAATAGATTTTGAACATCAACTGTCACCTACCATTTGTCTGACAGTTTGTCTTTCTGTGGTGGCTTTTGTGTTTCTGTTGCCATGTCACTCGTACTTCAAATACCGGCAGGGTCATCCAAACTAGACATGTTTAAGCAGAGTTTCCAGATCATGAACTGACAACAGAGAAAGGAAAAGCAGTTGCTAAAAGCCTTATGCATAGCTTTGAAATATTTTTACTGATCAATGACTTAATGAATGGAAGCAGAATATTGCTGGAGATGGTATCAGAGAATGGACCCTCTGGGGCAATGGAGGACACTCAAAATGCCATTGAGGAGGATTTGTTTTCTCAGGGTGGAGTGATCCATGGAAATGTGAATGGAGTAAAGCCTTGGAAGTGGAGACTTTAGTCTCTTCATTTGCATATGGGACATGACTCAAGGAAAAAAGAAACTGCTGCAAAAATTTGCTAACGAATGGAACCTTGAGTGTGTGAAATACCAATCTAGAAGAACTGGAGATTTTAAAATATGAAATGGAACACTTAAGGACCAATATTCTAGGCATTAGTGAGCTGAAGTGCACTGGTATTAGCTATTCTGAATCAGAAAATACTATGATTTGCCATGCCAGGAATAACCTAATCGAGAGGAATTACATTGAATTCATTGTCAAAAAGGACATTCAAAATAAATCTTGAAGTACAATGCTGTCTCTCATGGAAATATATCAATCTACTTTCAAAGAAATCCAATTATCTAATTTATGCACCAACCACAAAAGCTACTGATGCAGACATTGAAGAAATATACAACAATTCCAGCCACAAATTGATCAAATATACTATCAAGATGCATTCATAATTATTGATGCTTAGAATAAAAACGTTTTTGGCAACAAAGAAGAGAAACAATAATTGAAAAATATGGTCTATTAAAACAAACAAAGCTGGAGATTGTACGATATAATTTTACAAAACCAATAACTTACTCATATCAAATACTTTTTCCCAACAATACAAAAGGTGAATACACACATGGACTTTTTTAGAGGGAGTACACAGAAATCAAACTATTTCTGTGACAAGAGATAATGGAAATGCTCTATATCAACAGCTAAAACATGGCCAGGAGCTGACTGTGGAGCAGGCTATCGATCGCTCATATATAATTTCAGGGTAAAGGAAAAGAAACTTAACACAAATTTATGAGAACCCCATTACTACAGAGAGTCTATTCCACATGAATTTTAAGAACTTCTCAAGAATAGATACAGTGAACGGCAATGATAGTGGAACTGATGAGCTATCAGATACTCTCAAGAGCATTATTCACAAAGAAAGCAAAATAATATTAAAGGGACAAAAAATGAAAAGATAAAAGTGGATGCTAGGAGAGACTCTGAAACTTCTTCTACATTTTACAGCAGCTAAAGCAAAAGGAAGACATGACCATATCAAAGAAGTGAATAGAAAATTTCAAGGGTAGATCAAGAAGACAAAGTCAAATTGTAATTTGAATGTAATTGCAATGAAATGTACAAACACCTAGAATTGGAAAACCAAAAAGGAATAGCGTATTTAGCTTATCTTAATACTAAAAGAACTAGTGAGAAAATGGAAGTCGCCAGTGACAGTATTGAAAGATTCTATTGACAAAATATCGAACGATGCAAGAAGCATCCGAAGAAAACAGCCATTGTATTAAAAATAACTAGTCAATATTCCAGCATTTCAGGAAGTAACACAAACAAGGACCAATTTTAGTGAAGAAGAAAAGTTCAAACTGCACTGAAAACATACGCCAAACGCAAGGCTCTAGGAATAAATGGAATACCAATTAAAATGCTTCCACGAACTAATGAAGCACTGAAGCACTTATCCATCCACGGCAGGAAATTTGGAAGGCAGCTCCTTGAAAGAGATCCATATTTGTGTGCATTACAAAGAAGGGTGATCTAATAGAATGCTTTAAATTATAGAACAATATCATTGATGCCATATACAAATGAAAATTTGCTGATAGGCACTCAACAATGGATGTAGCATTGAATTGGCAGGGAGCTGCCAGAGGTCCAGGCCTAATTCATAAGAGGACATTGCTGATGCCAGATGGATCTTGACTCAAAGCAGACTTTTCCAAAAATAACTTTGCTTGTATTTCATGGACTATGCCAAGGTATTCAACTATTTGGATCATAGCAAAATATGTGTAACCTTGAGAAGAATGGGAATTCCAGCACTTTAGTTTCCTCATGGAGAACTTGCACATGGATCTAGAAGCAGCTGTGCAAAGAGAACAATGGAATACTGCCTGGTTTTAAAAAAGGAAAAGGTGTGTGAAAGGGCTTTCTCACCATATTTATTCAATATGTGTGCTGATCAAAAAATTAAAGAAGGTAGATTATATGAAGAAGGAAATGGTATCAGGATTGGAGAAAGGCTTATTGACAACCTGTGATAATACAACTTAGGTCACTGAAAATAAGGAAGACCTAAAGCCCTAGCCAATGAAGATCAATTTCAGCATTCATTATTGATTACAACTCAATTAAAAGATGAAAATCCTCAAACTTGACCATCAAGACAAATGGAGGAAAGGTGAAAATTTTTAAGGATTTTGTTCTATTTGGATCTATGATAATGCTCTTAGAAACACATTATGAAGAAATCAAAAGATGCTTTGCATTGGGTATATCTGCTACACAAGGCTTCTATAGAGTATTGAATAGCAAGGATGTTACTTTGAGGACTATGATGTGCCTGGACCAAGTCATATTATTTTCAATTGCCTAATATGCATGTGAAAATTGGACATTAAATAAGGAAGACTAAAGAAATGTTGATGCCTTTCGATTGTATTGCTGGTGGACAATATTCAAAGTGTAATGGACACCTCAAAAAAAACAATCTGATCTCTCTTGGGTGAAGTTTGGGTAGAGTGTTTTCTTAAAAACAAGGATGGGAAGATTTCGCCTTACATACACTGGATATGTTAGTAGAATCAGTCATTGGAGAAGAGCATCATGCTTGGTGTAGTAGAGGAACAGTGATCGAAAGGAAGGCCCTGAAAGACATGGATTGACACAGTGGATGCAAACATGCAAACATGGGCTCAAGCATAGGACCCATTATGAGATGGAACAGGTCTGGGTATGTGGGATGAAGACAGAACTTTTCTACAATTATTATACCCCAAATATTAAGCACACTATTTACCAGCATTTGTTATGGAAGTTAAATTAGCTATACTCCCTGTAGTTCCCAGTTACTTAAGACCTTTGTGCTGTCTCACTCCAGAACTAACTCCCCTGCTGTTAGGATGATGGCTCGCTTCCTTTAAAGCCTGTCAGCAGGATTCAAGAGCCATTGTTAATGGCCCCTAACCTAACAGAAATGTTTATCTACCCCCAGAGGCCCATGGTCTAGTCTTACCACTCCCCTTCCACTGACAGTAATGGTGGGGCTCAGATATCTCACTGAGAAGGGTATTTATAAGCTGATAATAGAAATTCTTTCTTTCTCTCCAAGTGGATCATCTAGGTGAGCATGTGTCATGAAAAGTAGCTCCTATTGTTCTTCTCTCTCTTATAATCTCTATATCGGTGTTATAATAAATAATAATTATTGCTACACAACTGCCTGTTGAACCCTTGCTGTGAGTATATCAGGAGGCCAGCCACCCCCTGATATGGGTAGTTTTCCTTCTGTTGTGCATAGGGTTGTTATGAGTGAGAACCAATTCAACAACACATAACAAATACAATGAACCTGCACAAGAAATATCTAGCAAATTGCTTCTGTAACATTGACAGTTAATAAAATTGTGTTTGGCAGTCTTCTCTAGAGAAAACAGGAGACTTATAATTATATATATATATATGCATATATATATATATCTACAGCAAGAAGGAATATAGCAGCTAATTAGTCCACAAAGCAGTACAAAGGATTAAGTTCAACTCACTTCTGTGAAACATCTAATATACTGGAAGTCCTTCTACTCATGTGGGATACTGGATCCAAGGTCAAGGAAGCAGACAGCAGAGCCTTCTTTCAGGCAAGACAAGCAGAGTCTGTCCACAGGCAACAAGAAGCAGGGTGGGTCGCCAACAGTCAGCAAGCAGCTTGGGAAATCAACAAAGCAGGCCCCGATGGCATATAGAACACAGGCATTGCAAGGCAACAGGATCCACCAGCCTCAAGCTCAAATGATGTACACACCAGCAACACGGTGAAGCAGATCTCAAAGGAGCCCCAAGCTCTAGCAACAAGGTCCATGTAATGTTGCGCACAGATTGAAGCAAAGAATGAGCTAAAACTGTAGCACACTCCTGCACACTTGGATCACCAGAGAGCAAGAGTGGCGGGGTGGGGGGGCAGTCTTCACAGAGTTTTTATCTCTTTGCCTTTATTTGTGCGATCAAACAGTGACTTGATTAATCCCACATGTTCCTATTGGCCAGATTGACACAATGAATCTGCATATCACAAAGCCCTATGGTGTAATTCAATTCTGTAAAATGCAGGGCTCCTCTGACCATGGGTTGACTTGAAGTCACCTAACAAGACTACCTAAGGGAGCAGAAACATTGTACCATTGCTCTAGAGGATGATTTTTTACACATGCCTGTACACAAATGCAAATTAGATATCCAAACTTGAGTATGCATCCTTGATTAGGGGATTTGGAGTACTAGAGCTTTGATACCTAAAATGAACACACACACATAATTTTGCTGTTGATAGGAACTCTCAAGTAAATTCAAATCATAGGGACCCTATGTACAACAGAAGAAAACATTGCCCAGTCCTATAATACCTTCACAGCTATTCTCATGCTTCAGTTCATTGTTGAAGCTACTGCTTCAACACATATCACTGAGGGCCTATATCTTTTTCATTGATATCAAACATGTTGGCCTTCTGCATGAATTGGTTTATGTTATGTCCAATGTGTATGAGACAAAATATCATATCTGTTGTTGTAGTAAGCATTTTTGCATACTTCTTCTAAGTTGATTTACTCCTTTTCCTGGCACTCTTTGATATATTTAATATCCTTCACCAACTTATAATTCAGTGACAACAGTTACTCCTCTAGTTTCCTCATGCATTGTTCAGCTATCGCATACCTAGGAGGCAACGGAAGCAATATTTAGGCCAGGCATATCTGAGTCTTCAAAGCAATAACTTTGACTACTCTTACTCTGAATAGACCTTTGGCAGCAGAGTTGTGCAGTGCAACTCATTCTTTGACTGCTGCTTCCATGCACCTTGATGACCACTCTACATAAAATAACTTTAATTTTTTTACATTTATCACAATGCTGTTTATTGAAACATGAAAAAACCCAGTTACACAAACATTTTTTCTTTATGCCGATATGTAATCCATAGTGAAGGTTGTAGTTTTTGTCTTTATTAATAATTGCTTAAAGTCTCCTAGGCTTTCAGCAAGCCAGATTGTGACATGTGCATGTAAAATTATTAATGAGCATTCTTTCCATCCTGATGTCATGCACTTCTTAATATCCTCAGAATGTTTGCTCAACATACCAAGTATGATGCAATTCTGATGCACAGTTTTCCAGAATCTAAACCATGTGTCTCTTTGCCATATTTGAGTGACTGCCTCTTGGTCTGTGTAGAAGTTCAGGATATCACAGTAAATATTCTAGAATTCCCATTCATTTTGATACTACTTATAATTTGCTTTAATCTATGCAGTGCAATGACTTTGAATAGTCCATAAGACATGTTTTCTTTGCTTTTAGCCCAAATGCATTTAACAGTAATTATATCGAATTCCACTTACTTGTTCTAATCCGTCTTGAATTCCTGGCAGTCTCCATGCGTGTACTGCTAAAACTCTTTTTGACTTATTATTCAAGAATATTTAATTTGTGCATGCTCTCAACTATATTAGTCATCACAATTTTATTAAATCACCCTTTTGTAAGGAATGAGTATGAATATGAATTTCTTCCAGTGGGATAGTCAGGTAGCAATCTTCACAATTTCATGAAATAGATTAATTAGTGCTCTCGACACTACACCAGTTTTTTGAAACATTTCAATTGGTATTATTTCAATTACTGGAACCATGCTTTTTACAAACTCCTTCAGTGCTTTAGACTTCTTCCTTCATTGCAGTGGGTTCTTGATTATGTTATACCTTTCAAAATAGCTGAACACCCAATGATTATTTTTCTTACAGTGATAGCGTATTCCTTCAAGTTTCTTTCGATACTTCTTACTTCACCTAGCAGTTTTTCCACAAAACACTTCTGTATTGCTATTTGAGGTTTCACTTGTTTTCTTAAGTTCTTTAGCGCATTATGTGTTGAGTTCATTCTTTTTTGTAGTTTTTTGACTCTACATATACATTTATTATAATACTTTGTCTTCTCCTGATGCCTTTTGAGATACTCTCTGTTCCATTCTTTTACCTTATCATTGTTTCCATTCTCTTTAGCTACTCTACATTCAAGAGCATTTTTCTGACATCTACAGTTGTCCTCTTCCTCTCATTTAAATCATTTGGTGTCTTAACTTACTTGCTATGATTCACCTAGTCATCATCTCTGTAATTCTTACCAAATGACTGTTTGCAGATATGAAAATATGAGGTTGTTCTGATAACCAAGGGGATTGTCTAGCTTGCTAATAATGTAGGAAAGTTTCATGACACCCATGTTGACTGTAATCATACAAGCAATTTTATGGACTAATGAGGGGGAACAGTTTCCCAATACCACTAGATTTTAAATGAATCATCCCAGAATCAGGACGGAAAGAGTATCAGTGCCAATCAATACAGAAGTTCTAGAAGGTGAGTTCATCCTTTGGATCTTGAGATCCCTGCATTGAACCCTTTTTGTCATGGAGCTATAGAATTGTGACACAATACACAGTAGAGACATAGCAAAAATTGGCACAGAAGTGGTTAGCAGTGGAGAAAACAGAAGCAGGAAAATTAAAGGAACTGTGGTGGGCTTCCCAGACCACGGAGGGAGAAATATGGGGGGGTGGGGGGTTTGATAGGAGACTTGATGGTTAAGGATGGTGCCTCCCAATCACTTTACCAGGAAACTAAATGTGCAGCCCCACAGAGCTGGAGATGAGTGCCCAGGGGCTGATGATTTCTGGCTCAATTGCGGATTTGTAGCTTTTTCTGTAGTGTTACAATTTTTCAAGCAGATCAGAGGGAAAAAGACAAGAGGGATGAGAAGCTGAACATTTAAAAGACTTTTAAAAACATATCCAAATGGGTCACAAAGCAAAGGTCCTGAATATGTCTGCAAGCATGGAGAGGAGGAGGCTGCGATGATTAAATTGTGTCGTGAGTGATTCTGATTCTAATAGCAACCAAGTTCTTCCCTAATAAAGCGCATAATCACAAGTGCAGTTTGTGAATTTTGTGTAGAAGTGCAATGAATACAGAACTCATCAGAGACTTAGAACATTCCATAGGAAGGATTATTTTTGTCAAAATTTAAAAAGAATTGTTTAATGTTTTGAGGGTGAAAATAGACTTGTTTCTTTTGTTCATGCATAATAATTTCAGAGTCATCTAGCAACTGGTAATTGATAATAAATCAATTAGATGATTTCTAAAATCACGCAAAATGTAGTCAGAATCATATTTAGTTTGTTGTGGACTTTTCACTTGAATTTGCATATGAGAAAGTGATATTCCATTATACAGTCTGTTCCAGACATGGTCTGCACTGATATTGATCATTGACTCTTTCCATAAGTTCACTCTATTTCTGTATACTTCATCTGGTGATACCACATACATAGTTGCAAGTTATATAAATGGAAATGGACAAGACTTTGACTTTGCAAAATTCTACCATATGGTCAATGGCATCATTTTTATCAAAGTCATATTTGAAAATTAAGCATTCTTTGTTTCCAACTTTGACATTTCAATCACCAGTAGTTAATAATGTATGTTGAGTGCATGTTAGATTAATTTCAGACTGTAGATATTTATAGAAATATTTAGCATCCTCATATTTGACATTAGTGATTGGTACATAAATTTTAGTAATAGTCTTATGAAATATTGAGCCTTGTAAATGTACCAATATTTACCTACCACTAACAGGTATTTGAAGACAAATCTTGAAATATTCTTTTTAACAATATGTATAGCACCATTCTTCTTAAATTTTTTCATTTCCAGCATAGTAGTCCATATGGTTTTCTGACTCAAAATGACCAATATAAATTAATTCCCATGGAGCAAATTGCCTAGGATATTTAGTTTTATGTGCTCCATTTCCATTTTACAACTTCAAATTATCCTATATTCATACTTCCTACATTGCACAGCTCTAGTATTTGAGAAGACCACGTAAAGCATTATAATGGAAGTAAATACCTGGAGTTACGAATACAGTTAGCATGGGCTGAGCCCTGGTGGCGTAGTGGTTGAGTGCGGGACTGCTGCTTACAGGGATGGCAGTTCAAATCCAGCAGCAGCTCTCCAGGAGCAAGACTGGGCCTCCCACTCGCACCAGGGGGCAGTGATGCCCACAAAACAAACAAAACAAACAAACAAACAAAAAGAATACAGTTCGCATATGTAAAGATGAAAGAATGGGAGGGGAAAAAAAACAAGCCTCAATTTGTTGTAATGAAGAATTCTAAGGAGAAAATAGTGAATGTTGCCAGAAATATTTTAAAACTGGAAGGGATATAGAGTGAATCAATGTTATTGTTGTGATAGGTGCCCTCAAGACTATTCTGATTCACACCAACTCTGTGTGTAAGGGAAGGAAATACCAACCAGTCCTGTACCATCATCACAATGGCTCTCATGTTTCAGCACATGATTGCATCCATGGGGTCAATACATGTTTTTGAGAGTCTCCTCTTCTTTGTTTGGTCTTTTATCAGTACTAAAAGTACTTTCAATATTCCTCACCAGCTTCAAAATACAAATGCATCAATTTTTTTTTCGGTCTCCCTTGCTCAATGTTTAACTTTCACATGCATGAGAAGCAAATGAAAAGATCATGGCTTGTGCCAGGCAAACCTTGTTGTCCAAATTAACATATCTCAACACTTTGGAGAGGCTTTGTGCAACATATATACATAATTCAATGTGCTGTTTGATCTTTGATTGCTGCTTCCGTGAGTATTATTGGTGGATCCAAGGAGCATGAAATCCTTATTCAACAATGTTCTTCAGATAGACCAATTTCTAAAATTATTTGCCCAATGTATAGCCTTCTCTTCAATTTACAAGTTCTGCATGAGCACAATGAAGTGTTCTGGAATTTCCATTTTTCTCAGTGTTGTCCATAACTTGTTAAGATGGAAGTTCATGGAAGCAGCAGCTAAAAAATCAGACAGCATATTGCTGTGGGAAAATCTGTTATACTTGACTTATTTAAAGTGTTAACAATAAAATATGTCACTTTGTGAGCCTAGGTAAGCCTAAAACAAGCATACTATTTTCAATTGCCTCACAAATATGTGAAACCTGTATAATGAGTGAATAAGAACGGGACAAAAAATGCTATATTTGAATTTTCATGTTGGTGAATTCTATTGAAAGTACCATGAGCAGCTAAAAAAACCAATAAATATGGTTTGGAAGTTACAGCCAAAATGTTCCTTGAAAATAAGGGTTGCAAGGTTTTTAAAAAAAATCTCCATTACTTTGTATATGTTATCAGAAAAGACCATTTCCTGAGAAGAGCATCATGGTTTCTAAGTAGAGCGTCAACAACAAACAACGAAAAGCATCTATCAGATGGATTGGCACCGTGACTAAGTGGGCTCAAGGATGACAGCAGTTGTGAGGACGAGGCAGAATGGAGCCATATTTTGGTCTCTTGTACAAAGTATTGCTATAAGTTGGAAATGGCTCAGCAATAGGCAACATTCCACGTTCAAATTGTTAATAGATGTTTGTGGTTACTTATATTTATGTTGAGTCACGCCACTCATGAAATTAACAAATTAAATCTTCACTGTATCCACATAATTCATCTCTCCAGGTCAACTCTAATTTGCAGAGGTAGGTCTTCCCCAGACTTAAAAAAATCGTTTTCTTGGGGGCTCCTCCAACTCTTAGCACAAGCCATACATGAACCCATCTTGCTGTGCACATTTGTCCGCTGTGCATGTTTGTCATCATTGTCAAAGCATGTGCTTTCTACTTGAGCCCTGGCTATCAACTCATTTCCCTTCTCATTCTCCCCACCCCATTCCCTTACAAACCTTTGAAAATTTACAAATTATCATTATTTTGTGATATCGTACACTGTCCATTGTCTCCCTTCGCCCACTTCCCTGTTGTCCGTTCCCCAAGGATAATCCTTTTCATTGGCCCCCCCTTTCTACTCCACCTTCCCTCCACCCTCCCAGTATCAGCACTCTCGCTGCTGATCCTGAAGAGATCATCTGTCCTGGATTCACTGTGTTTCCAGTTCCTATCTATACCAGTGCACAGCCTCTGGTGTAGCCAGATTTTTAAGATAGAATTGGAATCATGATATTAGGAGGCGGGGGGGGGTGTCGGTGATTAGGAAGAGGAAGCATTTAAGAGCTAGAGGAAAGTTGTATGCTTTATTATTGCTACACTGCATCCTGACTGACTTGTCTCCTCTCCTCCATGTCCCTTCTGTAAGCTTCCCCAGTATTATTTTGCATCTTTTCCATACTGATTTTTATCATATTCTAACATTTTATGAGATGATGTCCCAATAATCTTAAATTTTTCACTTTTTTTTCTATTCTTAAGGAAAAAAGTGCCAAGTCATTCTTCCTAGTATGGCTCCCTGTGAAAGTGCCACTGAAACATGTCTGCCATAAATGACTCCCTGTAGTTCACATACCAATGGCATAGATGTCAGCATCAGCTAACAAGCAGTCTGACAAATCAACAGAGGAGTGCTAATTCACACTTCAAATACCAAGTTGATTAAAAATAGTATGCAAACCACATAGCATATATTTGATTAATTTGATTCTCCATAATCCCATTTTATAGTACTTGGGAAATATATTTCCAAAATTATTTTAAAATTGGATTATGTTTTATTTTTTCCATAACATAAAGTTTCTAGTATTGTGTTTTACTTTCATAGCTATATGACAAAACTTCTCTATTTGTAAAAGCTATTGAAACTTTATATACTTTCTTTAGAATTAAATGGTTTTGAGAGGATGCTACAGTTGGCAAAAATGAGAAAAGCAAGAGATAGCATTCTAAGATAGATTTCTTTCACTTATATATTGCTATAATTCAAGATATATAAAAGCACATTCCTTCAGGATACAGACAGAAAAATCACCTGTGACATTTTAAAAATATAGAAATATTTCAGGTATATCACTTATTGAATCAGAATCTCAGAAAATGGAGAACAGATATTGTTACTTTTAACAAACTGATGAAATGATGGCTGTGTGCCTAAATTTGAGAACCAGAATAATATGTTGGAATATGATCCAGACAGTCAAATAACATTGCATAATCGATAAAGCACAAGTAATAATCTTTCAGCAACATCTACTTTCATCCAGTATACATCCAGAGTCAGCAATGCTGTCCCTCATTCCTCTTCCTCTTCTGAATCGCACACAGGTTTTTTTGTTTTATTTATTTATTTATGAATCGCACACAGTTTTTAACCATTTTTTTTGGAGGGGGCATCACAGCTCTCCAGCGGTGGGAGTAGGAGGCCCAGCCCCACTGCTGGAATTGAACCTCCGTCTCAGTGGGCCGCAGTCCCGCGTACAACCACTACGCCACCGGGGCTCAGCCCAGTTTTTAATTATTATCAATAACATTTTACTTACATGTAATTTTCATGATATCATTAAACAATTTGTCACTCTCGTCACCTTTCTTTAGAATGGTTTTATATATATATATATATATATATATATATATATATATCATTATATATATATATCATTATATATTTATATATAATTCTTTGGAATGGATACAAATTTATAAATATAGCAAATGGTGGGCCAAAGGAATGTTTCCCAGATTTCTTGTGGTAAATACAGAGGTGTCAAAAAGCCGAGAAATATGAGAGTGGGTGAACAAGAAGATGAAAATGATACACAATCTGCCTAGTTCAAAGTTGTGTGACATTACTAAGGAGCTCAGCAGGCTTATTGCGAAATGCTGTCCACATTCAGGTAGACATGCAGTTTTATTCTTTTTACATAGCTGGAATTGTAGATCAGTTTTCTAGCTATTTAAAGTGTTTTGAATAGAGTTCTGTGCATTTGTAATTTAACATTGACAACTGTAAATGTACAATTGTACAAAGGAACAGAGATAATGTAAAAAGATTATTTTAGGGCCATATAAAATCATTGAAGCTAACCTTTGCAAATGCTGAATATTGTTGTTTTTGATTAGGTAAAATCGTACTTATAGATATTCCATTTGAATGACACTTGAAACCAGACATTAGGGTTTGCATACCATAGCAATCTGTTCATTTCAAGAGGTTCAAACTAGATTCATAGTTCTCTCTCCATGGGGAAAATATGAAGATGATTTACAGAGATTTTGAGAACCCTCAATTCCACATTTCTATCCAGAAACAAAGTATGCTTCTTACTGATAAAATTGTGAAATAACTCCTACCAGCTTTATACTTTCTTGGATATGCATCATTATTTCTCTTCCTCAAAGTTATCATCAGGATTTACATGCACTGATAAGGAAAAGTGATTGTATGAGGCATTTTATGCTTCTATAACTCATAGCCTAACTACTTCAAAATGTTATAAAGCAAGAATTGATTAAGAATTTGTTCTTGCCTTACCCTGTGCATCAGATTTTCCTTAAAATCAAAGGAAGATGTGGGGTAGAAGTAATGTCCAAAGAAAGAAATCACTGACAAGGAGTTTACATACCCTTTAGTGAGAATTAAATGCATGCATGAATCAAACAAAGAAAAACAACACTTGGATATTGTTATGGTACACATAAGCACTGTTGGAGGTATAACCTATTTGTCCTATAATTGTTTATTTTTCCACATTTCTCTCCCACTCTATCCAAGACCCTCTCTTTTCACCTCTTCTCAGAGCAGTTGGCTGTGGTGGTTAGTCACCACCATTTCAGATCTCAAAATCCTTTCAGCTTGGGGCCGAATTATTCCCATATATCTTTAACTTTCTTCATTCTTCTTTTTTCTGGATGGAGAGAGACAACTAGTCTTGTGTTTCATGACATACCCAAAACGTTTTAAGACCCCAGGGGCTACTCTTATAAAGTAGAATGCCGAGTATTTTTTTGGTGAACTAAATTATGCCAATTGACTTTGATGTCCTCCCTGACTGTGGTCAGAACCCTCCAAACCCAGTGATCCCTTCTCTCCTGGTAGTCTTAAGGAGGTTCCGTACCTTAGCTCCTTAGTTGCTCAGTTATAAACATGGATATGCTTACATTCCATAAAAATATGTTTCTAAAAGATGACTGCTAAACTTATAATAGTCATGAGTCTAAGTTCATTTCCTTCTTTGCTTTTGCATGCCTGTTTTACCTAACCTGTCTGCCATGTATTCAATTGTGCATTGTTGGTTTTTAATTGCTGAAAATATAGGTTTTGTATGTAATCGTATTTATTTTTGTAGTTTATAACTCTTTTGCATCACTTTGATCTTCCTTTCCTTTTTTAATATTTAAGTTTTTATTATGGTAATATATATATATAATAAAGCATCTGCCATCTCAACCACTTTTATATGAACAGTTCACAGATACTAACCACTCTCATTATATTATGGAACTGTCCCCACTGTCTGTTTAAACCTTTTGATTTTTGTTTTACATTTTTTGTATTAATTCAAATGACTTAGGTTATATGTATCTTAATTATGAAGTGTATAATTGCTTAAGTATTTTTAAACCTATATAATATGTAGTCAAAAGAACAAGTCACTCAAAATATCACCACAAAGACTAGAGAACACTTCATCTCGAAAATAACAACTTTTGTGCATCCTTCTATCCTTTTAAATTTTACATGGATTTCCTTATGTGTAGGAATAAATAAATATCAAAATATTTAAATAAAACAGCTATTATTCTACAATCACTTTTTTGTGGCCCTTTTGAAAAATCTTTGGATTGCGAGCTTAAAGGTTGGCAGTTCAAGTCCACAAGCTGTTCCAAGGAGAAAATTGAGGCTATCTGCTCAAAGACTTATAGCCTTGGAAACCCCAATGATAACAGTAATTTTTGTTTTCCTTGTTCTTGTTTTCCTCAATTATTTAGCAACTCATTATGAATAATTCCCACATCAACAACATTCTTCTACTGTGTTTTTGCAACATGATGTATACATTTTCATTTAGTTATAATGAACATATAATGCAATCCAGTTTAATCATATCAAGAAAGGTTGTGTAATCATCACCACAACCAACTTGGGAATCATTTCTTCTTTCTTGTGCCCATTGATATTGATGCCCCCATTTTCCCTACTCTCCCTTTTTTTGTCCCCAGGGCAATCATTATAATTCACTTCCATCTTCTAATTCCACCGTTTTCCTATACGGATAAACATAGAAAACAATGGCAAACAACAAACAAGGACCCAGCAACAAAGGTCATATGGGACAGGTAAAAAATTCAACCTAGAGAAAGGGGAGAATATTTCAATTTCAGAATGCACATTGGGTCTTGAGGGCGATACCATTACAAAGTGTTAAATGCCAGCCTAATTGCAGCTGCTAAAATTCAGATTGCGATATTTTCTTTTAAAAACAAAACACTAATGCAGATATCATATCATTCCAAAGTTCAATAGCATCAGTAGCAATTGCACAATTGCTACCACAATCCGTTTCAAAAATTATTGTCCTTCCCATGGTGACATTAGAAGGCCATTGACCGATGACGGGTAAGGACTGAGTGTGCGTCCTGACAACCTAAGACAGGCGGAGTTCCCGGGAGGATATTACTTGAAAAAATTAAAAAGGGGGACCTGTCAGGAGCCCCCCGGCCCAGACATGCTTGACTTGGCTACAGGCCTAATATGCCTGAACTCTGTTGCAGTTTGTTGCCTGGGGTTTGTAGTTTGTCGCCTTTGTGCCTTTGTAACTGTAAACAGCCCTGGCCTCTGAAGCCAGACTTGCAGCTGTGCTGCCATTCACTTGTTAATTTTGAAGATCACGATATGCTAATTGCCTAAACTTGCTTGCCCTATAAAATTGGCTTACTTCTCACAAATC